>VDFB02000008.1:5380792-5515664 GCA_007258455.2 Sequoia sempervirens | reverse complement strand
TCCCTACCCTAATCCCTAAACCCTCAACCCTCAACCCTCAACCCTTAAACCCTAATCCCTCAACCCCTATACCCTCCAGTCTATACATTGGACCCTCAACCCTAATCCCTTGACCCTATACCCTATACCCTTAGTCCTCTACCCTCAACCCTTGACCCTCAAACCTCAACCCTCGACCCTTAAACCTTAAACCCTTAAACCCTCTACCCTATACATTAAACCCTCAACCCTCAATTTTCAACCCTCAACCCTTAATCCCTCAACCCTCAATCCTTAAACCCTAAACCCTCAACCCATATACCCTCCACCCTTTAGATTCGACCCTCATCCTAATCCTTCAACCATATACTCTCAAACCTATACCCTAAACCCTCTACCCTCAACCCTAAACCCTTAAACCTTCTACCCTATATCCTCAACCCAATACTCTCTACCATCGACCCTAATCCCTCAACCCTTTACCCTTAAACTCTAATACCCTAGAAACCATCAACCCTATAGGTCTTCCACTCTAATCCCTCAACCCTATACCCTCAACCCCTATCGCTTTCACTCTATCTATACATCTCACCTCTCCCTCCCTCCCTCTCTCCTACCTTCTCTAATTATCTCTATCTACCCTCTCCCTCTTTCTACATACCTCTCGTTCAATCAATCTCTACCACCCTCTATCACTTTTTCTATCTATCTCACTCTATCTCCCTCCCACTCTCTTCCACTCCTCTCTCCCTCTCTCTCATGTCTCTTCCTCCCACCCCCCCTCTCTCAGGTCTCTCCCTCTGGCAACCTACCTAGGTAACTCTCTCTCTCTCTCCCCTCTCGCTATCTATCCCTCCCACCCTACCTAGATAAGTCCCTCTCACTCCACCCCCCTCTTTCTCTCCCTCTATTAGGTCACTCCCTCCCACAACCTCTCCCTCTCTTAGGTCTCTCACTCACACTCCCTCTCTCTTCCACTCCATCCCTCTCGCACTCCCTCTCACTACCTATCTCTCAAGTCTCTCCCTCTCACCCCTCTCACACTCTCAAGTCTCTCCCTTTGGCACCCTACTGACATAACTCTCTTTCTCTCCATATCTCTCTCTCAATTCTCTCTCCCACCCCCCCTCTCTCTCTCACTCACTTTATTCCTTCCACCCTACCTAGCTAAGTCCCTCTCACTCCAACCCCTTCTCTCCCACTCCCTCTCTCTTAAACTCTCACTTTATCCCTTTATCCCTCTCACCTCCCCTCACACTCTCAAGTCTCTCCCTTTGGCACCCTACCTACATAACTCTCTCTTTCTCTCTATCTCTCTCTCCCCCCTCTCTCCCACCCCCATCTCTCTCTCACTCCCTTTATCCCTCCCACCCTACCTAGCTAAGTCCCTCTCACTCCCTCTCTCTTAAACTCTCACTTCCACCCCCTCTCCCTCTCTCCAGACTCTCTCTCTCTCTCCTTCCCCCTCCTTCCTCTCCCAACCTACCTAGAAAACTCTAGATCTCTCTCTCTCTCTTAAAATTCTCCCTCCCTCTAAAGACATACATAAATACATACATACAAGCATAATACATATGTACATACAAGTATACATGTACATGCACGTATATACAATCTTACATACAAGTAGGCATACATACATACATGACATACAAATATATAAACATACATTCAATATGCATTTAACATAAAGCAAGACATAACGCGAACGCGTTATACCGCACCCGCGTTATGTCTTTCTAGACATGCTCCCCACAAACAAGAAAAACCATGTCAAAACTGACATATAATGCAAGCGCGTTATAACACACTCACATTATAACATGAATGCATTAAAACACGCTCATGTTATATCTTGCTTTAGGAATTAATCCCCAAGCCTTGGGATTGGTATTTTCCTTCGAATACCAACCCAAAGGCTTGGAGGGCATTCCCAACGACCAGAGATGTGTTTTTGTAATTTCTACAATATTTCACATGATCAGGATCGTGCTCACCGTCAGGATTGCACGTGGTTCAATATCAAACAAATCGAACATCTGGGTAATGTTAGGTTCTCTCTTAGCTATCCAACAATGTAATTTTTTTCACTTTCTAACAATGTTAAGTTGTTCATCCATAATTTCTTTTGTTTGTATGTCTTTTTTTTAGAAAAAAATAGTGTTTGGTGTTTTTTTTGTTATAAATTAACCATTCATCGAAATTTCAAATAAATTAAATTTTTAGAAACTAGACTCCATTCTACAAATTTAAAAAAAAAATCAATTAGTTTCCAAAATTTGTAGGGGTAGCACAGCCAAAATTCTATTTTTCAGGAAGAGTCCATTTCAAAAATTAGTAAAAGATAAAATATTCATTAAAAAATTATCAAAAAAATTGTGCATCAACTACATACTATTAGCTAACTTCTAATTGTAGCGATTTTAAAAATACTAGAAAAAAGTTCACTGTACGAGGGTTGTATAAGAGTTGCTATATTATGTTTTTCTGACAAAAAATAACACCAATTTGTGTATGTCCCTCGTTTGAACCCCTTAATTTCAACCATTTTCAAAATAAATTAGTAGTTTAGAAAGTAGACTCGGAGCACTTGAATCCTTCTTTTTTTTTTTCTCAAAATTTTGAGTGTAGGTATTCTCAATTTCACGTCCAAGGTCAGTATTTCCCGATTTAAAAAAAAAGTGGCCACTTAAGCCCCCTTTTTGAGAACCATCTTGGTGCACTTACCCATATATATATATTTCATTTACTTATTCTTTCCAAAATACTCATTTTAATTCAAAATAAATAAATAGAATTATTTTATTAAATAACATTTTAGTCTTTTCTAAAAACATTTCCTCTTTAATCTTTGACCCTAATATATGATACCTTTATCTATATATATATAGATATATTGTGGACATAAACTTGACCAATGAGCACTTATAACAATAAGTAGATCATCATTCTATTTTTTTTAATTTAAAATCCCAAGCTTTATCTTGACTAGTCCAATCTTTTAATTGCCTATGGCGAATTCTATCTCTACCTGAATATATAATACTTAAACAAGAACACACATATATGTGTATATATATATCCTTTGAAACCTGCATAAAACTTTAGAATCAGACTTCAATGCTATTGAATTCTACTTAAAGAGGGAAAATACAAAGCCTATACATGCCTAAGAGTATCAAATTACAAAGAGGTAAGCCTATAATTCAAGTTTGTTGATTGCACTACAGTAAAATCTGAATTGAATAAGAGATTCATTTTTCCAACATAATCGGTTCATATAACATGCAATATGAAGAAGCATAGACAGGACACATATGAAACTAAGGTGTATATCCCTGATATGCTGAGAAAATTTGTACAAACTTAAGCCAAGAAGATAGGGGAAAGCGGGTGGCTAGAAGGGGAGAATGGCTGCACATGCTTCATACTTCTCTAACCCTTATTGCATTACATAAATATTGGAAGACTTAAGATTTGCGACAGAAGTGGAGGAGAGGCATGTGAGCCAGGCTAGGGATTAGTTTTCCATGTAGGCCGATGCCATCATTGAAGAAGAGACTCATAATTGCAAAGATTTAAATAATCACAAATTAGATACAGGGAATGACGCAATAAAGAGGTGTTGATTATCAATTTGCAAGGTGATTATATCAAATGCTTCTCATAAATTATACACAAGACTATACTAACATCAACTACCAATGATATGAGGACACAAGTTATCGAATTTTGATATTTTTTTAAAAAGAAATCTAAGTATTACTACCATGTATAGAAAATATACAAGGATTGGCCGTCACATATCATACGAATACACCAAGAGTAAAACACAATAGCCCATCAAAGGAAATCGAAACAAATAAGATCAAATGCAGAAAGTAAGGTATGTCCAAATCGCCAAGACTAAAAGCCATGAAATGATGCAAGCTTTTTGCGTAGGAGATGGATCACTTATGTACATATATCAAAAATCAAATGTAGACGAAGGATGTTATAGTTCAAATATGAATTCACTATTACCTAGATCCACTGTCAAGGGTGTATCTATCAATTGAATTTGAAGAGAACAAAAGCATTGCAGTAACTAAATTATTCGATAACATCAGACCACTTAATAATCTAATTGGCACAAATCGAATGCCTAACTAAATCTCTGTGATTTGAAATCCATGCACACTATTTCTCCAATGGAGGCCTACCTAAACAACAACAATAGTCATCTATAAGCAATGTACCTAAGAATGGGAGAAACCTCAGAATATTTACAACTCGCAGCACTGACCTCTTCCATTTTGCACCTTAAGAAATACATGTTTTTAGCATATAAATCAAGGGCATGTTGTGTTTGCAGGAAGGGGAGTAAAACAAACTCTATTCCGAGAGATTTCAATGTGAAAAATTTAGTGGCTATCGGCTGGTTAAGAATGAAACCCGATTGCCTAATTCAAGATCGAAGGCTAAGAAAGAAATCATGCACTCTAAAACTCATATGGCTGCAAGGCCGTGGCATGAAGGAGGTTGGTGACAGCAAGATGAATTAAAAAGATACCCTGATGTAGTTGGAAAAGACGCCATGAGCAAAAAGGTTAGAAGATGCAAGAAGAGGAGACGGGATTCACTATGTGCAGTCACCTATTCAACTCATACAGTATGTAATTTCCATTGATGACATGGAGGATTGGCGAGCACAAGGAAAGAGGAGAAAAAATGCTACTTATTTGCGCCTACAAGCTTCCATCTATTACTAAATCTAGAGCACAAGAATGGGAGCTTAAATGCAATGCATTTTCCAATTATAGGTTGCCGCATCTTGAAAACTCCATCTACAGTAAGAGAAGTCATAATACCTAGTATAGATCAAATTGAATGAATGGGAAATTATGAGAGAAAGGCATATGTAGATATTCGAGCAAAGAACAAGGTGTTTATCTAATAAATCAAAATAGAATAAATATACATACATCACATCTATGGCAAGAGCTACTAGTTTCAACGCATGGATCCAATTGATTGAGACGAGTGAAGACTTGATACCAAATCTCCATTTCTAAATTGCAGTTCCTGAGATCAATGTTGGCCAAAGCGACTATCCAGTGTCGAGTCAATCCTAGAAGCAACAACAACAAAATCCCATCAACTTTCCCCAACTTTGATATGTATTTCTTTCTGAACAATCATAACAATCCCTCTATTCTATAGAAAAATTCCCTTTTTTTACAAGGTTCTCCTTCTTCGAAAATTAAAAGAATCAAAGACGATAAAACCTCTCTAAAAAAATGATCATTCTTAAAATCAAAGAAAATGCTTCGATTTTCCAAAACAAAAATCAAGCACAATCACTTAATAACGCAAGTTTCCTTTTTTGTCCTCTCATCAAGGTTGTGCATGCGCTTGCATGAGAACCTTTCTATTCTTTTTATTGCTTTTCTTTCTTTTTATCTTCATTCAAAATTAAATACTAATTTTAATATTTTATTTTCTTTAATATTTTATCACTTTTAAATTTATTAATTAAATTCAATCATTAAAAAATAATTATCTTTATATTTAATTGTAGAAACATATTATAATTTAATCCCTTAATTTAATAGCTTAATTATCGAGACACAACATATACCCCCACTTAACAACATCGTTTATTTAATTAAACAACTTAATCAACCCATTTTAAATTCAAACAACCCAAATAAAATTAATCATACCTCAAGCAAGAGCCAACCATGGAGGGGCACTACAAACATTCTTTTCTCTCTTGTGTCCATGATCTATCTTTTTCCCTTTTTTACCCCTTGGTTAGAGTAGGTTTATATAGGAGTTCGATCTTACAACAACCCAGAAGCTTAATAACCAGTAGGCCCCTTGAACATTATAGCCTCATTGACCACTCAACAAAACAACAACGTTGTGACCCAACATCTAGGATCTTGGAAGGTGACTGATTTAATGATTGTTTATCTTTTTCAGGAGAGGTAAGGTGATTACATCTTTCCTGCATGTTGTTGTGTCAATTTGGCCATCAACAGGTTCAAATCTTATGGTCGCGCCTGGGGGGGATTGTTGGAAGCTTGGCACTTCCACCCCTCATTCAATGTTGACCATGCGATTCACGATATGGTTTAACCATGTAGCATGCATCTTATCTAATGTTTGTATCGGGCATTGACAGGTCAACATTTTCGTGCAACAACAAGGTCAAAACTCATAGACAATATGAATATAATGACAAAATTTTGGTTACTTACACAGTAAGAACCTAATTGGTTGGTCACACCTCATGTGAATTTGGATACTTTTATGTATTGTCCACCTAAATTATATTGACAGTATGAATGTCTTGGAAGCCTTTTGTTTCGTACACAATAATAATGTAATGAAGTTCACCTTCAGAATATATAATAACTCTTAGTTACAGTATAAATTGTATTTGAATTACTTCATATGATTGAAACAAAGAAATGCACTAAATAATGTCAGATTTGAAAACACAATGTGGGTTGTCACTTGTTCCATTCTGCATGTTTAAATCTAAACACTTGAGAGGACAGGGAGGAGTTTTAGGTGCAGGATACATAAAACTAACCATATTGACCTAAGGGGTGACTAACCTATTGGGTTGTTAGGTGTAGAGGGTTTTACAACACTATGTTGGTTGTAGGTTTCTTAACACACCATGTTTTCCAATTTCATTACATTATTGCTATCTAGAAAGCAAAAGGTTCTCAAGAAAATCACAAAACATACCAAATTGAGGTGAGGGGTGAGTAACCAATTGGGTTGTTACTTGTAAAGGGTTTTAGAACAGTATGTGGGTTACAGGATTTATAACACCTAGTGTTTTCCAACCTAAAATTTCACATAACAAATTGAATTCCTTGAAAATATTTTGTTATTTGGATAGTACAAATGTAATGAAAGGTACCTTCAAAATTTATAATTGTTAGTTACAGTATAAACTACAGTTCAATATCTTCATGTGATTGAAAAATAAATGCACAAAATAGTTGCAAGTTGGAAAACATAGTGGATTGTGAGTTATTTCATTCTAGAGGTGGGTGATACATAATTGAAACCAAATCAAGCTGAGGGGTGACTAACCAATTGGGTTGTTATTTGTATAGAGTTTTACAACACTATGTGGGTTGTAGGTTTCATAACACCATCTCTTTTTCAACCTGAAGTTTTTTTGATAGTATGAATGTATTGAAAACCTTTTTTTATTTAAACAAAAATAATGTAATGAAAGGAACCTTCAAAATTTATCAAAAGTATAAGGTAGATTAAAAAAATTGTTTTAAATTCCTCTTATGATTGAGAAAAAATATGCTTGCTTACAACAGATGGTGCAATAAATTTTGAAACTTTAACTGTTCGTAACACTTGCATCTATTTTACATTTTACAACAAACTAGGGATGCATGCTTTAAAAGGGAAAGTACTTCATATAGTGATGAATGTTGTTGAGCTGGTCGACACACTTGAGAGGGTGTGTAGTGGCGCATCTTCTTTAGGATGGTTGCGTTCGACAAATGTGCAGGTAAGGTCCGATAATTACAAGATGCAATCAAATGTGTAATTTTAATCTCTCATAAGTGGTTACGATGTTGATTGGAAAGTGGGAATGTTTTAATCAGAAGGAAATAATCATTGCACAAAGGATGTCCCCTTATTTTAGGAAAACACTGAATGTTGAGGCAGTGACATGTTCGGTAATTGATTGTGAACTTCCAATTTCCCTTTACTTCCAATGCATCAATCACAATGCTTTACAATTTCAGTTAGAAAATTTCATGTCTGTTACAAATATGTTGATTTTGACAATATATCATTCCTTCAATTCAGGACGATAATCAGGGAGACCATCATGCTCTTTCCATAGTCCACAACAAAGAGGAAGAGCATGCAAAGGGCAACCCTAAGGATGGGGAGGGTGTGAATGCAACACGGGGTGATGTGGAATATGTGAAGGTAGATATAATAACTCAATTATTGCATTGTTTGGCTGTGTGTATATGTTATGCATTCAAATTATTTTAATATCAAATATATTAAGCTATTTTATTTTTCAAATTTGTTGTGCAAGTTGTTGTTGACTACAAAAGAGAAGTGGAGAATGCGGGATACATACATTAACTATATTTTAGAATAATGTACGAGAAAATTTCATGATTGGAAAATTTTCAACATGCATAGGATTCAACATCACCACCGTCCTATTCTCATGCCACCAAAGCATGGCTGAAGTGCATAAGGGGGGAACCGAAATGCCCCCCTCCCCCCCCTAAGAAATTAAAAGAGTATATCTTCAAAAGAAGGTGGATAACATGGAGTACCAATTGAAGCTACAATAGAATATCCAATAGAAGCATATTATTGAAAGGATCAATCGAAAGTATGGTAAACATAGCTTCCTTCTACTTCCCAATGAAGGAAAGGATGAGGTGAAGGCGAAAATGGAATTATACAATAGTGAGGAGAACAAGGAGAAAAGAAGGCAAAAAATATTAAAATTGCAGGAGACAAAGAGAAAGGACAAAATGGTAATGTGGAATTGAATTGTTAAATCTAAATTTTGGTTGGTTCATCTTTTATGTTTTGATGCATACAAGGTTCACTTAATGTTAACTTACATGAAATGATAGGGTGATGGTTGATAAAGGGTTCCTATCACCCAAAAGAGTATTGTTAATTTTATAGAGGAAGTTGTACCCACGAAAGCCCAAGATGATGTTCCTCCCAACCTAGTGTCTAACATTTAGAAGAAGGATTGTACATGGTCAAAATTTTCAAGGCACCCTCACAAGAAGAAACAAGAACAAATGGTGATCTCAAAATCTTTGTTTAATGTTTTTTTTTTATTGTTTCAATGAATTGGTTGCATGCACTTGAATTTGATGTGACATTTCAATTCTTGCTATTACAGGGCAAAGATGAACAACGAAGTGCTACCCTCGAGTAGGGTATTGTTGATTTGGAAGATGAAGTAGTGCCCATGAAAGCACAAGATGATGTTGTTCCTCTCAACCCATTGTCTAACATTGAGAAGAAGAAGGAGCATACACGGTCTAAAGTTTCCTCTCACCCTCACAAGAAGAAATGAGAACAAATGATGATTTCAAAATCTTCTATTTAATGTTTGTTTTTATTATTTCAATGAATTGGTTACATGCATCTGAATTTGATGTGACATTTCAATTCATACTATTACAGGGAAAGGATGAACAACAAAGTGTTGGCCTCAAACTGGGTACTGTTGATTTGGAAGACAAAGCAGTGCCCATGAAAGAACAAGATGATGTTCTTCCTCCCAACCCACCATCTAACATTGAGAAGAAGGAGCATACATAGTCAAAATTTTCCTCTCGCCCTCACAAGAAGAAATGAGAAAAAATGGTGATTTTGAAATCTTCTATTTAATGTTTGTTTTGATTATTTCAATGAATTGGTTGCATGCATTTGAATTTGATATGACATTTCAATTCCTGCTATTATAGGGAAAGGATGAACAATGAAGTGATGGCCTCAAACAAGGTGCTATTGATTTGGAAGATGAAGCAGTCCCATGAAAGAACAAGATGATATTATTCCTCCCAATCCACTATCTAGCATTGAGAAGAAGTAGGAGCATACACAGTCAAAATTTTTAAGGTGCCTTGACATGGAGATATCAGTTGAAGAAAAGGAGATATCAGTTGAAGAAGTTGAAGTTTCAAATGTCAAGCAAAAATCTATGGCTGTGGAAACAATATTTGAGGAAAAGAAGGTTAAATTTAAAGAAGTTCCAGTGGAAGCAGAGACACTGTAGAGATAGTGAAGAAGTTTCTAGAAGAGAAAAAGGAAGAATTTGATCTTGAGTTGGGAGATGCACCTATTCTTTTTTCTACTTTGTCTCCAATTCAAAAAATGAAAGTCGAATCATTTGCACAAGCTAAGGCTAGGGAAGAAATCTTGAAGTTTCACATTGAGGACAGTGAGTTATTTAATCTTGCATCTGGAATTCTAGAGAATATCACACCTACTCATGTTAAGGATCCATCCGGTTCTTCCTCCAGTGAGCTGAAGAAGCTTATAAATTTAGTAAGTACTCATTTTGAGTCACTTGAGATGTCAACATTGGTCAAAGTTCAAAAGGAATATGATGCCAGAAAGATCAGTAGGTTGAAAGGAATGATAGCTAATGATAAATCTCTATTAGCTACCTATTTGAAAAATGTTCAAAGTGCATTATCAAAAGGTGGAAGGATTTATAAGTTGTGTTTGTCTTTGTCAAAACTTACTAAGGAAAATGAGAAGAAGGTTAAGGATCATGAGAAAGAGTTAGCTGCTATTTCTAATGTTTTTGATCCTTTAACTATTTTTGTTGGAGAGCAAGAAGGTCAAGTTATATCCTTACTTGACAAAACAAAGATCTTGAAGCGTGATAATGACAAAATTATGGAAAGAGCTGGTGAACTTAGAGGCCTAATTGGTTCAAATATGGAGACCATGTTGAATGCTTTGAAGGAAGCACAAGATGCTATGGTGGTCAGTAATCTAGTGAACCTTGAATCTTTAGAAATGCAATCTTATTTACTTTGTGGTCACATAACTATTCTGGAAATTCTCAAGAAGTGTTGGGACACAAGCTTGAACCTATTAAAGACCAATTTTGCAGATATTTTCAAGTTTGTGTAAGTTGTTTGAAACAAAGTTTGTACATATGTAGTTTGAAGTTTCTTTTGTTTATAGGAGTTTTCTATGCAGATTCCCCATCTTTTCCATTGATGTCAAAGGGGGAGAGTAGAACAGTGAAAAATGTATATTCATCTAAGGGGGAGTTGTAGTTTTGAGTTGTGGATGATCTTTTCTGAGTTTTGGTTGGCAGTGTATTTTTGTTGGTACTGATCCAACACTTAGTCATTTCTCTCTAAGTATTGCCATCAATGCCAAAGGGGGAGATTGTTCGCAAGAGACACTGCACATATTTTCTGGTGTTTTCATTGATGGCAACCTTGGTCAACTAGTCGATCCCCACATTGTGGTTTACTCATACCAGCAGATAGATTGAAGATCAATAATTATCTATTCAGTTAGAACAGAGCATCTGGTAGATTTGTGTTCTTCAATTCATATGCAAAATTCTTGTTATTATTTTGTATTGTGGATCTCAGGGAAGATTGTTCAATGCATAATCTGTGTTATTTGCAAATCTTGGTGCCTCCTATCAATTTTGGTAAAAGTTAGAAAGTCTGGTGAACTAATTTTCTATTCATCCATGTATGAAGGCCGACTTGGTGAATATAGTGTGTTGGAAATATTTGAGAAGTTATTGTTTAAGTTTTTTTGTATTCAAACATTTTGGTTTGGGTCCTCACTATGTTGTGGCTGAATCTTGTGGATGTGCATTGAATATTATGGATGGTTTAAGCCGACAGTTTGTGAATATTTCTTATTTTGTTGAGGTCGACTTGAAGCGATTAAATCCTAAGTAGCAGATATATAAGTGAGTGATTATATCATTTTGGTGTGTGTTCGATGAGATTGGATGTATGTTCTAAATGTCAAAAGGTCAGTAGAATGATTATGCACAGTTTCACTTGTGCATTAAGGATTTTTGTTGCAAGTTGAAGCAGAATAGAGCAGAAGAGAAGAATCAATTAGAAGGTCCAGAATTTGATTGTTGAGCCTAACCGGAATTGTAATCAGAAATTTTTAGATGCTACTTTATCAGTTCAAATCCTTGGAAGTATTCCAATATTTTGTAAGGCAGTGATCCTTTCAATTTTTGAGCAGTGAGCTTGAGGCAGTGTGCCTAAATGCAAGTGCATTCTCATTTTGTAATCTTTTCTTTTGAGTATACTCAGAATAATATTGTGGATTGATCTCCACCATGGTTTTTCTCGTAACAGGTTTTCCACGTAAAAAATCCTTGTGTTATGGTGTTGTGGTTATTTGTCTTATGTGCATGCATTTTTATTTTGGATGAATGTAATCAGCACTTTAAGGATTAGATTAATAAAGTTAAAAATTGCACAACATTGATTTACCCCCCTCCCAGTGTTGCTTGATTCCAATAGTTCCAATTAGATTGAGAATGTGAAATGCCATTTTTTACTATACCAAATAGTTGTTCAAAAAATTGAAAGTAGACTTGATTACATTCTTGGTTGTAACAAAGCAAAAATTTTCATAATGAACTAATTGACATTTGGACTGTGTGTTTTCCAACAACAAACAATGCAAGCATTTTATTTGTTCCAATCAGATGAAGAAAGTGAAATTCCATTTTGAATGTACCAAAACATTTTGAAAGTGGACTTCATTACATTCTTGGTCGCAACAAAATAAAACTTTTCATAACAAACTAACTGACATGGGACAGTGTGTTTTCCAACACTTCAAATTATGTCAACATGTTTTTTGTGCAATGGAAATATGACAACACACAAGTGGAGCAACATGTACTAGAATGCCTGAAATGAAAAAGGAATCTGTTATGAAAACACTTGAAAAGAAGTGAGAAAAGTGAAAGAGATAGATAATGTTTTGAATGAAAAAATTCTTCTTGCTCTTCATAGGTTCAGGAAGGACCACATGCAGTATGTGCAATGGGAAAATGGAAATGCACAATTGGAGCAGCAAGTACTAGAATGCATGAAATAAAAAAGGACTAAGTTGCACAAGCACTTGAAAAGAAGAAACAGACAAAAAAAATGCTCAATTGGGTGGAGACATGAAAGTCTAATGTCAAAATTGTAGATAACTTATGTGAACAACTTTTAGAAAAGACATGCTTACCTACAGATGAAGGTTCACTAATGTATGCTTTTTCACTCCTTAGTAACTCTTCAAGAAGCAGCACAGTGAACACACGTTAGCTAACATCAGCTTGTCATCGTAGCCAAATTTAATAAGGAAGCATGCTATTGCATAATTTCATACCAAAAAATTGGACTTACCTATGTATAGTTATTAAATTGGAACCATACCTTCCATTTGGTTTACACTCACAAAAGACAGTTGCCAGTGAGGACTCCTTTACCAGATTGGAATGTTGAAGCGAAAAAAAAAGACGAAAAAAGAAATCAAAAATTTTATGACATGGTACAAGCCACTTAATGGAAAAAGAAATCTATAATACCATTCCTACTACAATATTGAAATTGAAACATGTTTTCTCATAGTCACCTATATTAGATGTCGTATTCTCTACCCCATCCATAGCAACTATGCTTGAAGTAACACATTACATATTGAAATTCACATTAAAGCTATTATTCATGGACAAGGGAAAGGAGTCACATAGAGGAGTTCGGTGATCTGACTATTGTGTAGCATGCTTCATACGATGGTTTGCATGTCGAGGACATTCCTTGCTTGCACTAAACCATGGATGCATGTGAACGGTATTAGTTCTAGCTACATCAGGATCATGAATGAATTCAAATAGAAATGAATTGGATTGTTGTAGATCCTATAGAAACCTCTCGATGTACTGTGCATATGATTGTACTTGTTCTAGACACTGGGGTAGTGTACGCATCACTTTCTTCAATATTTCATTTGTGACATTCCGAATACACATTTTCTGCAAATATCATATTCATGACTTTAAAACAAAATGAGCTTGTGTAGGGGGAGAAAATTAGGACTATTTTCTTGGACACCCCCCTATGACAATGTATCGTTCAAATCTACCCCTCTATCAATTGGTTGACCTACCTCATCTAAATGACCACACACAAGAAACTTGTATTAGGCAATAGAAAATGCAAAAACCAAATTTCTCCCATAAAGTAATGCACTTCAAATTGAAATTCACTTATCATGGACCACCCCTTCAGTAGCAAATGATCTTTTAATAAATTCAACAACCTTAAGGACATGTTTGCAAGTGTTCCCCTACAAACTCCAAGGGAACTCACAAACAAAAAGGTGCTTTCCAAATTTGTGAACAAGGTAATGGTTGGACCTACTTTGAATTTTAACCTGGTGCCATCTAGGATGTGTTTCATCTGGAACACAATCATCATCCAGAATTTCCTTGGCCCGCTCCAAACTAGAATGAATATTTAGAAACTTATAGTTTGTCAAAAAACCATTATGCTACAACTTTTCCTTTTTCCTAAAGAATGGTTCCATTTTATACACAAGTGTGTAATACAAATAGTCCATTCACCTTGTACATTTTTTTTAATGATCACACAAGTATCAAGTTTTGAGTGTGCAATGGTATGACTCAGTGGTTGCATTTGTATCCTAGTTGGCATATGGGAATAGTTTGCAATTTTTTTCCCACATGGCTACAAAAAAAGGCAATAGTCAAGTAAACCACAATGTAATAGAGGTAATGCCAAAGAATGTGAATGGTGCGAATCAAACAAGGTGACATAAATTGTCAACTCACCAATTCAACCATCTCCTTCACACTAGGTATTCTTGAAGTAATCTAAAAATTGGGGCGGATCATTGAAATCCTAAAAGAAAGAGTTCAATAGCTGAGTGATGTTGTCTTCACTATCACCGATTTCCATCATGACTGTGCCAAGTCCATGGAAGATGTCCAGTGACTTTTCCTTGGCTGTGTACTTATGTACATTCTTCAGCCAAGCCCTTTTAACATTCCAAATGCATAGAAACACACAACATCAAAAGACAACCCTAATAGACAATACAAATGATATTGTTTAGTGCTCATCTACATGAAAAAGTGGCATTAAAAATAAATAGAAATGAGAAAGGTACACAAATGAACAAAGAGATGCACATACTGTATGGCTTGAATTTCTATAGTCGCATCATCAGTGAAAAAAGCATTGATTCTCTAGTTGGGTCTAGCTCTTCTTCCATGGGCATGAAATTCGCGTAGCCACGTAGAAATGTCATCAATCTTGTTTTGTGAGGAGACTACCCATGTGACTGCCACACCAATTTGTTGATCATTGAAAACTAGCAAAGTATACAATTTGTACTGTAGATGTAACAAGTCGATTTGACCATTGTCAAGTTTATAGCTAGGAAGATCATTGAAAAGACGAAGAACTATTTTTCAATGTTTCTAATGCCTCACCCCATATTTTTGAACCAACAATTTTGTGGTTGGCTATGACTTCTCTTGCACTCTTAGAATCTTTCACCTAAAACGAGAGAGATAAAACCCCAAAATTGAAGTGATTCACTCAAATAGAGAATTACATGATGTAAGTATGACTAAATGCAACTAACTAATGAAATTGATTGACTATTAATGCAAAGCTTATGAAATATGTAATGTTTGAAAACATAGTGAGGTTTGCAAAAGGCTTAAAAAGATGAACAAAAATGCAAATCAAACAAAACAGAAAGTTGTTTTTCAGAATGTGTGCACCTGTAGAGCTGGAGATGACTGGAAAACACTCTGGAAATTTGTCAAATTTGACTTTTATTTTGATTGGTACTCATTCGCCACCTTGGGCGAATCAGTCCTAGGACAAGGTTTTCAGCCCAGAAACTGATTTCTGCAAGTTGGGTGTCAGGATCTGCATCTAACTCAAAAATTCACCTTAGGAGGGACTCATTCACCATCCATGGTGAATCAATCCACTTTTAAATTTCTGCAAATTCAGATCTTTGTTCTACACCTTGACACTTGTATAACACTTTCTAATGGAAACCTGAGTCAGGATCTCAGAAAATTCCTACAAAATAGCTTAAAATTGGTTGTCTAATGGGGGGTTTTCCTTGGTCAAACCCCTAATTGGGTAATCAAACCTTGAATGGACAAAAATCTGCATAAAACCCTAGCCTTAAGTGTGTTAAAGACTAGGAAAGTCTGAAGTATGATAAAACCTTATTCTATTGTGCTAGAACAAGATATGTAAATGTGATTTGAATGATGCAAGACTTCAACCCTAGAAATCCTACAACACATCAAAAATAGAGACAAAATACATGCAAATGGAATGTAAATGAAATACAAACCTTATTATGAAGATAGAGAGAAAATGGAAGATGAAATCACTTTGAAAAAAAGTCTTTAGGTGTGATTTGATGGCTAGTTGCATCTCCTCAACCTATATTTCTCCATGATTCACCATAGGCATCCATCATCAACTCTTTACAATGTTGAATCTTGAATGAAGAGTGAACTTGAATAACTACAAAAACCCTAGTTTGTTGCCCTAAAACTTCAACTTTGCTAATGAAACTTGTTGTGGAAGACTTGACTTTAGAATTTGTTTTGTAAAATGACTAAGAGATGTGAAAAATGACTTCAAATGAGTATTTATAAGCATCAACACCTAATTTTCCCATTATTTAGACCTAAGAGGCCAATATCCACCAAAAAATTAAGTTGAATTAATTGAATTCCCACTCAAAATTGAAATTTCCCTCAAAAGGGACTCATTCTCCACCCTTGGTGAATGGGTCCCACCAGAGGGGACTCATTCACCCAAGGTGGCGAATGGGTCCCACTAGTGGTTTTTGAAGGTGGATTTTTAGGATATGCATGAATTAAGTGTTGTTTTTTAGGATTTAAGTGATTTCTCAAGTGAAACCAGCCTCTAGATCAAAAATAATGGGTCTTAGGGGCATATAAATGTTGTTTTGTGTTGGCAAGAGAACCTACACATGTTTTCTGGTGTTGTCATTGATGGAAACCCTTGTCAGCTAGTCGATCCGCACGTTGCAATTTTCTCATACCAACAGAAGATTGAAGAGCAATGATTCTCTATTAAGCTAGAACAGAGCATCGATAATTTTGTGTTCTTCGATTCATATGCAGATTTTTTGTTATTATTTTATGTTGTGGATCTTAGGGAGTATTTTTTGATGCATAATATGTGTTATCTATATATCTTGGTGCCTCGTATCAATTTGGGTGGAAGTTAGAAGGTCCGGTGAACTAATTTTCTATTCATTAGTATTTGGAGGCCGACTTGGTGAATATACTGTGTTGCAAATATTTGAGGAGTTATTATTTAAGTATTTTTGTGTTTGAACTTTTTGGTTTGGGTCCTCACTATGTTGTGGCCAACTCTTGTGGATGCACATTGAATATTATGGATGATTTGAACCGAATATTTGTGAATATTTCTTATTTTGTTGAAGTTGACATATAATGGTTAAATTCTTGGTGGCAGATATATATAAGTGATCAATTATGTCATTTTGGTATGTGTTCGATGTGAGTTGATATATGTTGCAAATTTTAGAAGGTCAAAGAGCGATTATGCACAGTTTCACTTGTGTATTAAAAGGATTTTTGGTGTGAATTGAAGCAGAGTAGAGCAAAAGAGTAGAATCAATCAAAAGTTCCAGAATTTGATTGTTGAGCATAAACATAACTGTAATCAAGAATTTGTAGATGCTACTTTATCAGTTCAAATTCTTGGAAGTATTCCAAAATTTTAAGGCAGTAGGCCTTTCAATTTTTGAGCATTGAGCTCTAGGTAGTGTGCCTGAATGCAAGTGCATTCTCATTTTGTAATCTTTTCTTTTGAGTATACTTAGAACAATATTGTGGATTGACCTCCACTGTGGTTTTTCCCCTAACAAGGTTTCCACGTAAAAAAAATCCTTGTGTTATGGTGTTGTGGTTGTTTGTCTTATGTGCATGCATTTTTATTTTGGTTGAATGTTATCAGTACTTTAATGATTAGATTAATAAAGTTAAAAATTTCACAACACTGATTCACCCCCCCTTTCAATGTTGCTTAATTCCAACATTTTGAAGGGTGAATAATGTAGCGGTAATAAAAATTAGGTCCATTAAGTGTGAAATTGTCTCTTTTCTCAAGAGTGTCCAATTTTCTATGCCACATTTATCCCCCACTTTAGCACCCATATGACTCTACGTGCATATGTAAGCTAAAGGACTCTAAATAGTGCAATTTATTACATAAAAAGAATACTCATTCGAAAGATAGGAGAACGAAGCCCCCAATGTAATTATCTACAAAACCATAAAATTAGGAACCACATCCTACAACAAAAATTCATTAATTGTCCAAAAATCCTTTTATCTAACTCCTAAGAATCCAATTCGAGGGTAGATGTATGCCCCCCCTTGATTCCACTTGCTTTACGAAGGTGGAATCAAGGTAGCAATCTAGCCACGTCGAATAAGGAACATCATATTGTAGGGAATTTCCAAGTACCACGCCATGTAATGATTGATGATTGATGATGTTAGGTGCGGAATCATGATTCCAACACATCAAACGACATTGAAAACAGAGTGCCCTAGCTCCCATTATGTTGTTTTGAAGAAAAGATGCTTTATTAACTCTTAAGATAAAATATCCCTAATTTAATGCATAAGAGTAAAAGTAATAAAAATAGGTGAAAAGAGGTAAAGGAAAGTAATTTTTCACTTACTATTTTGTTTTACCTTCTTGTAGCTTGAGAGTGACGAGTGAGATGAGAAGATGTTGAGTAGACGTGATTATATGCCTTCAGGACTCGATGAGCTTCGAGAACAAGTTGTGCACGACGAGTTGTACTATGAGGTGAGTCGATTTTGCAACTTTCGCTTTGTGATTTTGAAATAAATTAACGATTTTTAATGCATTTATAGGTTATTTTAGGAACGTGGAAAAAAAGATCGCAAAGTGTCCCATTTTTCGCAAAGTGTCCCATTTGTTTGCAAAGTGTCCCTTTTGTTTGCAAAGTGTCTTGTTTCTTTGCGAAGTGTCCCAAAAGGGTTCTAAAGTGTCTAGGGCCTTTAGGAAATCACACTAGATAAAATTTAGCACACTTGCATGATGATTTAATTTTAAAATTGAAGATATTAGATGAATTTTTAGAGGATATTGTTATGATTTTGATAGGTTCTAGCCCAGTCATGACAACGGCTAGGAGGGAGACATATTAGCTTTCTTAGAGATTTATCCCCAGCACTATCAGCGACAGAGACATAGCATTTATAGGCAATATGTATCTATTTGGCATATCTAATGCCACCTATGAGATACCATGATGCCATGCTTATGGACCTATGTGAGCGTTGGGATGCCAATACTTGTACATTTCATCTTCCTACTGGGGAGATGACCATCACTCTCGAGGATGCACACCATATTCTCTAAGTTCCCATTCAAGGAGAATGGGTATATTTCTAGGGGGATTGGTTATTCCGCGAGAAAAAGGTGGACATGCAGTACTGCTTGGATGGACCTGTTCAAGATGAGCATGTGATATCATGAATCGAGCTTTCCATGCTTCTATATTTATGAGCCCCCGTTGTGTGACAGATTATGATGCATACAGTGGCTCTTGTTGTCAATCCTGATGGATGAGCGACACAATTGGACAGAGGATTGGTACACTTGATTTGAGGGATGTATGAGCACAGGATAGTCTATGCTTGGGGATGTTGCATCCTAGCACACCTTTATTATGATCTTGGTCAATTTTTGTTTCGAGAGATCGACAGTATGGTGCACTACATGCTTCTATAGGTGTGGTGCCTCGAGCATATTACATGCACCAGGCCTATCGGGTTCCCTTGTGATATAGCTATAGGGTATCCACGAGCGTTCAACTATCCTCTATGATGTTTGTGGCAGTACAAAGATCTATAGTTTTGGAGGGTGATATTTAACTAGTTGGAGGAGGATGAGATCCTATGGAGACCTTATCTACTCACTCTACAGTGGTCAGACCCCATAGGATAGCTGAGGAGGATGCAGATGGACAGGTTTTTAGCTGGACGACATGACTATGTTGTACGACCTTTCTATTATGGGTGAGTCATGCGATAGTTTGGGTAGGTGCAGACACCATGAAGGGCATGGCCCTTCATTATACAATCGGTGCGAAGCTCTTGAAGGCTAGGTGATACTATTCGGCTTACTATAGATTATGTTCGTGAGAGTGATTCTGATGATTCGGATCATGACTAGCCACCAGCCACTGATACTGATGATGTTGGTAGCACAGATGAGCACGAGGAGTGGTGGTTAGTGACACGAAAAACTCTTGCATTTCCCATGGATGTCCCTGTAGGTGATGTAGGGCCAACACCAGATGAGCCAGAGGACAGGGCCGAGGATGTACGATATAGGCCAATAGATATATTTACTGATATGATCAATGATGAGTATGATTCAGAGGTCGATCCTGACTATGAGGACCAAGATGAAGGAGAGGAGGATGAGGATGAGGAGGATTATGAGGAGGATGATTATTATGAGGAGGATCCACCCCTAAGTGAGGGTGATGAGGTATTAATCGAGGATCAAGACAAGCATGGAGAGGGTTCTCACACTTGTAGGACTAGATCATGTGTAGTAGCTACAATAGACATTAGTGGCCACCGCCAGAGAGAGGCTAGCATGTCCTCCATGGCCCCTAGAGAGGATGAGGTTGATATTCCTCATTCGACTGGAGACATAGGTGATGATATTTGATTTTATGCATGTACTTTAGTATTTTATGATTTATATATATATATCATGATGATGTTTACTGAGAATGTACCTTGTCTAGCCTACATGAGCGATGAGAGACTGGTGAGAGTTCTATCATCAAGCTTCCATAGAGATAGTGCTTTCATCCATCAATGAGGAGGAGATGGATCCTGACTACGTGCCTCCGTCGATCATGGAGGAGGAGCCAGAGTTGCTCAGACCTTGTGTGAGGTTATAGAAAGTATACAAGAGTGTGAGGAGACGACTTCGTTGAGCTAAGAGTGTAGGATAGTCATCCTAGACCTTAGTAGAGGTTGAGAGACTACATGCAGAGCTAGCATAGCTACAAGTGGAGAGGGATTAGATGGCAGAGGATCATCTTATGGATCTTGGTCGATTATAGGGTTTGGAGTATGCACTCAGAGCTGGAAACTCGCAGTCACGATCACACACGACTGTCTCATGATGTCCAGGGACCAGATCATGAGCGTTAGAGCCTGAGGGGTCTAGTTCACACAAACCTTGTTGATTTTGTATATGATACTGAGATGTACATAATTTTTTCTGAGATATATATATATATATACACATGCACATTTGATGTTATTATAATTTGTCTTTATGTGTTTGAATGTTAAATGGTAATGTGATTAATTAAATAACTTATGGTAAAAGTATTTAATTAGTGTCTACATGATTTAACATTATTAATGTGATCTAATGTAAAACATATTTCAGTTTCACCTTTAGATACAACATGGTTGATTTGAGAAGAATATGTTAAATTAGATACACCTATAACTCATATAAGGATCAAACTTAGCATATCATGAGGGTGAATAGTATGAAACCTAAAGTAATTATAAAAGTAACTTAAATAATTACCTTAGTGTTCAAGACAAACACAAGATCAGTTGTCAAGAATGAAGCAATGAGAAAGTTATTTAGAATGTAACCAAATAACTTAGGCAACATTGCTTTAACAATCATACTATTCAAAGAGATTAGAGGTAATACCGATGTAAATGCTCGACATTGATAGGTTCCTTAAGGGGTGTTCCATCAAGCTTTTTTGAAATATAAGCACTAGACCCATAATTGGTATCAACTATGTAAGGTCCTAACCAGTTAGGGCTGAATTTATCCTTATCTTCATTGTCAGCATTAGCTGTACATTGGTTTTCATAAAGAACAAAGTCACCCTTACGAAATGTTTGAGGAATGACATGAGTATTGTGTTTTCATTGTAATTGTTTGATGTAAGCTTGGAGATGCTCAAGAGTGTTAATATGCTTTTCATCGAGCATTTCAAGCTGGTGCAATCGTTGGTCTTTATAAGTGGCATCATCAATAAGGTCTTGAAGAGCAATTCACAACGTAGGAATTTCTAACTCCAAGGGCATGATTGCATAAGTGTTGTAAACAAGGTTATAAGGTGTAGTTCCTATAGATAATCTAACACTCGTTCGATAAGCCCAAAGCGCATAATGTAATTGTCTATGCCAATCCTTATGATGTTTGTTAATAGTTCTCTTTAGGATTTGTTCTAGAATCTTATTAGTGCTTTCATCTTGTCCATTGGATTGCAGATAGTACGGTGTGGAAAATTGATGTTGAATGTTAAAAATTTCAAGAAATTTCTTTACTTCATTATTCTTAAATGGGGTTCCATTGTCTGAAACAATAGTGGAAGGAAGTCCAAAATGAGTGATTATGTGTTCTAGTATGAAATAACAAATTACTTGAGCATTTGTAGATCGGAGAGGAATAGCTTCTGCCTATTTTGTGAAGTAGTCTATTGCAGTTATGATAAATGTATGTCCAATGAAAGAGGGTGGTGAAATTTTTCCAATAAGATCCAATCCCCATACTAAAAATGGCCAAATGGGAATTTGGGCATGGAGCTCAGAAGTAGGAGCATGAATCAAATTTCTATGTTATTGACATTTGTGACATCATTTAACGTAAGTGAAGTAGTCTTTCTCCATATGTCTCCAATAATAGCCCATACAAATAAGTTTTTACACTAACGACTGTCCTCCAAAATGACCGCCATAGGCACCAACATGTGCCTACTCAAGAGCTATAGGAATTTTAGAATCCTTGAGACATTTGAGTAAGATACCATTGAAAGATCTTCTATACAATACATCAACGAGGATCACGTATTTGGTTGCAAGTTTGCATAAACGATTTCAAGTGTTTTTCATTGTAGGCTCAATAATGGTACCATCTTTTAAATAATTGTATATAGTGTCATACCATTCTTGTGAGTTGTCTTGAGTTATAGTTAAAATTTCTTTAGAGAGAGTGTCAATCGAAGGTTTCAGGATGGAGTGAATAACAAAGGTGAAGTCTGTTGAAGGATCGTGTGGGGATATAAGAGAGGCTACACCGTCATCAAATTTGCATGTTGATTATCTTTTCATGGGATGTTATTAATGGTGAATGATTCAAACTTCTCTAATAGTTTTGTTGTAAGATCCTTGTATTTCAATAACTTGTCATGTTTAGTTTGATATGTCCCTATGATTTGTTTGATTACTAATTGTGAATCATCAAAGATCTTGATACATTTATCATTCATGGTTAAAGTAGTTCGTAATCTGGCGATTAATGCCTCATACTCAGCTGTGTTATTTGTACATAGGAAATTTAAGCAATAGGACAAGGGAATGGGCTTTTCGTCAGGTGGAATTAATACCACTCTAGCATCGAAACTTGCTCAACACTTAGATCCATCAAAATACAATTCCCATGTTTTAACATCAGCGGTTAAGACACTATCATCAGGAAAGGAGTCATGATTAGGTAAAGCAAGAGGAGAAGGAGCATCAGCTAAGTGATCGGTTAAAGCTTGTTCTTTGAGTGCATTTTGGGAAACAAACTTAAGGTAAAACTCGGTTAACAACATCTCCCACTTAGCTAAACATCCAAATAGGTCTATTTTATTAAAAAGATGTTTAAGGGTATCGAATTTCATCATGACTTGTATTTCAGCATTTAGTAAATAATGTTGCAACTTACTAGTAGTGAATACAATAGCCAAACATTGTTTTTCGATTGGTGAATATCGAGTTTCATAATCAATTAAGGTTAAAATAATGTAATAAATAAGATGTTCTTTTCCATGATCATCTTGTTGATCCAACAATACTGCAAGAGCATGGCTGATGCGGCTATGTACAAAATGAACAGCTTGTTTGGCACGATGGGTTGTAAAATGGGTGGAGTTGCAAGGTATTCCTTTAAACTCTAAAAAGCCTATTTATAATCCACATTCCAATCAAAAGGAACATCCTTTTTTAGGAGATGCATAAAGGGTAATGTGCGATCAACTAAAGATGCAACAAAATGATGGATAGCTTGAATTTAGCCTTGTAACATTCGTCATTGAGAAATTTTCTTAGGAGTTGGCATGTTAATAATGGCATAAATTTTCTTTTTGTCCACCTCAATGCCTTTGTGAGATATGACAAACCAAAGATTACTAATTGTCAATCACCAAAGATCTTGATACGTTTAGTATTCATGGTTAAAGCAACTCACAATTCAGTGATTAATGCCTCATACTTAGCTGTGTTATTTGTACATAGGAAATTTAAGTGATAGGACAAGGGAATGGGATTTCCATCAGGCAAAATTAATACCACTCCAGCACTAGAACCTGTTCAACTCTTAGATCCATCAAAATAAAATTCCCATGTTTTGACATTAGTGGTTAAGACACTATCATTAGGAAAGGAGTCATGATTAGGTAAAGTGAGAGGAGGAGGAACATCAGCTAAGTGATTGGTTAAGGCTTGTCCTTTGATTACTTTTCGGGAAACAAACTTAAGGTCAAACTCAGTTTAAAACATCACCCACTTAGCTAAACATACATATAGGTATTTTTTATTAAAAATATGTTTAAGGGGATCGAATTTCATCATGACTTGTATTTCAAAATTTAGTAAATAATGTCGCAACTTACTAGTAGCGAATACAAGAGCCAAACATTGTTTTTTGATTGGTGAATATCAAGTTTCATAATCAATTAAGGTTTGACTAATGTAATAAATAGGATTTTCTTTTCCATGATCATCTTGTTGAGCCAACAATACTACAAGAGCATGGGTTGATGCGGCAATGTACAGGATGAATGACTTGTTTGGCATGGTGGGTTGTAAAATGGGTGGAGTTGCAAGGTATCACATTCCAATCAAAAGGCACATCCTTTTTGAGGAGATGTGTGAAGGGTAATGTGTGATCAACTAAAGATGCAATAAAACAATGGATAGCTTGAATTCGACCTTGTAACATTCGTAATTGAGAAATGTTCTTAGGAGGTGGAATGTTAATAATGGCATCAATTTTACTTGTGTCCACCTTAATGCCTCTGTGAGATATGACAAACCCCAAAAGTTTACCATTATCTACACCAAAGACACTTTTTCGGATTTAATCGCATATTATATTTATGTATTTGTTCAAAGATGTTCTGAAAAACATTTAAATTGTCTTGTCATGTTAAGGATTTAGCAAGGATTTCATCGACATAATCTTCTAAAATTTTATGTATTTAATCATGAAAGATCAATGTCATTGCTCATTGATAAGTTGTGTTGGAATTATTTAAACTAAAGGGGATCATGACCCAACAAAATATTCCCCAAACAGTTGTAAATGCAGTTTTGTATTGATCTTGAGGATTAATAAGGATTTGATTATAACCAAAAAATCCATCCATGAATGACAACAAGGCATGTCCAGCAGTTGAATCCATGATCATGTCAATATTAGGAAGTGGAAAGTCATCTTTTAAAGAACCTTTATTCAAATTACAAAAATCCGTACATACCCTAATACAATTATCAGGTTTAGCAACAATGAAAATGTTTGAGATCCAAGGATAATAATCAATAGGTTGAATGAAGCCTGCATTAAGGAGTTTTTCAAGCTCTACTTTAACATGCAAGGCTATGTTAGGGTGCATTTTTCTTATCTTTTGGTGAACGGGTTTAGCATTTTCAGTGAGAATGATGTTATGTGTCACAATTTTTGGGTCAATTCCTTGCATATCAAAATATTTCCAAGCAAATTTTTTAGGAAAATCATGAAGTAAGGTTGTAGTGTCCTCTTGTTCTTCATTTTCAAGGCACTTCCCAATCTTAATAACTTTTTCTTTATCGTTGATGTCCATTGGCACATCAATTGTATCTCCTAATGGGAGTGCATTAGATTTAGCAACTTTAGAATCATATGGTTCTTTAGTGATATCACTATCTTTATGCTTGGTAACTATCATAGCACAAGTAACCCATTTCATGGGAGTAGTAGAGGATGTGTTATCATAAACTCCTAACATTTGTTTCAGAGTTTCATCACTATCAACATACTGCCATGATGGTGGCAAGTTCATATCAAGCAATTTAGGATGTTTGATTGTGAGTTTGTGTTTTGGTTGACATGTAATAGTGTTGATATTCAAAGATGGTCGTTGAGTAGCTTTTGTCGTTTTAGAAAAAGAATAGCCCAATCTAGTTTTTGTCTCTTGTGTATTAGGTTCTATAAGGACATGAATTCCTTGTTCATGCTTTCCATATCCTTTTCCAGTATATCCTAATTGTTTCATAAGTTCATAGCCTTTTCCATAAAGTCTTTCCATTTCTTTTGGATTAGGCGGAGATTGATAATCTATCTCATCAAAATTTGTTGTGTATGTTGTATTTTCTTCCAAAGTAGAGGAGATAGATGTTTGAGAAGATTGTTCAGAATTTTGAGTTGACATGATGGTTGGTTGTTCTCGTTTCTCATCTTTCTTTTGTGTGAATATTTATTTTCCCATAAATGAAGGTGTGAATTCTAAAGATCCCCAATCATCACCAAATAATTTAGACACCGATTCCTCTTTGTTTTGTTCAATTTATAGAGGGTCTATATTGGATGTTGGAATTAATGTTTTCAAATGACTTGTAGTTCCTTTTTCAAGTTGCAAGCAACTTTCAGGCTCAGGGTCTAATTCAACTTGATAAATGTTATTTTCATAGACATATTTCATCATATGATGAAGGGTTGAAGGCACTGCATTCATCTCATGAATCCATGGTTCGCCTAAAAGAAGATTATACTAAATATTGAATAAGGCATGGCATGAATAGGAGTTTTCAAAGTAGCCACCCTCACTCTAATAGGTAAAGTGATTATACCGAGTGGTTGCTTTGTTGTATTGTAAAATCCTCAAATGGATATGGAATCAGGTATTATTTGTGACTTTTCAACATGCAATCTATCAAGGAGATTCACCTACACACATTAAGGTCAGAACCATTATCAATAAGGGTTCTTTGATAACTATTCGATTGAATTGAGCAATTATCATAAAGGCTTCATTTTGTTTTTGCATCTCTAAAGGATGGATCTCATGTTGATGGAAAGTAATGTTGAGATTAACTTGATTCATTACATGTATTAAAGCTTCCACATCATTCAGAGTTGTACCAAGAGGAACTAAATTTTTTTGTATTGTTGTTTGAAGCATAGTGTGATAATTTGGTGAATTCTAAAGTAAATCCCAAAAGGAAATCTTTGTAGGAGTATTCTTTAATTGTTCAACAAGATCATACTCCTTTGTGTGTGAGGGAAATCAAGGAGCACTAGGTAGATTAGGTAAAGGTAAAGAGGGTGGGGTTGGTTGCGATGTTTGTGGATTGTTTTGGGTGTTATATGTATGAGCAATAGTAACATTACTAGATTGCTGCAACACATTAGTTTTAGGTGGGTAAAGAGTGAACTTAGGTTTATTGGAAGGATGAAGTTTATGCAAGGGTGGGTAAAGAATGAGTTGAGATTGTATCACATTAACATCCTTAGTTTTAGATTTCTCACAACAAACCTTAGTGGATGGCTTGAGTGAGATAAAGTCCTAGAGGGGCTCATCTAACAAGTCAAAATCATCATGACTAAAAGGTTTGAAGGGTAAGTTATCATCAATTGGTTTAAGTTGTTTAGGGTAAATGTTAGAGGTGTTAACATTTTTTGTTGTAGTTTTGGAACAACAAACCTTAGTGGATGAATTAGGGGAGATGAAGTCCTGAAGGGCTTCATCTAACAATCCAAGGTCATCACTACTAAAAGGTTTGAGGGATAGGTTATCAACAATCATTTTAGGCTTCTCATGGCAAGCTTTAGAGGATGAAGTGAGTGAGAAGACTTCCTGAAGCACTCCATCTAACTTGTCTACATCATCACTACTAAGAGGCTTGGATGAGATGGGATTTCTAAATTGAATCATATGTTTGAATGGTTGGGTTTTTGTTTTGTTTTTGTGTTATTATGTATTGATGAATCTTATTTAAAAGGACTAGGAACTAATAATGAAATGGAAATTTGCAAACATCTAAGACTATCCATAAATTCCATAAAAGAAAATGATGTTTATGCTAATTAATCAAAAGATAACTAAACTATGATACAAAAGAAAGTGTAGGAAATTGAATTCTGGAAATACTGATTCAAAAATTGTAGTGGGACAGATTCGCCCTAGGTGGCGAATGAGTCCCAGGATAGGTATTTTTAAGTTTTTTCTATTTTTTTTACTTTTTTGGATGTGTTTAGGTCTGTACAGTGTAGATAAAGACTGAAAATGAATTTTTTTGGAATGATGGTATGAAATAAGATGCAATAATGAACTCTAAATGATGCTTTCACTAATGCAATTTTAGGAAGCCCTAGGATGTAAAAGCAAGGAAAAAGATAATGCAATTAAGTCCTAGGATGCAAATGCAAATACAAATCAGAAAGAGAAGATGTTTAATATGCAGGTTCACCAAAATGAACCAACAATTTTGTGGTTGGCTATGACTTCTCTTGCACTCTTAAGATCTTTCACCTAAAAGGAGAGAGATAGAACCCAAAAATTGAAATGGTTCACTCCAATAGAGAATTGTATGATGTAAATATGACTAAATGCAATGTTGTAAATGCAACTAACTAATGAAATTGATTGACTATTGATACAAAACTTATGAAATATGTAATGTTTGAAAACACAGTGAGTTTTGTAAAAGACTTAAAAAGATGAACAAAAATGCAAATCAAACTAAACAGAAAGTTGTTTTTCAGAATGTGTGCACTTGTAGATTTAAAGATGACTGGAAAACACTCTAGAAATCTAGAAAATTTGACTTTTATGTTGACTGGGACTCATTCGCCACCTTGGGCGAATCAGTCCCAAGACAGGGTTTTCAACCCAGAAAATAATTTCTGCAAACTGGGTGTCGAGATCTACATCTAACTCAAAAATTCACCTTAGGAGGCACTCATTCGCCATCCATGGCGAATCAGTCCACTTTCAAATTTCTACAAATTCAAATCTTTATTTTGCACCTTGACACCTATACAACACTTTCTGATGGAAACCCAAGTCAGGATCTCAAAAAAATCCTACAAAACAACTTAAAATTGGTTGTCTAATGGGGGGTTTTCCTTGATCAAACCCCTAGTAATAAACCTTGAATGGACAAAAATATGCATAAAACCCTAGCCTTAAGTGTGTTAAAGACTAGGAAAGTTTGAAGTATGATAAAACCTTATTCTATTGTGCTAGAACAAGATATGCAAATGTGATTTGAATGATGCAAGACTTCAACCCTAGAAATCCTACAACACATCAAAAATAGAGACAAAAGACATGCAAATGGAATGTAAATGAAATGCAAACCTTAATATGAAGATAAAGAGAAAATGGAAGATGGAATCACTTTGAAAACAAGTCTTTAGGTGTGATTTGATGGCTAGTTGCATCTCCTTAACCTAGATTTCTCTGTGATTCACCATAGGCATCCATCATCAAATCTTTGCAATGTTCAATCTTGAATGAAGAGTGAGCTTCAAGACTTGCAAAAACCCTAGTTTGCTGCCCTAAAACTTCAACTTTGCTAATGAAACTTGTGGAAGAATTGACTTTAGAATTTTCTTTGTAAAATGACTAAGAGATGTGAAAAATGACTTAAAATGAGTATTTATAAGCATCAACACCTAATTTTCCTGTTATTTAGACCTAATACGCCAACATCCACTGAAAAATTAAGTTGAATTCTCGCTCAAAATTGAAATTTCCCTCAAAAGTGACTCATTCGCTACCCTTGGAAAATGGGTCTCACTAGAGGGGACTCATTTTCCCAAGGTGGCAAATGGGTCCCACTAGTGGTTTTTGAAGGTGGGTTTTTGAGATATGCATGAATTAAGTGTTGTTTGTCAAGATTTAAGTGATTTCTCAAGTGGAACGGGCCTCAGATAAAAAATAATGGGTCCTAGGGGCCTATATATGTTGTTTTGAAGGGTGAATAATGCAGAGGTACTCAAAAGTAGGTCCAATTAATTCTGAAATTGTCTCTTTTCTGAAGAGTGTTCAATTTTCTATGCCACAATTTGTTAGTGGAAAACATGGAATCCATGGAGATGACTGAATTATGCGAGTGGCGAACCATTGTATCCAACATCCATGGAGTCTGAACCTTGATAACAAAAGGTGTATCATTCCCATGGGGTCATTGAAAGTAGAAGTTGTCAAAGTCCTATCCATTCCACATTATGATACTTGTCGAATCTATTTTATGTTTTTGTGCATGAATAGAACACACCTTTCACCAAGAATTCATTACATCCTTTCTTGTAAGGAATTCATCTCTCTTAAACATCATGCCACATAATTGACACTCATGTCCATAAGCAAAAGGCTTTTAATAAAGCTTCTACATTCTATGAATAGATTAGCGAAAAACATGGAATGTCTATCTCCACTTGTGTCACCAATGCCATGGAAAAATTCACCATTGACATCGATGTGGAACATTTATTTGTAGAGAAGATAGGTAACATTGGGTTTTCCATGCATAACCTTTACAATGAAGTGGCATTGACAACCTCACTTTTGTATAACCCTTTTTTTTGTGGATGAGACCGATTTCTATGGTTTTTAGAATTGTATGCACACCAATAGTTGTAAAGAAAGCATCATATCATCATCCTGAAGCAAGAGAGAGTAAAATATCATTGGACCATACACATGAATGCTGAAAGATACAAACCTACGCCACATAATTGTTTTTCCATAATTTTTGTCATTGACGAGATCCATGATGGTATAATCTCTTTTTTTCTTGCATAGAAATGAAGTTTAAAAACATTCAACCAACATTTCACCGCGAATGAAATCATCAAGCTTGGTAAAAGGAATTATTGCAACAAGGTCAAGGACCCCATCCTTCTCGATGGCAATAGGAGTCCGATGCAAATCACAAGAGGAAAAAGAAGAGCCTCCATCCCCTACATATTGCACCTCAAAATTGTCTTCCTTCTTCCATTTCACATCTCTTCCAATTCTAGGAAAGAATAGAATTAGACAAACATTTAAAATGGGAGTGGATTGTGTCAAGAAAAAGAAATAAATTATTCATTGAATGTAAATAAAATGTGCTTGCATTACTTCCACCAATGTGAAACTAATAGGAGGTTGCCGACTTCAACTTAGGAAAATTAAAGGTGATAGATTGAATCAAGCTACACATAAAATATAAAACAAATGTAGGTTGGCAATCAGAGTGTGTATCTCAATGTACAAGTGGACATAGACAACGACAACACTATTAAGAAAGAAAATTGAGAGGGGGGATGAATCAATTGTATCAAATTTTTCCTTTACAACAATCACTAGTGATTAATTTAGTTACTATTCACAAAACTTTTATTCTGTTAGTATGATTAATCATTAAGTGCAAATGTAGAAGATGAAAGAAGTAAAAACCATATACACACAACAACACCAGATTTATGTGGAAAACCCAATAAGAGAAAAACCACAGTGAGGATTAAATCACAATATAGAGAATATCAAAACCAAATACAAAGTCTCATTGCTAGAGAAGGCTCACTACCAAAACATAACTCACTTTTCGGATTAGGACTCACTATCCAACAAGGGTTAACCACCCAAAGGGCTCATTGCCACAAAGATACAAAGAAGATAGAAGAGATTCATTACAGAGAGAATACAATCTCAATGCAATAGAGATTTTGACCACAATTCACTCACACACCTGTAGACATGCTTGAATGATAGAGTACACCTTCAACTCACTGCTTCTAGAAAACTCGCAATTATACTTTGCACTAATCTGCTCAACCACACACTCTATTTCGCATCAATCTCACATCTATTCCTTTGCATGTGCATATCTTTTCAACAATATCTCATCATGTATTTATACCATCTTCAACTTTGAAATATGTCTAAAGTCGACCACACACACCATTTGTAAATTCAAATTCAAATTAGGTCAACGCAAAAACATTCTAAGGTGGAATTAGAATGAGGGTGACCCAAACACACTCTTCAACAAATTTCCAAAAACTTTGAAAGTAGTGTTAAACACAAGGTTGGCCAAACTAGTGTAAAACACATAGAACAATTAAGTATACACATCCTTAGCACAATCCAATCTTCCTAGATAACAAAATTATCTTCAAGACTACCTCAACAACATATCTTGAGAACCGCAAGCCATAAGTCTTGAACAAGAAGAAATCCGAAGAAACTACATTTCTCCTGGACCTTAGCTAGAGACATTGAAAAACCTAGTTCACAACCGGTGAACATAACTCGCACTATAAAATGATCTAGAATCCAAAAATATGGATATATAAACTTCCAAAAACCATGATCAATATATCTAAACCATGCCAATGTAGGAGAAAAATGTAGAGAAACCACTGAATACCTGTAACCTTTCTTCATTATAATTTTCTCAATATTCTTGACATAAACAACCAATAACCTACATCCATGACATCAATGAAAACATCAACCAATTGATAACCTGTTAACCAGTTGACATCAATGACAACACTTTCATACTTGCAACAATCTCCCCCTTTGTCATTGATGGCAACACATGATGTGAAAAACCATCAAAGACAACACAATAGCTCTAAACACATTTCCTCAAGATTTTACTTTCTCCCCCTTAGATGATAATCTTTTTCACATGATGCTCATCTCCCTTTTCACATCTTCACATCTTTCTCTCCCCCTTTGACATCATTGGCAAAGGAAAAATATATTTTCAATGATTTTATGTTTGACATTAAAACAATATTACCAATAATGAATACTCCCCCTTAGGAGTACAACCAAACAATTTGTTCAATGCCAACACCAAACACTACCTACTCCTCCTAAGAGGTAGCCACCAAACATCAATCCAAAACAAATATAGATCCATAGACCCACCGAACCGATGCATCTCCATATGCATCTAGTTCAAAAAAGGAGGGGAAATAACCCCTAACTTATCCTGAAGATACTCAAAATTATCTTTAGGAAGAGCCTTTGTAAATATATCAGCAACCTAATCCATTGTAGGTACATACTCAAGCTTTACTTCATTCTCCATAACCTTTTCTCTCAGAAAGTGATACCTGATAGATATATGCTTTGTCCTTGAATGCATCACTGAATTCTTTGAAATGTTAATTGCACTTGTATTATCAACCAGGAAAAAATGCACCACCACTTGTACTTTTTTTGTCATCAACACAACTTGCCCAATCTGCATCTGTGTAAGAATTTAGTGTAAAGTTAGTATCCCTAGGATACCACAAGTGATAATCCAGAGTTCCATTCAAATATTTGAATATCCTCTTAACATCAGCAACATGTGTTTCTCTAGGATCCTCTTGAAATATAGCAACAAGACAAACTACATGCATGATATCTGATCTAGTAGCAGTCAAATACAATAATCCTCTAATCATAGATTTTTACTTGCTTTGATCAACCTTAGCTGAATCATCATCTTTTCTCAGTTTGTATCTAGTCACCATAGGAGTGCATACTAGTTTGGAGCCATCCATTCCAAACTTCTTCAACATCTCTCTTACATTTTTTGACTGTGAAATAAAAATCCCTTTCTCTATTTGATTAATTTGCAGCCCAAGAAAGAAATTTATTTCACCAAACATAGACATCTAAAATTCTTTTTTCATCTCTTCAGAAAACATCTTTCACATTGTTTCATTTCCTCCAAAGATAATGTCATCAGTTACGGGTGATCCCATAATAGTGGTTTACAATTTTTGGCCAAACTGGACACTGAAATTATTATTTTTAACTAAATATTCACATTCGGGCACCTATAGTGGCTAAACTGTGAAGAATTTGAAGATGGTGCAAACTAGAGTCTCATCAAATTTTGTCTGTAGATTCTAAAAATATTTTTTTCAAAATTTTTGGAATCAAATTGCACTTTTTCCATCTCCCAAAAATAGATTTTTTCAGAAAACAACATTTTTAGAAAGTGACACACGTATAATGCATAACTTTTTTTCCATGAAGGATAAAATTCTAATTCTTTCAAATTTAGATTTGTAACTCTGGTATCTAGTGCTTCCACTTGGTTAGATAGTTTTTATTGAATATTTTTCCTTAATCAAGTTTCAAAGTCAAACAAATTACAATTCGACACCATATAACACGTAACTTTTTTGTATATGTCAAAATTTAATTTAATTTTTTGTTGGATCAAGGACTTCAATATCTGGTGCACTCATATTTTTCAATTTTTGTTTTTGATAATCTTCTATTTTTCCACATGTGAAGAACAAAGAAATTCATTTTTGATGAAAAACCTATGTTTAATAAAACTTAAAAAATAAATACATAACAAAACCAAAACATATTAAACTTATATTAATTGGATAGCTTGTTCTGAGGAATACCATAATCATTTGAAATAAATTTTAAATGAATTCATTTGATCCCCCAAAATCTAAATCAAAAGTGATTTTTTATCAGCATTTTGATAGGTGTAAAGGAGACACATTAATAGGTATGGTTTAAAACTAGTGAGGTTCTATCTAAGGGGGTTTGATCTAAGGTGATTTGATCAAACCCTCTTCAATTGGAATCCTTAAAAATGGAACTTTTTAAGGCTTAAATCATTATATTATCTAAAAATATGTGATTTCAGCTAAAATTCATTCCTCTCAGGAATTGTAAACCACTATTATGACAACACCCCATATATAACTACTATCAAGATCTTGTCATTTTCAATTTTAAAATGCAAATTACTATCTATAGTACCTTTATTGAATCCTTATTGAATCAAATATTTGTCCAACCTTGCATACCAAGCTCTAGGAGCTTGCTTCAATCCATATAAACCTTTCTTCAATATGTAGACCATATCCAGCTGATTCGACAATTGAAATCCTTCTAGTTGTTCCATGTACACTTCTTCCAATTCACCATTCAAGAATGTAGACTTAACATCTATTTGATAAAATTTGAAATCTTTATAAGCAAAAAATTCTAAGAACATTCTAATAGCTTCCATCCTTGCCACTAGAGCAAAAGATTCCTAAAAATCTATACCTTCCACTTGTGAGTATCCCTTACACACAAGCCTTGCTTTATTTTTGACCACTTCTCCATTTTCATTCTACTTGTTTTTGAACACCCATTTTTATCCAATTATGTTTTTATCTGTTGGTCTAGGGACCAACTCCCAAGTTTGATTCTTCTCAATATGCATAAGTTCTTCTTCCACATTTTTCATCCAATTTTCATCATTAAATGCTTCACTCACTGTCTTCAGTTCCACTTCAGAAAGTAGACAAAGATTTATCTCATTAGTAACAGTAACTTTGCTTCTTTTCAAAACTCCTTTCCTCTTATCTCCAATAATATGATCTTCTGAATGATTCTTTTGCACATATTTAGGTGTCTTTGGGGACACCACCAAAGCTTCCTATTCTTCAACATTTTCTTCATTCTGTTTTTCCGGTTCTTCAACAACTTTTTTTATTTCTATGCAATCAAGTTCATCTGAGACATATCCATCAACCTCAATTGAATTATTCAATGCTTCATCCTGTTGGATGTTTTAGTTGTGTTGCTGATATGTGGTTGTCATTGATGTCAACACTATTGGCATTAATGTCTTAAAAGCTATATATGTTGAGGATATTGAGAAAATTGTAATGAAATAAGTTGCAAGTTGCCAGTGGTGAAGTGAAGTTCAGTCTATTGGTTAGCTCAGTAAATTGATGATCAGTGGTTGTGGATTAAGTGGTTTCTTTTTGAGTATATCTAGTTTATCCACATTAATTTTCAGAGATCCACGTGAAGATTTGATCGAGTTATGAGTGGTTGTTTTCTGACAGTCATTTTGTTGCTTCAATTGGTGTTCCTGAATGAAGATGATGTGATTCTAGTAAGTTCAGTTCTTGTGGATGCTTCTTTGGTGATTCATGATGTTTTTGGATGTTTCTAGATCATGCTCTATTTGTGTTGCACGTCCACATTGATCATTGTGCTCGCAATTAGACATTTTCTCTTGCATGTTCATGTTTTTCATGTTCTTGGCCAACAAGGTGTTGTAGCATGTTGTGGATCTTCGAGGAATAATTTTTGAAGTTGTTTTTGTGTTTGAATATTTTATTTTGGGTCTTCACTATGTTGTGGCTGACATTGGTCGATTCGCATTGAAAATTATTTATTGTTTTGGGTCGATAGTTTGCACATGTTTTATTATTTTGTTGAGGCTGACATGTAGCGATGTAATCTCTTGTTACAAATATATAGGAGTGAATGCTTATTCCATTTGAAGGTGTTCTTGTGTATGAGATGTGTGAATAATGTCCCAATCATTTGAAGGAAGAAGCAGAGTGTGAAGAAAAGTGAGTAGATTATGAAGAAGTGTTCATGTGCTTAACCAGAACTGTAATCAGGCATTAGCGGATGTTATTTTCTTAGTTCAAATCTTCTGGATGTAATCCAAATCTTTTTGTAAGATAGTGAGTCTTCCTTTTGTAGTTGAGAAGTGAGCTCTAAGCAGTGCGCTTGAATGCAAGTGCATTCCCCATTCACATTTATTTTATAATTTTAACAGGGTATAATCTTGTGGACTAACCTCCATCATGGTTTTTCCCCTAACAGGTTTTCCATGTAAAAAGTCTTGGTGTTATGTGTGTTTTTGATGTGTTGTTTATTTATGCTTTCATGGTTATTGATCAGATCTAAGAAGAAGGTTAATAAGTTTGATAAGTTTTAATTTATGAGACAACTAATTCACCCCCCCTCTCAGTTGTCTGCCCTTGTGTTGCCAACAATTGGTATCAGAGCAGGTTCCTTGGAAGAATTTTAATAGCTTGAGGTGATCTGGGATGGAGACATACAAGAAGGGTAGTCTGATATTTGATGGAACAAATTATTCTATATGGAAGGCTTGAATGGAGTGTCATCTAAGATGTATTGGTGAAGCCTCCTCGAAAATTACAAAGAATAGGCATATCATTCCACAGAATGGTCCTTCTAGTGCAGATGAGATCAATGAAGCCAAGTACAATATTAGGGCTAAGGAAGCATTGTTGAGTGCTTTGACTGATTCTAAGATGACAAATTTTATGGATCTAATGACTGCTTATGAGATCTGAAAAAATTTGGATACTTTGTATGAAGGTGATGCTAATGTGAAGATTGCTAAGTTGCAAAGCCTAAAAGGTAAATATGAAATGTTGAGAATGGGTGATGATGAGAACATTACTTCTTTCATGCAAAGAGTGAATGAACTTGTGTGTAGTATCAGATGTGCTGGTGGACAATTGGAAGAATCAGAGATTATTTCTAAAGTGCTTAGATCCTTGCCTGCTGCATACAAAGTCAAAGCTACTGCTATTGAGGAGCTCTAGACTGTAGAAATGTAACCAAAGATATTTTGATTGGTAAGCTTATAGCTTTTGAGTTAAGTGAGTTTGGTGATGCTCTTCCTAAGATAGAATCTGCATTCAAGGCTACTACCTCTAGAAAAGATAAGCAAAGATATGATCCAGGTGAAAGTTCTTCTAGAAAGGTATTCAAGTATGAGGAGGAAATGAGAGAGATTGAAGAAGAGGATAGAAAACTAGAGGAGCTTGAAGCACTTATTGTCAAAAGGGAAGCCAAAGGAGAAGGTAAGTCTAAAGGGAAATTACCTATAAAATGTTTTTCTTGCAATAAGATAGGTCATTTTGCATCAAGGTGTCTGGAAAGAGTCCCTAAGCCAAGACCTAATAAGCCTAGATTCCAAAGAAAGTGTTATTATGCTGATGATGAATCTAATAAAGGGAATGTAAGTGAGGATGAATTGGTATTTATTGCTATCAATGAAAATGATCCTACCCTTACTGAATCTGCTAGTTGCTCAAATGTGGAGAAAGCCCTAGTTGCTTGAGTTGAAGAGAAAGATGAATGGGTGATTGATAGTGGATGCTCTCATCACATGACAGGTGATAAAAGAAAATTTGTGAGCCTGGAAAAGTATGATGGTGGTGTTGTAAGATTTAGTGATGACAAAGCTAGTGTAATCTATGGTAGAGGATCCATTTCTCTTGATGGTAAGAATAATACTGATGATGTTCTATATGTGGAAGCTTTGAAGCATAATATTTTAAGTGGGATAGATGGTTGAAAAGGGATGCAATCTTCAATTCAAGAATGGAAAGTCTAGAATATTGGGAAGTTCTGAAAATGTGATTGCTTCAGGTACAAAAACAAAAGGTAGCATCTTTGACCTAAATACTACTGGTAAAAGTTATCTGATTGCTCAAGTTGATGAAAGTTGGTTGTGGCATAGGAGAATGTGTCATGTAAACTTTGACAATATTATCAAGATAAGTTCCACTCAAGCAGTGAGAGATCTTCCTAAGTTGGTAAAACCTACTAATACTATATGCAAGGAATGTCGGTTAGGGAAGAAAACTAGAATTTTGTTTTGGAGCAAACAACATTGTTCAAATGAAGTGTTGGAGCTTGCTCATACTAATTTGTTTGGTTCTTCTAGAGTCAGAATTTTACAAGGAGATAGGTACTTCATGTTACTTATTGATTATTACTCTAGATTAATGTGGGTTACTTTCTTAAGGGAGAAATATGAAGCTCTAGAGAAATTCAATATTTTTAAGGCTATGGTTGGGACAAAGACAGGTCTGAAGATTAAATGTTTTAGATAGGATAGAGGTGGTGAATTCACTTCCCATGAGTTTAATTATTTTTGTGAAGTGCATGGGATAAAGAGACAATTATCTACCCCATGGACCCCTCAGCAAAATGAAGTTGTGGAAAGGAAGAAAAGGACAATTCAAGATGCTACTAGGACTATGATGTTGGAAGGAAATGTTCCTCATATCTATTGGAGAGAAGTTGTGAGTACTATTGTTTACATCCTCAATCGGGTACAAGTCAAAGGTGATACTGGTAAGACCCCTTTTGAGCTATGGCCTAGTCATAAGCCTACTGTTAGATATTTCAAAATATTTGGGAGTAAATACTATATCAGAAGAAATGAAGATATAGGAAATTTTGATGCTAGGAGTGATGAAGGAATCTTTCTTGGTTATTCTACTAAGAGTAAGGCGTACTAGTGCTACAACAAGAGATTAAGGAAAGTAGTTGAAAGTGTTAATGTCAAGGTTGATGAAGACATAGCTAGAACATCTAGAACCTGTGGATATGATTTAGATGATCAGAATAATAGTTCAGTCACAAGAAAGAAAGTTCAGACTCAAAATCAAGTCCAAATCATTCAGGTGAATCAAAAAAATCAAGATAAAGGAACTAGTGAAAGTGCAGATGAGAGATCACAAGAGCTAGAAGTTCAAGAACATCCTAAGACTCCAAGGTATGTAAGACTAAATCATTTAGAAGATCATATTATAGGTGATAAGAACAAAGGTGTTCAGACCAAGAGAAAAATTACAAAAGAATACTGTTTGATTTCAAAGATTGAGCCTAATAGTGTCAATGAAGCATGCAAAGATGAACATTGGGTGGAAGCAATGAAAGAAGAACTAAAAAAAAATGAGAAGAATAATACATGGATTCTTGTTCCTAGACCTAAGGACAAAAATGTAATTGGAACTAAATGGGTCTTTAGAAACAAGTTGAATGAGCAAGGTGAAGTTGCTCGAAACAAAGAAAGATTGGTGTGTAAAGGATATTCTCAGATCGAAGGAATTGAATTTGAAGAAACCTTTGCCCCTACTGCTAGGATTGAAGTTGTGAGACTATTTCTTGCTTTACTTCTTACAAAAACCACAAGGTTCATTAGATGGATGTCAAGTCAGAATTTCTAAATGGTGAATTGGAAGAAGTGTATGTTGAGCAACCTGATGGATTTTAATTGACTGATTAGGGAGATATGGTTTTCCGATCAAAGAAAGCATTGTATGGACTTAAGCAAGCCCCAAGATCATGGTATGCCAAATTGGACAAATATTTTTTGAAGCTTGGATTCAATAAAGGTACTGCTGATAGTAATTTGTATTTCAAGATTGATCATGATAAAGATTTGATTGTTGAAGTCTTTGTTGATGATATCATTTTTGGAGGAGATGATGGTTTGTGCATGAAGTTTTCTGATGAGATGAAGAATGAGTTTGAGATGTCTATGATTAGTGAGATGAAATTCTTTTTGGGATTGCAAATTAATCAATTAGATAAAAGGATCTTTATATCTCAGTCCAAGTATGTGAAATAATTACTAAAGAATTTTGGTATGGAAGATTCAAAGCTAGTTGGTACACCTATGGTGACCAGATGCAAGTTGACACAAGATGATGATTCTCCGAAAGAAAATCAGACTAGATATAGATCGATGATTGGTGGATTGATCTACTTGAATCAAACTAGACCTGATATCATGAATGTTGTATGCATTGTTGCTAGATTTCAAGCTGATCCTAAGGAATCTAATGTGACTATTGTGAAGAGGATTTTCAGATACTTGAAGGGGATAGTTGATTTTGGGTTGTGGTATCCTAAAGATGATGATCTTACTTTGAGTGCTTTTCCTGATGATGATTGGGCAGGAGATGTGAATGACAAAGAGTACTAGTGGTGGCACATTTTTCTTGTGTAAGAAGCTGATTTCATGGTTAAGTAAGAAGTAGAATGCCATTTCTTTATCTACTATAGAGGCATAATACATTGCTGCTACTAATAATTATACTCAAGTATTGTGGATGAAGCAAATGTTGAAAGATATCAGAATTGTGTATGATTAACCTATTTCTATATTTTGTGATAATTCAAGTGAAATTAACATTTCTAAGAATTTGGTGTTGCATTCAAAGACCAAGCATATATCTATCAAGTTTCACTTTTTGAGAAAGAAGGTGAGTGAAAAGGAAGTCAGACTGGAGTATGTGCCTACTAAGGAAAAAATTGCAGACATCTTTACAAATCCTTTACCTAAGGATACTTTTGAGTATCTCAGAGAGAAGCTAGGGGTGATTACCCCTCCTAATTAGAACTAAGATGCATTGAATTGCATCAATTTGTGCATTTCATAGTCATGTCTTGATCCGGATTGATGTTGTGGTGGCTGCTACTTAGGGGGAGTAGTCAGATGTTCAACTATGTGGTTCAGAGCTTGTGTGGAGAAAAGAGATCTTTTTCATTGATGTAAAAGGGGGAGAAGAGTCATGTGAAAAACTATGAATTATCTGGGGAGAAGAGTCATGTGAAAGAGTTGAGGAGAAAAGAGTCAGAACCTAAGGGGGAGTAAGTGCTAAAGATAGTTGCGTTGATGGTGTTTTTCACATCATGTGTTGCCATCAATGCCAAAGGGGGATATTGTTGGATGTTGTGGTTGTGTTGCTGATATGTGGTTGCAATTGATGTTAAAACTATTGGCATTAATGTCTTAAAAACTGTATATGTCGAGGATATTGAGAAAATTGTAATGAAATAAGTTGCAGGTTGTCAGTGGTGAAGTGAAGTTTATTCTATTGGTTAGATCAGTACGTTGATGATCAGTGGTTTTGGATTAAAGGGTTTCTTGTTGAGTATATCTAGTTTATCCACACTAAGTTTTAGAGATCTGCATGAAGATTTGATTGAGTTATGAACAGTTGTGTTCTAACAATCATTTAGTTTTTCAGTTGGTGTTCTTGAATGAAGATGATGTGATTCTAGTAAGTTCAGTTGTTGTGGATGCTTCTCTAGTGATTCATGATGTTTTTTGATGTTTCTTTATCATCCTCTATCTGTGTTGCACATCCACATTGATCGTTGTGCTTGTGAATAAAGATTTTCTCTTGCGTGTTCATGTTTTTCATGTTCTTGGCTGACAGGGTGTTGTAGCGTGTTGTGGATCTTCGAGGAATAATTTTTGAAGGCATTTTCATGTTGAATATTTTACTTTGGGTCTTCACTATGTTGTGGCCAATATTGGTCAATTCGCATTGAAAATTATTTATTGTTTTGGGCCGATAGTTTGCACATGTTTTATTATTTTGTTGAGGCCGACATGTAGCGATGTAATCTCTTGTTACAGATATATTGAGTGACTATTTATTCCATTTGAAGGTTTGCGAATAATGTCCTAATCATTCGAAGGTAGAAGTAGAGTGTGAAGAAGAGTGAGTAGAGTGTGAAGAAGTGTTCATGTGCTTAACCGGAACTGTAATCAAGCATTAGCAGATGCTCTTTTCTCAATTCAAATCTTCTAGATGTAATCCAAATATTTTTGTAAGACAGTGAGTCTTCCTTTTGTAATTGAGTAGTGAGCTCTATGCAATGCACCTAAATGCATGTGCATTCCCCATTCACATTTCTTTTATACTTTTAATAGGGTATAATCTTGTGGACTAACCTCCACCGTGGTTTTTCCCCTAACAGGGTTTCTACGTAAAAAATATTGGTGTTATGTGTGCTTCTGATGTGTTGTTGATTTATGCTTTCATGGTTATTGATTAGATCTGAGAATAAGGTTAATAAGTTTGATAAGTTTAAATTTTCTAAGACAACTAATTCACCCCCCCCTCAGTTGTCTTCCCTTGTGTTGCTAGCACATCCACCTTGACATTTGTGCTTTCTACAATATTTCTCAAATTTTTATTGAAAAATCTATAAGCTTTGCTTATAGTAGAGTATTCATGGAAGATACCTTCATCACATCTAGCATCAAACTTCCCTAAATTTTCTTCATCCCTTTTGATATAATATTTTCTTCCAAATACATTGAAATACTTGATCATAGGAGTTCTTCCACACCATATCTCATAGGGGGTCTTTGTACTGTTAACCTTTGCTTGAACTCGATTGAACACATAAACAATAGTATGAATAGATTCTCTCCAATAAACTTCTGGTAGACCAGCCTCAGTAATCATTGATCTAGTAACTTCCTGAATCATTCTATTTTTTATTTCAACAACTCCATTCTACAAGGAGTTCTAGGAGCAGATAATTTCCTTCTTATTCCATGAACTTCACAAAACATATTAAACTCATTCAAAGTAAATTCACCACCTCTATTAGACCTTAAACATTTTATTCTCAATTTTGCTTCATTTTCAACCATAGCCTTAAATTCCTTGAGTCATTCTAATGCATCATATTTCTCTCTAATAAATGTAACTCATGTGTATCTAGAGTAATGATTAATCAAAAGTATAAAATTCCTTTCACCTTGCAAACTTCTCTCTTGTAAGACCACAAAGATCAGTGTGAATCAAATCCAATAGTATGATAGTAGATTGTTCCTTTTATATGAAGTTGTTCCTAGTTTTCTTTCCAAACTAACATTTTTTGGGAATAGCATTAACAGGCTTTGTAATCCTCAATAGATCTCTTATAGCATGCACAACGGCGATTCTTTCCAAATTATCAAAATTTATATGACACGTCCTCTGATTCCATAACCGACTATCATTAGTTTGAGTCATAAAGAAATGTCCATCAACACCCTTAAGTTGATAAATGTTTCCTTCATACTTCTTACTAGCAACAACTATTGTTCTAGATCCTTTCTTGATTTCACATCTTTCATCCTCAAATACTACACATCTGTCCAATACTTAAAATATTATACCTTAAACCCTTAACATAGTAGACATCATCAGTATTATGTTTTCCATCAAAATTGAATGAACCTATTCCACAAATCTTAGCACCAATATCATCTCCGAATTTAACTAAGCCACCATCATAATTTTCAAGCTTACCAAACTTACTCTTATCACCAGTCATGTGAACAACCATTGTCAACAACCTAATAGTTCTTTTCCTATTTAGCATGAAGAGAAAAAATCACCGTATCTTCACTCTTTTCCAAAGAATTTTATTTCACATGTCTTTCAATATTAGTAGAAGTAGATTCATCTTTTATAGCCAAGAACAAGCATTCATTGTCATCAAAATCTCCATAATCAAATTCTTCAGTAGAAATACTAACATTCTCATTCACATAGTATGCTCAGTTGATCTTCTTTCCTTTTTTTTCTTTGTTTAATCTATTTTGTTTGTTCCTCTGAGCTCCTTCTGGACATCTTGAAGCATAATGACCAAATTCCTCCACAAATAAAGCATTTAAAAGGTAACTTACCTTCATACTTACCAGAGCCCTTCTTCATCCTTCTCACAAAGTTAGCTTCTACTTCATCAAGATTTTCTTCATCTAGATTTTTAATAGTTGTAGCCTTAAAAGTAGTTTCTAATTTGGATCCATTTCTCAAATTTGGTTTTCTCATTCATATGATGTTAGAGTACCCAACAACTGATCTTTAGGATAAGTCTTGTAATCCAAATATTCTTCAATAGTAGATAAATTTTCACTGTATGCATCAAGAAGAGTTTTGAGAATATTCTTCACTATGCTGAGTTCATCCATTGTTGCACCAAGTCCTCGTATTTCACCTACCAGCTCATTCACTCTCTGTACATAGGATTTAATGTTCTCATCTTCAGACATGTGCAGGATCTCAAATTGTGCTTCCAATTTTTGTAACTTTGCTTCTTTGACATTTTAATTTCCTACATGAGTTTTTTCTAATGCATCCTAGACTTATCTAGTAGTCTTTAGATTTGAAACTTTAATCAATTCAGACTGTGAAAGACTATTCATTGAAATATACTTTTCCTTGTTATTCACCTCATGTGCCTTGATTTCATCAGCTGAACTTGGACCATTAGTAGGAGCATTATATTTATTCTTGTAAGCTTTCTCAACATCATATCCACACCATTCTAGATATCCTTCCATCTTTATTCTTTAGATGCCATAATTAGTCCCATCAAACCTAGGACACTCAATAGTAATCTTTCTTGCCATCTTGGACCTTCCTTAAGCAGTTAAGCTCTTCTCCAAGGAACTTAGCTCGGATACCAATTATTGAGCAAGACAACTAAGAGGGGGGTGAATCAGTTGTAACAAATTTTTCCTTTACAATAATCATTAGTGATTAATTAAGTTACCATTCACAAAAATTTATTCTACTAGTATGATTAATCATTAAGTGCAAATGCAAAAGTTGAAAGAAGTAAAAACCGTATACACATAGCAACACCAAATTTATGTGGAAAACCCAATAAGGGAAAAATCATGGTGAGGATTAGCTCACAATATAGAGAATGTTAAAAACCGAATACAAAGGTTCATTTCCAGAGAAGGCTCACTGCCAAAATAGGACTCACTGTTAGGATTAGGACTCACTATCCAACAAGGGTTAACCACTCAGAGGGCACACTACCATACATATACAAAGAAGATAGAAGAGATTCATTACAGAGAGAAGACAATCTTAATGCATTGTAGATTTCCACCACAATTCCCTCACACACTTGCAAACATGCTTGAATGATAGAATACACCTTCAGCTCACTGCTTCCAGAAAATTCCCAATCAAACTTCACACTAATCTACTCAACCACACACTCTATTACGCATCAATCTCACGTATATTCCCTTTTCATGTGCATATCTTTTCAACAATATCTCATCTTTTATTTATACCATCTTCAACTTTGAAATATGTCCAAAGTTGACCACACACACCATTTATAAATTAAAATTCTAATTAGGTCAACACCAAAACATTCGAAGGTGTAATTAGAATGAGGGTGACCCAAAAAAAAACTTCAACATGCTTCCACAAAATTTGAAAGTAGTGTTAAACACAAGGTTGTCCAAACCAGTGTAAAACACATAGAACAATTAAGTACACACATCCTTGGCATGTTCCAAACTTCCCAAATAACAAAATTATCTTCAACACTACCTCAACAACATATCTTGAGAACCACAAGTCATAAGACTCGAAAAAGAATAAATCCATAGAAACTACATTTCTCCCAGACCTTAGCTAGAGACACTAAAAAACCTAGTTCACAACTGATGAACATAACTCGCACTATACAATGATCCAAAATCCAAAAAAATTGATATAGCAACTTCCAACAACAATGATCAGCATATCTAAACCATGCCAACATGGGAGCAAAACCTAGAGCAACCACTGAATACCTATAACCTTTCTTTAGTACAATTTTCTCAATATCCTCGACATATACAACCAATAACTTGCATCCATTACATCAATGAAAATAGCAACCAGTTGATATCTAGTTAACCAATTGACATCATTGACAACACTTTCATACTTGCAACGAGCACAATCAAAATTGTACATGGACATTCAAGGATGAGTCCATTTTAGGTGTGCCACACAAAATTGTTTTATCGAAAGAGGAATATTGTGAAAACCAACCATTTTTTTAAGTAAACTTTTGTTGTTCGAGCAAGAACACAAGAGTGTTTCAACCTGCAACTTTGTATGTGGCGTAGGAGTGTAACATACATAACAATATGTAATTACTTCTACAATTACAAAAAAAAATGTATTATTTTGGGAAGATACATTGGTTATGGTGTGTGTGTATGTGTTAATGGAGAGGAAAGGTTAGAGGGAAACCAAAACCTTTTATGACAACCTTGTATGCAAAAAAAATGTGCATCCATTGTTGCCAACAATGCAAAAATGATAACACATTTGTTGCATCTATTGACAAAATAATGAATCAATAATGGAGAGAATGAGGGAAGGAAAAAAGGTGTAAAATTTCCTATCAACCATGATGTAAGCCAATGTAGGTTGGAAAACACTGTGTGTAGTTGAACCTCCAAGCAGACATAAAGACCACAAGTAAATTTGCAACCCCACTTGTAAATATAACTAATATTTCAAAGTATATGGGGTGTACAAACCTCTTTTACTTGAGGAGGCATGTTGTGATATTCAACCTTTCATTTGGGGTGAATTAACATGAGCAACAAAAGAACATCTAGCAATTCATGAAATAAACAAGTGAAGGTTGAACCACACGATGAGTGGTTCAACCTACAACTTTGTATGTGGCATACAAGTGTAACGTGCATAACATTATGTAATTAATTCTATAGTTGCAATAACAAATGTATTATTTTAGGAAGATATGTTGGTTTTGGTATGTGTGTATGTGTTAATGGGGAGGAAAGGTTAGAGGGAAACCAAAACCTTTTATGACAACCTTGTATGTAAAAAAAAGTGCATCCATTGTTGCCAGCAATGCCAAAATGATAACACATTTGTTGCATATGTTGAAAAAATATTGAATCAGTAATGGAGAGAATGAGGAAAGGCATAAAGGTGTAAAATGTCCTATCAACCATGATGTAAGTCAATGCAGGTTGTAAAACACAATGTGTAGTTGAACCTCCAAGCGGACATAAATATTGCAAGTAAATTTGCAACCCCACGTGTAAATTTGACTAATATTTTAGAGTATATGGGGTGTACAAACCTCTTTTACTTGAGGAGGCATGTTGTGATATTCAACCTTCCATTTGGGGTGACTTAACATGTGCAACAAAAGCACATCTAGCAATTCATGAAATAAACAAGTGAAGGTTAAACCACATGATGAGTGGTTCAACCTACAACTTTGTATGTGGCATATGAGTATAACGTGCATAATAGTATGTAATTACTTCTACAGTTTCAACAAAAAAATTATTATTTGGGAAGATACAATGGTTGTGGTGTGTCTGTATGTGTTAATGGAGATGAAAGGTTAGAGGGAAACCAAAACCTTTTATGACAAGCTTGTATGTAAATAAATGTGCATCCATTACTGCCAATAACACCAAAATAATTACATGTTTTTGCATCTGTTGACAAAACAATGAATCAGTAATGGAGTGAATCAGGAAAGGCATAAAAGTGTAAATTTTCCTATCAACCATGATGTCAGCCAATGTAGGCTAGAAAAAATAGTGTCTAGTTGAACCTCCAAGTGAACATAAAGACTGCAAGTAAAATCACAACCTCTCATGAAAAAAACCTAAGACCTCACAATATATGGGGTGTACAAACCTTTCTTACTTGAGAAACCATGTTGTGATATCAAGCCTTCCATTTGGGGTGAAACATGACCAACAAAAGCGTATATGACAATTCATGAACTAAAAAAGTGCAGGTTGAAAAACACGATGAGAAGTCCAACCTACAACTTTATATGTAGCCTATAAGTGTAATATGAATAATAATATGTAATTACTTCTACTTTTTCCAGCAATGTCAAAAGAAAAAAACATGTTCTTTGCATCTATTGATAAAATAATGAATCGATAAAGGAGAAAAAATGAATGCAGGCTAAAACATGTTTTTTTTTGTGCATTTATTTGTGAAACATATGAAGAATTCGAAAAGAAATTTTAACTGTAAACCACAATTACAATAAATTGTGAAGATCACTTGCATTGAAAACCATAGTAGATACCATGTTGAATTAATAGATTCTTTATGCTCTTGATAAATTGACAAAGAAGCATGTGTAGTATGTGCAAATTCCAAGAGACAATGCAAATTTGGAGGCAACAGGTTCTATAATTTATGAAATAAAAAAGGAATATGCTCTAAAAGCACTTGAAAATAAGGAGATCAAACTTAATGGATAGATATTGTTTTAACTGAAGAGATTCTTCCCACTCTTGAGAAGTTGAGGAAGGAGCATGTGAAGTATGTGCAATGGGAAAATCACAATGCAGAAGTGGATAAACTTGAGATATTTTGTATTGCATATGATTTTTTTTGAGCATACAAAGTGAAATATGATGCTATAACTATATTTCAACTAGTGAAGTCAAACATTTGTAAACATAAAACTAACTCAACACTCTGAACTCTCCACCCTTCAGCTTACAAGAAGTAGAAATATATAAAACACAACACACAGTGTTTTCCAACCTACCTATAGTTTATTGATTTGAGGAAGTTGAAATGCAATTTTGAGTCTACCTGAGACTTGTTATATATTTTGAGGGTGTTCCTTTCATTACATTCATATTGTGTAAACAACAAAAGGTTTTCATTACAATCATATTGTTTGTATAATTGGAGGTTGGAAAACACTGGGCATTAAGAAACTTGCAACCCACATAGTGTTGTAAAACCCTCTACATATAAGAACCCAATTGGTTGGTCACCCTCACCTAAATATGGTTAGTTTTATCTATCTCCCAACTGAAACTCCTCCCCAAATTCTCCACCCTTTAGCTTTGTACAAGCTCAACAAAATAACTCACAATCCATTGTGTTTTCCTACCTGCCTATATTTTAATGATATAAGGAAATCAAAACACAATTCATAATGTAAGAATAGTTTTGGTAAATTTTCAAGGTTCCTTTTCTTACATTGGTATAATTGTAAGGTTTTCATTACAATCATTTTTTCTATTTATAATTCAAGCTTGGAAAACACTGGGTTTTAATGAACCTGAGATCCTCTCAATGCTTTAGGAGGTAGTGAGTACTAGAATGTATGAAATGAATAAGGAAACATCCATTAAAAAAATTGAAAAGAAGAAAACCAAAGTGTATGAAATAAATAATATATTGATTGAAGAGGTTCTTGCTACTCTTGAGAAGTTGAGGAAGGAACATGTTAAGTATGTGCAATATGGGAAAATGACAATGCAAAATTGGAGGCAACAGGTACTAGAATGTATGAAATGACAAAGGAATTTTCTGTAGAAATAATTGAAAAGAGGTAGAACAAAGTGAATGAGATAGATAGTGTATTGATTGAAGAGACTCAGTGTTGTTGAGAATTTGAGGAAGGTGTGTGTGCAGTAGTCCATAATGGGCATATGGAAATGCAAAACTCAAGCAATAGGTAGTAGAAAGTATGTAATGAAAAATGAATCTACTCTAAAAGCACTTGAAATTGAAGCATACCAAAGTGAATAAGATAGATAATGTATCAACTGATGAGATTGTCCTTGCACTTGACAAATTGATGAAAGAGCATTGTGCAATATGTGCAATGGGAAAATTTCAATGCAAAAGTGGATAAAGTCAAGAACTTTTGTATTGCATATGAATTTATGCAAGAAAAGAAAGTAAGAGATGGTGCTATAAGTGGAGTTGAACAAATGAAGTCAAAGATTCTTCAACTTAAGAATTCCATGGAACAAATACAATTTGAAATAGATGATAATGAAAAGGAAAAATCAAATCTTAGAGAAGAAAAAGAGAATTAGCTAGTTGGAGACATGAAAGCCCTATGTGAAAAGGTACAAAAGTTTTGTAAATAACTTATCAAATAGAAAACATCTGCATTCTCTAATAAAAAATACACTCTCAAAGTTGAGCAAAGAGCAGCTGCAAAGCTACATAAAAGTATTGAAGACATTCAAAACTCTATCCAAGAAATAGATGGTGTTGTCCTAAGGATTGATGAGGGACCAGCTGCTCCAAAGCTTAAAGTAAAAGATATGAAATAGAAGGTAGAAGCTCATGAAAAGGAATACCAGGGGAGTGATAACAGGTAACAGTAGTGGGGATGAGGAAAAATGTGTGACTGGTCAACTTGCAAATGCAAAAGCAATAGTTGGAACTATTGAAACTAAAGTAAAACAACATAAACACTACAATTAACCACTTAGAAAAGGAATTAAAATATTAAAAGAAAATTTTATCATTGAAATAAAATGAGTTTAATTAATGGTGTTGATAGACAACTATAGTCTACAAGACACGAAGTTGAAAAAATAAACACAACAATGGAATGCGTGATTTTCAAGACATTCATACTTTTTTTTGTAAAATTACATGTTGCAAAACTGTACGTGTTAAGAAGCAAGCAACCCACCATGATACAATCCTTTACATTTAAACAAGGAGATTCAAATAACTGAAAAAACCCACATTGTGTTTTCCAAATTACAATTATTTTGTGCACTTTTTTTTCAATCATGCAAAATTTAAACACAACAATGGAAGGTGTGATTTTCAAGACACTCATACTGTTTTGTAAAATTCCATGTTGCAAAACTATACGTGTTAAGAAGCAAGCAACCCATTGTGAGACAACCCTTTACATTTAAACAAGGAGATTCAAATAATTGAAAACCCACATTGTGTTTTCCAAAGTACAATTATTTTGTGCACTTTTTCTCAATCATGCAAAATTTAAACACAACAATGGAAGGTGTGAGTTTCAAGACCTTCATACTATTTTTTAGAATTCCATGTTGCAAAACTGTACATGTTAAGAAGCAAGCAACCCACTGTGAGATAACCCCTTACATTTAAACAAGGAGATTCAAATAATTGAAAACCCACATTGTGTTTTCAAATTACAATTATTTTGTGTACTTTTTTTCTTTCAATCATGCAAAATTTAAACACAACAATGGAAGGTGTGATTTTCAAGAAATTTATACTATTTTATAAAATTCCATGTTGCAAAACCATACATGTTAAAAAGAAAGCAACCCACTGTGAGACAACCCCTTACATTTAAATAAGGAGATTCAAATAACTGAAAACCCACATTGTATTTTCCAAAATACAATTATTTTGTGCAGGGTATGTGCAGGATCATCATGGAAAAAACAAGCCCTTAAGTGGCAAAAAAATCAGAAAAATCAGAGTTAGGCAACTTGATGTAAAAAATTGAATAAGATATCTATATTATTTCAAAAATATGTAAGATTAGAATTTGTAGCAAATCAAATGTAGTTTCTAAACTACTAGGTTTGTTTTTAAAAAAAGAAATCTATTGGGTGAAAATTTGAAATTTCAATGCAATAGTACTTAAATTTTAGGGAAAAAAGAAGAAGTAGGTGTTTGTTTGACCACCCTAACCTCAATAAAATGATAATATCTTTTTATAATATTTTACATATAAGTAGAGGACTCATGTCCCAATGTGATGCATATTTTTTTTCTAATTTTTTTCTAAATAAATAATTAATTATGAATTTTTTATTACAACTTTTAAAAAATACAAAAAACTCGTATGTCTGACCACCTTAACTTGGTCAAAACTTCATGAAATTCAATTTTTCTTTTTTTAATCCTATAGTATGCGAAACATAGAATGTGACACATGTTTTAGATTAAAAAAATGTGATATCGTTTGAAAGATATAGATATTTTTTAATTAGTCTATCAATCAGGACTTTAGTCGTAATTTGAATAGAAAATGAATAATAATTACTTGTTAAATTCAAGGTAAAGCAGAATTTATATTGGTGGAAAGATGAGAATCTCCTTTAAAAACCCTTTTCGTTTCATCAATTTTGGGTAAAAAAAAATTCATCAGCCACATACCCATCATATTGCCACTTTTTGGCCCATCATGATCCTACACATACCCTACACTATTTTTTTCAACCATGTGAAATTTAAACACAACAATGGAAGGTGTGATTTTCAAGATATTCATATTGTTTTGTAAAATTCCATGTTGCAAAACCGTACGTGTTAAGAAGCAAGAAACCCACTATGAGAACCCATTATATTTAAACAAGGATATTCAAATAACTGAAAACCCACATTGTGTTTTCCAAAATACAATTATTTTGTGCACTTTTTTTTTTCAATCATGTGAAATTTAAACACAACAATGGAAGGTGTGATTTTCAAGACATTCATACTATTTTGTACAATTCCATGTTGCAAAACCCTAGGTGTTAAGAAGCAAGCAAGCCATTGTGAGACAACCCTTTACATTTAAACAAGGAGAATCAAATAACTAAAAACCCACATTGTGTTTTCCAAAATACAATTATTTTGTGCACTTTTTTTTTCTTTTTTTTTTCAGTCATGCGAAATTTAAACACAACAATGGAGGTGTGATTTTCAAGACATTCATACTATTTTGTAACATTCCATGTTGCAAAGTTGTATGTGTTAAGAAGCAAGCAATCCCCTATGAGACAACCCTTTACATTTAAACAAGGAGATTCAAATAATTGAAAACCCACATTGTGTTTTCCAAATTACAAATATTTTGTGCACTTTTTCTTTTAATCATGCAAAATTTAAACACAACAATGGAAGGTTTGATTTTCAAGAAATTATTATTGTTTTGTAAAATTCCATGTTGCAAAACCCTATGTGCTAAGAAGCAAGCAACCCACTATGAGACAACCCTTACATTTAAACAAGGAGATTCAAATAACTTAAAGCCCACATTGTGTTTCCCAAATTACAATTATTTTGTGCAATTTTTTTTCAATCACGCAAAATTTAAATGCAATTTTTACTCAAATTAAAAGTCCTTATAAATTTTGAAGGGGCCTTTCAATACATTCACACTGTCTAAATTACAAAATATTTTCAAGACATTCATTCTGTTTTGTAAAATTCATGTTGGAAAACCCTAGGTGTTAAGAAACAAGCAACCCATATATAGTATTTTAAAACCCTCTACAACCCAATTGGTTAGCACCCCTCACCTCAATTTGGTCAATTTTCTCCTCCAACTCCTCCATGTGCACTCCAAACTTCAACTTTCAATGTGCAGATTGAAAATGCACCTCAATTTGGCCAGTTTTCTCCTCCAACTCCTTCACATGCACACCAATCTTTAGCTTTTAATGTGTAGATTGGAAAAACGGAGTGCTTTCACCCTTCTTTCTCTAAACCAAAAAAAATACACGTTAGTTTGCCTCCAATTCCCGTGCAAGAAAAATTATTTAAAAATGACAACTTCTACTACAAGCAATGGAACCTAGTTTTATCAGTCGACATGAGGCAGGAAAACCAACCTAATGGTGTCATTAACTCCTACCTACCGTTTCCTCGACGTTTGGTCCCATCTACCGATTTCGTCACTTTGATCCCCCATTTGGTGAGCTCCGTACTAGATAGTCTCATCATGTTATGTATGTTTCCATGTATGTTGTTATGTATGTTTTTATGCATTTTTGTATGTACATAGGTGTGTTTTGTCTACACTTTAGCCATGTCCTACTGTATTCTTAAACGTTTACTTTTAATTATAGAAATTTTGTAGGGAAAGGGATTTGGTGGGAGAAGGTCAAATGATACAATTAATCTCTTAACATGTAAAACTAACCAATATTAGTTGGTATAACTTTACTTAATAATTATGTTTCATGGTCATGTCTTTATGGATGTAAATTTAATGAAAAGTCTAAAGTTGTTTTCATTTAATATTTTCTTTATTAATTAATTACACCAAAGGTGTTCTTTATATCAAGTGAATGTACTTTTGAAAATCAATGGTTGGAAATTGTAGAGAAGGATTCAAGACTGTTGAAATGATCTCAACCATCAAATTTTCTAAAATATATAATATATAATTAAAGAAATGAAAACTACTCTTAGCTTTAAATTAAGAAAAAACAGGATAAGAATTGTTTTTTCCTTTTAAAAATTTTAAACTTAGATTTTTAGATAATAAATAATTATTTTTTTATAAATAGATATATTTTTCAAATAATAATATTTATAATAATAAATCAATAAATTACAAATTAACTTTTTATCTTTTAAATAAAGTTTCATTTTATTTTCACTTAAGTTTAGTGTTACTTGTAATTTTTGATATAAAAGTTAGAATTTTACTTTCAACAATTTTAATATAGTTTATATTTATTTTTAATATTTTATTTGAAATAAAATTTTAGTTTATAAAATTCAATTTATTTAATATTATTTCATAATATTTTTTTATTTGTTTTTTATTAGAGGTAAAATACGGGTTTTAAAGGGGCCCAAAACCCTATACAAAATAAAGCAGTTGAAACAAAAGAAAACAACACTAAGCAAAGATCAGCCCATCAACAACGAACCAACAACAAAATGTCATCCAAAAAGGAGGACCCCAACCAACAACACTACATGTTATTTAGAATATCATCCGCCTCCATGTCGCTCATTGTAGCCTTCTAAGCATCATCCAAAACATCAAGAAGTTCTTTACCAGAAGCCCCAACCTGAGCCTTAGTCTTGTTTCTAGTTCTAGCACCAGGACCATTCATATTCACCTTAGTAATCAAAACATTACTCTTTTCCCCACCCTTGTCAACAGAGACCTCTTCCTCAATCAACTTACCAACAACACCAATCTCTTTAGCATGAACAGTTTCCTTACACTTCTTGGCACTAACAAAAGGAGAAGTTACACCAACAGTATCAAAGTTAACAATAGATTTAGTCACCTCCCCACCCTTGACCATACAAGCATAAATTTTTTCCATTTAATCCTCAAGGGTGAGGATTCTACCTTCCATATTATGTTTCATCTTAAGAGTTTCCTTCGCCATAGTGTCTACCACAATATTTAAGGAATCAAACAATTCATCAATATGATTTTGGAAAAAGGACTCTTTAGCCTTAGTCACCACACCCCTAACTTTGACATTAGTCTTATTGATTTCATGAAAAAACCATTTGAACAATTTCAACAAAACAATGGAACCCTCTCTAGCAGTTCCCAACACATCAAAGATATATTCCCTATCAATATTGAAAACCCCCTTTCTCGCAACATCTTCCTCCTCAGAGGAACTAACCTTATCCTAACTGGCAGATATTTCCTTACCTTTCCCAACTGCAACTGGTGTTTTGATTTTGCGAATGGAATTCACAATCTCCTCGGCCACAACCTTTCTTTTCTTTAGCCTCTCCAAGTCCACATCCTGGGTATCCACAACAATCATCCCACCAACAACCCCATTTTTACCTTTTTGATGTAGGTTTGGTTTTACACTCAGAGAATCATCAACATCCAGACCACCTATGATCGTGAGAGGAGAGACCCTCTCTAGTAATTGACTCGTAGTCCTTAGAGCTTGTTTCTTCTTACTTCCCTCCTCTAGCTCCTTTTGCTTGGTCACAAGGGGCAGAAAAGAAGCCTCGCCATACAAATCATTCTTCTCCTTCACACCACTACTCAGCAAATCAATAGCCACCTCATCACTACAAATCTCATAACCCTTATTAGCAAATGACTCCCCTTTTCTTGTCTTTCCCACAACAGGGGATTGAGGACCCACCTCCAAAGATGCAAGTGAGTCCAGGACAAAGTCCACATCCTCCTCAGAATTAAATTCCTTTTCCAAAATAAGTTTCCTTTTCTTCCCTGTTTTAATAGTCGGTTCCTCTTCTAAAGTAGTCTCATACTCCTCTGCCAGCTTAGATTGCTTACCCTTTGGGGTAGCAATTGAATTAGCCACCTCAAAATACTTTTCATATTCAGAGATTAAAAGGATTAGCCCCACATGCAAAATAATATTTTTAGGGTTTTTCTTATGGTACTTGAGACCAAAATCCAACAACACTAGGAACCCACCTTTCTCCAACACCTACCAAACCTTCATCTTCTTCACAAATTCTCAAGAAAAGAGCTCCACTCAGTTTCTATCTCACAAATATCAATAGAAATTGCAGAGAGAAAAAGGCTTGAGAACTCTGAACACAGTGAAAAGAAAACTCTAGAAGATAATCCAAAGAGTGCCTAGAATCTATGTGAGACTAAATTAAGGCACGAAATAATTAATATCATAGAGTACCATTCCCTATGACGATCAGCCATCGTACCATTAGCTCATTTAAAATTAGGCCTACCATCCTTCCACATAATCAACGACCATGTGAAGAAAGACATGCATGCCGCTAGCCATAATGAATCCTTAAGCCAATTAAATTTGGCAATCATGGTTAATAGTTGCTATTGCCTCTATAGGGAGGGATTCATTCAAATCCCATTCCCTCACATCACTAACTCCAATATTAGTGAAGATGTCTGCTAGACCATTACCCTCTCTCAAAATATGAGAGATGTAATATTCCTCAAAATATTTAAGAATATCAATGTAGTCCCTAATCAAAGACTGAATAGTTCAAGAAGGGGAAGCACAAATTTTCAAATTATTTATGATATTCAAAGATTCACCCTCTAGCCAAACTTTCTTATAGCCTTTAATTTGTGCCATCTTAAGACCATGATAGGATGTAGCTTCTTTCACATAGTGGTTTGTCTGGATTCCCAAAGGGAGCGCCACAACAGAGACGAGCCTACCATTAGAATTTTTGATCACTCCCCCACAACCTACAGGTTCCAGATTCCCTTTAGCAGCTCCATCAAAGTTAACCTTCACCTAGCCATTCAGAGGAGCTTTCTAAACATCTTCCCTAGAGGTTTTCCCTTTAGTCACTAGGAGAGAAATATCACAAGGAAACTTCCACCTTTGTAGAATAGAGATATCATAGGGGTTGAGATTAATCTTCAGCCCATTGTGAAAGGTAATCTCAGAAAGAAAATTTTATTTAATAGCCACACATATCTTATAAGCCATAGAGATAGCAAGGAGGGTAGAATTCCTGAAAATTTTGTTATTGCTCTCAAGCCAAACACCCATGCAATGTGAGGAAGAGAAAGAGACCACAAAATCAGAAGAGTTGGATTAGACGAGGGGCCAACCCATTGAGACCACAAATCTTTAAGAGAACCGGGAAACACCCAACTTAGATTCCAAAGAGAGAGCACATAGGACCACACCATACTAACATATTTGCAACCAATCAGCAAATGACAAACATTTTTTGCTTCCTCTTCACAAAGAAAGCACCTGTTAGGCATTACAAAACCTCTTTTGACCAAATTATTAGTTAATAATATCTTGTTCTGGGAAAAGAGCCAAAAGAAAACATTAACCTTAGGAATCAATCTAGAGGAGCAAACAAAGGCCCTAAAAGGAGGACCAACAAAGGACTCATTAAAATAAAAAGTTGAGGCAATCGAGAAGTTAACATTAGAAGAAGGCTTCCAAACAAATTTATCAGGTGAGGGGAGAGAAGGAATATGAAGCATTGATATAGCCTTAAAAAGATCCACTAGTCTAAGGTACACCTCATGCAGCCTCTTCCAACATCCTCCCTCAATATAATCAGCAACAAATCTTCCAAACTGCCACACATAGATCCATATAAGGTTGAGCCCATGGCTCATCTTTGAGAGGCCTGTTTCCAAACCAACTATCTTCCCAGAACAAAATATTTCTACCATTTCCCATTTACCAGAAAAGACCCTTGGCCAGAAGCCTATGGGCCTTAACCATATAATTCCAAAGAGAAGAGTTAGATGGGGGGATAAAGTCATGAGATAAGAACCCCCTTATACCATCAACACCACGTAAGTATTTTCTCCAATAAATTTTCACCCATTCAGTCTTTCTAGCATAAGGTTCCATAACTGTTTTCTAAGAAGGGCAATATTAAACGCTCTAATTTTATGGATTCCAAGACCTCCAACCTTTTTGGGTCTATAGAAATCATCCCAAGCAACCAAATGAATTATTTTCTTATCCTCAACACCGAACCAAAGGAAATTTTTCTAAATTCTTTCCAATATATCCACAAATTTCCTAGGCATATGAAAAAGACTGAGAGCATAAATAGGAAGATTATGAAAAGTAGATTTAATTGGCTGAACTTTTTTGGCCTGGCTCAAAAATGCACCCTTCCAACCAGCCAATTTAGAATTAAATTTATCAATCATACACTGCCAAAAAGAATCAAGAACATTAGAGCACAAGGGAAGACCCAAATAAGAAGCAGGGAGTTCCCTAATCTGGCATTGCAGAATTCTAGCAATTCTAGTCTGTCTATTGACCAAAGTGTTAAAAATGAAAATAACACTCTTGGGTAAGCTAACCTTATTCCCCGAAGTAGCCTCATACTTCTGTAAAATAGTCTTAACAACCTTTGCCTCCTTAATGGGTGACTGTCTAAGCATAAGAGAATCATCCACAAACTGCTGATGGGAGCAGATAAGATTATTGGAAGAGGGGGCTAACCCAGACATATCCCTAGTGTTAATAAATCTCTAGATGAGACGACCCAAAGATTCCACCATGATAATGAAAAAAAAGGAGATATAGGATCCCCTTTCCTTAGACCCCTGGAGGAGTCAAAGAGAGGATAAGGAGACCCATTGATAAGGTAAAAAAACCAAGGGGTAGAGATAAGCTAAAGCACAAGAGCCACCAACTTCTCCCCAAAACCAAAGGAAGCCAAAATCTTAGAAAGAAATCTCATATCAACTCTATCATAAGCTTTAAGTAAGTCAAGCTTCAAAATAAAACCAGCATGCTTATTAATAGTAAGAGAGTGAATATTCTCATGAACAAAAAGAATAGAATCCAAAATTTTCCTACCATCCACAAAACCATTTTTCTAAGGAGAAATGATAAGAGGAAAAACTCTTTGCATTCTAACTACCATAACCTTAGAGAAAATCTTATAGACCAAGTTACATAAGCTGATGGGAAGAAACTAATCAAAACAAGAAGCACCAAGTTTCTTAGGAACAAGAACAATAAAACAAGAATTCAATTCCTTCAAAAGAGAACCAAATCTTAAAAAAATCCTTGGTAGCCACAACAACATCCTTAGCAATAATTTCCTAGAAGGACTGAAAAAAGAACATAGGAAAGTCATCCAGTCTTGGTGCTTTATTTCCTTCAAAAGAGAAAACAACACTTCTAATTTCATCTACCAAAGGAATGCAAACCAACTGCCTATTAATATCATCATCTAAGAGCTGAGGGATATCCATAAGAATATCCTCTTGACAAGCCAAGTCAAGCTCCCCCTCCGCTGAAAGCAGCTGAGAAAAGTAGGAAGAAACAACAAACTGCAAATCAACATCCTTCTCCAAAACTTGATTATTGAAATTGATTGTTTTGATTTAGTTAGAACCCTGTGTTTAAGAGTAGAGAGGTGGAAAAACTTAGTATTCTTGTCCCCACTTTTTAGCCACATAATCCTAGAATGTTGCTTCCAGAAATTCCTCCTCCTTCACAACAATATTATGCAATCTAGAGAGAAGGATATTTTCTTTCAAAACCAAGGCATGATCATATCCATACAATTGGATTGATTGTTGCACGGCTTGAAGCTCCTTAGACACACCCTCTTTCTCAAAAAAAAAATGACCAAAGGAAGTATGGTTCCATTTTCTGACATTATCCTTAACATTAGCAAGCTTTTTAGCAACTCGAAACATAACCGAGCCATCCACATGAATGTTCCACCAAACATTAACCAGATTACTGAGATCTGGATGACAAGTCCACATCTTCTCAAATCTAAATGGAAATTTTTTCTTGCCACCCAATAGATCCACCAATAAGGCTAAGGGAAAGTGATTCAACCCTAGTCTAGTTAGAGTAGAGAGAAATAGGAATGATGAACCAACCACTCAGGGGTTATAAGAGCACAATCAAGCTTGACCTAGATAAGGGCACCTCCCACTCGTTGATTTGACCAATTGAAAGAAGCACCTTTCATGTCCAAATCAAGAAGAGTAGAATCATTAATAAGATTCATAAGATCATATCTGCTATCATCCACAATCTACGAACCACCCAACTTGTTAGCATCATTCAAAGGAGTATTAAAATCCCTCATAACCAACCAATTATCAATATGGTGCATCACTTTGAAGGAGCCAAGATTCTCCCACAACCTTTTTCTAGCACTCTTACAATTCAAAACATATATGTTAGATAGAGTCCAAGAGAACTTATCACGCAAATGGTTAAAGGAAGTAGCCACATGATTACAATCCTTGAACACCTCAACCCCTTGAATCACCCTAAGATTCCAAAAAGTCACAATCCCTCCCGAAGCACCCACTACATCAAAATAATGCATCCCACAATCCTTAAAAATCTTATTCTTCAACCTAGATAATTTATCCAAACCCATTTTTGTTTCTTGAATTAACACAATATCAGGGCGATGATCTCTTACCATATTAGCAAGAATATTATGCTTATGAGGGTGATTTTATCCCCTCATATTCCAGGAAATGATCTTCATAATAGTTTATGGGACGTTCTTTTGGAGCACATATCTAGTAGAGTTTTCTTTGTACCATCAACAATATCTATTCATCTTTCCTTATCCCTAGCAACGTTAGCAGGAGGGCAACCTCTAACTCATGGCTTAGACCCACAATCTAACCTTTCTCTATTCCATGTCACAACTCCCAACGAGGGAGAGTGTTTCTTCTTATTACGCCCACAAATTGGAATGAAAGGAGGATTGTCCAGATCCTCAGGTTCCTCATTCTCCTTCACTTCAGACAAGACCTCCAACCCCTCAACCTTCGAACCATCATCTTGAACCTAAATCACCCCCAAAGGAGGAGATATTAAACCATCATTCATAGAGGCCTTACCATCCTCCATAACCTTAGTTCTCACTATGTTCATAGACTCCATAGTATCATGAAAAGGGGAGAAATATCCTTGTCTCCCTATTTTAGAACCTGATTCAACTCTACCAAGTTCACTTGAACTTTAGGAATATCAACCTTGTCAGCCACTACTAGGCCCATTTCCACAGGTTTATTCTCCAAAAACTCGCACAGGGCTAACTCATCTTTTCCCAAAGGCTCCAAATCCTATTCAGGAGCTTTCTCCTTCTCTCTCCATTTTTTAGTCATCTGCTTCAACACTTTGAGAGGATATTTCTTTGCCCAATGGCCATATTTTTTACAATGGAAGCAAGCAAAGGGATTCAACTCAAATTCAACCACTTGTTCCCAAATCCCAAACTTAGAGTTAATCTTTATCAAAGCAGGCAAGTCAGTTGATTGCTCCACATTCACACAAAATATGGCATAAACCAGTCGCTTCCTAGAGGTCGTCATTTGATCAATCGACAACAAACACCCAAAAGTTCTTCCAGTCCCCTTAAACACTTCATCATCCCAAAATTCCATTGGGAGACTAGGAAGTTGAACCCAAACTGGAGCAGCCGAAAAAGAGCACAAGTTCGAGTTGAAACCTGGTTCCCATCTTTTTAGCATCAAAGAGGATTTTCCAATAAACCATGGGCCACCTATCAGTGCCATTACCAAATCATCTTCACAGTTGAAAGTAAAAGAAAAGAAACCTTTAGCCATAACAACCACATCAATCTATCCCTTAGGTTTCCAATGATTTAAAGAAAACTTGCACACCAACTCAATATGAGGTCAGGGACCAAAAATTTTTCCTAGCAAATCCATATCCATATTTGACATGCTTTTATCAACAATATAGCTCAGGACAAAAATAGAGTATTCTCTAGTCTTCGCATTAGCAACAAACAACACAGGAGGAGAAGTACTTTTACCTTTAGGCTTAGCCCCAAATAGATTCGTCCACTTAAGAGAAGAGCTCCTCAAGAAATAATTCTTAGTCTTGTCAATCCCAAGACCCACAACATTAGGAGTCCCATCACAAACAACAAACGACAGGCCTGGCCCAGACTTTTCAGCCACAAGATTCTCCTTTTCAGAGAAGGACACTGGGGAGTGCATCGGAAATGCAATCTTTGAAGCCCCTTTGCCCCCAGAAAATTCATTAGCCGCTAAAGGGGAACCACTATACTTACCTGTAATAAAGGACCCAACTGACATCACCTTCCCATCAACAACTTGTCCACCATTAATGCCTGCAACATCATCAAGGAATCTTGCCTTTTCGAAATTTGAAATTTCACCACCACCATCGCCACCACCTGAGGAGCTCTCCATTATTTTTAGATTGTTCCTATAGTAATAAATTATTGATAATGTTTCTCTTGAATGTTCTCCATCATTTTTTTTTTTAATATTGAGTTTATGTTAATATTGTTTGTGATATATTAATTATATTTTTTAGGTACATATTCTATTAATATTTCAATTCTAATAAATTAAAACAAATAGTTTTACTTTTTTATTTAATCATTTATTAACTTAATAGGTTTAGTATTTGTTACTAATTTTATGAAATTATTATGTTTATTAATATTTATATTTTGATATATTTTGACTTTCCATTTAGTTTGTTTTATTTTAGTTTTTAATTTAGATTTAAGTTTAAAATTTATTTTTATTATTTACATATTTTTATGAAATTACAAATAATAATTAAAAAATATTAGAATTAATTTAAGTTATAATTATTTATCTTATTAAAACTTTAATTATTGTAGGATAATTCTATTTTATATATATTTTTTAAATTATATAATAAAATAAATTTCAAACTTAAAATATAAATTAAAATTTATAGAGAGAGAAGGTAACTTTTGATTAGTCATTTCATGCCAACAATCCAAGGATAGCACGTCCTAGGAATTTATGCTCAAGGTTGCATGTCATTTGGTTAAGGATATGATAATTCACCTTTAAAACAACTTCAATGTACCCATTGCACACTTATGAGGAAAATAGATAGAGAAAGAAAGATAGAGAAATAGAGAGGGAGACAAAGATATAGAGAGAGATAAAAAGAGAGATATAGATAAAAAAAATAGAGGTATAAATATAAAGGAATAAATATGGAGAGAGGAAGAGAGATAAATAAAGAGAGGAAAAGAGAGAAGAGGAGAGACATAGATATATATGGTCACATAAAGAGAGATAGAGAGATAGATAGATAAAGAGAAATAGGAGATAATGATATATAGAGGTCAAGAGATCAAGAGATTAAGAGCGAAAGGGGGAGAGAGAAGGGAGATAAATAGGGATAGAAAAAAAGTAAGGGGAGAAAGATAGGGAGAGGGAAATAGATAGAGAGAAGAAATGAGAGAAAGATAGATAGAGGAAGAGAGAAGGGAATTCAAAGATGGAGAGAAATAGGGGAGAGAGAGGAAGAGAGAGACTGAAAGATAATAAAAAAATATAAATATAGAGAGTGAGACAAAGATATAAAGAGATCTCTCTCTTTCTCTTCCCATATCTCTATAATATCTCCCCATATGTACTTCTCCCTACCTCTCTCTCTAGATATATCTCCCTCTCTCTACATCTCTCTATATAACTTCCTATCTCTATCTTTCTATCCCTTCATCTCTCCCTCTCTCTTTGTATCCCCCTATTTCTATCTCTATTTCTCTCTCTCACTCTATCCATTTCCATCTCCATCTCCATCTCTATCTTCCTCTCTATCTCTCTCCCTATCTCTATCTCCTTACCTGTACTTACATCTCTTTCCCCTCTATCTTTCCCACTATATATATATCTCTATCTCTCCCTCTTTCTATCCATATATATCCCTGTCTACCTCTCTCCCTCTCTCTCTCTTTCTATATTTCTCAACCTCTCTTTCCTCTCTCCCTCCCTCTCTATCTATCCCTCCTCTCTATCTCTCTCTCAATTAATTTTTTTATATCGCCTCCTTTATCTCCCACTCTATTTCTATCTTCACATATCTCCCTCTTCCTCTCTATTTATATCTCATTATCTCTATCTATCTATCTATCTATCTATCTATCTATCTATCTTATTTACTCCATCGCTCCTTCGATATCTCTCCCATTTTCTCTTTATATATATCCCTCTCTACCTCTCTCTATATATCATTTCCTATATCTTTATATTTCTCTCTCCATCTCCCCCTCTTTCATTGTCTCTCTCTTTCTATATCTATCTCTCCCTATCACTTCCTCTTTCTATATCTCTATATTTCTCTCTCCTATAAGTTTAGTATTTGTTATTAATTTTTAAAAAAATATTATGTTTATTAATATTTTGATTTTGATATATTTTTACTTTTCATTTAGTTTATTTTATTTTAGTTTTCAATTTAGATTTAGGTTTGAAATTTATTTTTATTATTTATGTATTTTTATGAAATTACAAATAATAATTAAAAATTATTAAATTAATTCAATTTATAATTATTTATCTTATTGAAGCTTTAATTATTGAAGAATAATTCTATTTTAGATTTTTTCTATAATTTATATAATAGAATGAATTTCAAACTTAAAATATAAATTAAAATTTATAGAGTGAGAGAGAGAAGGTAACTTTTGATTAGTCGTTACATGCCAAAAATCCAAGGATAGCATGCCCTTAGGGATCTATGCTTAGAGTAGCATGTAATTTTATTAAGGATGTGATAATTAACCTTTAAAACCTCTTTAGTGTACCCATTTCACACTTAGGAGGAAAATAAAGAGAGAGAAATAGAGAGAGAGATAAAGAGCTACAAAGAGAAAAAAGAGAGATAAAGATACAAAAATAGAGGTATAGATATAAATGAATTAGTATGAAGAGACAAAGAGATAAAGAGGAAGAGAGATAAATAAAGAGATGAATGAGAGACATAGATAGATAAAACCACATAAAGAGAGAGATAGAGAGATAAAGAGAAACATGAGAAAAATATATATAGGTCAAGAGATCAAGAGATAAAGAGGGAAAGGGCGAGAGAGGGGGGAGATGAATAGGGATAGAAAAAAATAGTAAGGGAAGAAATGAGAGGAAGAGAGATAGAAGAAGAGAGAAGGAAAAACAAATATAGAGAGAAATAGAGGAGAGAGGAAGAGAGAGATTGAGAGATAATAAAATATATAAAGATAGAGAGGGAGATAAAGATATAAATATATCTCTCTTTCTCTTCCCATATATCTCTATAATATATCCCCATATGTACCTCTCCCTACCTCTCTCTATATAACTTCCTATCTCTATATTTTTATCCCTCCATCTCTCCCTCTCTAGTTTTGTATCCCCCTCTTTATATCTCCATTTCTCTCTCTCCCCCCTCTCTCTCGATTTACATCTCCATCTCCATCTCTATCTTCCTCTCTATCTCTCTCCCTATCTCTATCTCCTTACCTCTCCTTACATCTCTTTCTCTCTTTCCCCTCTATCTTCCCACTATATTTCTCTCTCTATCTCTTCCTCTTTCTATCCATATATCTCCTTCTCTCCTGATCACTCTCTCTTTCTATATCTCTCAACTTCTCTATCCTCTCTCTATTTCTCTCCCTCTCTCCCTCCATGTCTCTATCTATTTATATATATCTCTCTATATATATATATATGAATATCTCACTCAAACACACACACTCCTTAATTCTCCTTATGTATCTATATCTCTATATGTATTTCACTCTCACACAAACACACTCATTTTTTATCCCTCCCTATCTCCATCTCCATGTCCATCTCTATCTCTATCTCTATCTCTATCTCTATCTCTATCTCTATCTCTATCTCTATCTCTATCTCTATATCTATCTCTATCTCTTTCTCTATCTCTATCTTTATCTCTATATCTATCTCTATCTCTTTCTCTATCTCTATCTCTATCTCTATCTCTATCTCTATCTCTATCTCTATCTCTATCTCTATCTCTATCTCTATCTCTATCTCTATCTCTATCTCTATCTATGTCTTTGTCTCTCCCCCTCTCTCTATCTCTCTCCCTCTCTATCAATTGTCTATATCACCTCCTTTATCTCACAATTTCCCCCCCTCTATTTCTATCTCCCTATCTCTCCCTCTTCCTCTCTATTTATATCTCATTATATCTCTCTCATGTTTACTCAATCTCTCCCTCCATATCTCCCTCCATGTCTCCTACTCTCTCTTTATATATCCCTCTCTCTACCTCTCTCTATATATCACTTCCTATATCTTTTAATTTCTCTCTCCATCTCCCCCTCTTTCATTGTCTCCATCTTTCTATCTCTACCTCTCCCTCTCCCTCTCTCCTTATATCTCTCCATTTATATTTATCCCTCTTTGTATTTGTCTTTGTCTTTATCTTTTCTTTGTCTCTCTCTCCCTCACTCTCCATCTTTCCCAAATTATATTTATCTCTCTATCTCTCCTTTATATCCCTATTTTTCCTCTCCCTCTCCCTATCAATTCCTCTTTATATATCTCTCTACTTCTCTCTCCTATCTCTATTTATCTCCCCTCCATCTACCTCCCTCTTTATCCATTTATACATATCTTTCGCCCTCTCCATCTCTCTCTTACTCATAAAAACACACTCCTTGTTTCTCTCTCCCTATCTATAGCTCCATCTCTATCTCTATCTCTCCATATTTAAATTATTACATATCTCCCTCTACCTCTTTCTCATTATCTATCCATCTCTCTCTACCCCTCTATCTTTCCCTCTCTCTACCCCTCTCTATATATCACTTCCTATCTCTATATTTATATTTCTATCTCTCTCTCATTCTCTCCCTCTCTCCCCCTCTATATATTTATCTCTTCCATCTCTATCTATCCTTTTGTACTCTCTCTTTATCTCTTCCCCTTCTCTCCCTATCCCTCTCCATCTCCATCTCTAACTTCCTCTCAATATCTTTCTCCTTACCTCTCTATTTTTTCTCTCTTCCCCCTAATATCTCCCTCTTTCTATCCCCATATCTCCCTCTCTCTCCCTCTCTCTCCCTCTCTCCCTATTGAGAACATAACATGATACTATTGGTAATGGAGCCTTATTATCTTCCTAATTCAAAGGTTTTGTTTTAGTTGTGTTTGAATCCATCTAAGTAGATGCATATTTTATTTGAAGCTATCACTTCTCCATTGAGACCTTTGTTGCACAAATATCATCATTCTCTAAATAGCTCACCAATTGATCTCATGTATACTACATAAATGTATGTAAAAAAGAAACCAAAATATTCCCTAATTGACCTTCCACACTTCTTTGGTGTACCTATTGCACACCAAGGTGTGATTCCTAGTATAATAACATATAATTTATGAGTGTTTGGTATATTAATTTATTTAAAGACTTTGAACATTCTAATCTATTTTAGATCTTGTAATTTTATATTGCTTTATTTTCCTTTCTCTTCAATTCAAATGTCACTTTTATCTTCTCAATACTTTCAAATAAGTAATAAATAAATGAATAATGCTTAATAAAGAAATAAAGAATTGAAGTTATAAATTCAAATGAAAAACAATAATTCTAGATAGGTAAATTTGACATGTGTGGAATAGTTATTTCATTTAAATAATCAAAATAATATTTTGTTTTTAACTATTTTTTAGTGAAGAAATTTCTATATTTGCATTGCAACCCATATGCGCTACTATTTTTTAAACTTCCATGCCCCTCATCACTAGTGATGGAGTAAAATGAAAAAAAATCAAGTGTAACAATAGATATAGGGATAGGGGATATCTAATCTACAACCTTTTTATTGGTTTACCAATAAGAATTATTACTTTTTTTTAAAATGTTCTCACAATTTGGATGACGGGGTAAATTCTTAAGCATACTTGGTTGCACAATTTACCCTCTTTAATTAATACGAACATGATTTATTTTCAATCTTTAAAATTAAAATTTCAATATTATAAAAAATTGAATTATACTTTATGTTAACTTCAACATGCATTTGTTTATCTTAATTTATTACTAATTTTTGAACAAATATTAATTTTATAAAACCATTTAAAAAATAATATTATATTTTTGAAGGAAAATATCAATAGTATATTTTTTTATAATTTTGGATTTGTCTATTATTAATCTTTAAAATTATATTATAATTTTTGAGAAATTTTTTTTTTTTTGCAAACTCTTAGTAGTCACTCATTATATTTTGAATCTTTCATGAAAATTATAGTGCGTATTATTTCGTAATATTTTATGTTTTGAGGTTTGAAATTTGAATTATATTTTAATGTCTAGACTTACTATAATGTTAAACTTATTTGTGGTTTTTATTAAATTATTTTTATATTTTGGGTAGATTTTTTTTCCTACATATAAAATTGACCATAAGTTATGACAATAAGAAATTCTGGCATTTCTTGGAAAAATTATAATGGAGATTATATTAACATAGTTGTGAACTTAAATAAAAATCTTAAAAAATACTAAACTTCAAAATTAATCATTCTTATCAAACAAAAAAGACAAAAAATCAATCACATAAAATAAAAAGAATTATTTTACAAGCATATAAAGTTCAATCTAACTTAAGATCTATGCATCATGACTATTTTGACCAGCATTGTTCACATTTGATTCCTCATTAATTAAAAATATATTCAGTAATATTTGCAAACATGACTATGCATTCACTTTAATTATAATCAGTAAATCCAATAAAGGAATAGAATACTATTTATAATATTATAATAAATCAAAATCATTGTTGATACAATATATGGGTGTTCTATCACATCTTTTCATTTATTAGGTTTATATTTGGAACATGTAACTCATTGAGTGGATTCAAAAGCCATTAAAATCACCATCAACGTATTACTACAAAGGAAATTAAGAATAATTGAATTGAAAAAGTTTGATCCACAACTTCTAATATTAACCCTAACTATAAACCTAACCCTTACCCTAACCCAAATTCTATCTATAATCATAACCCTTACCCTAATCCTAAGACTAACCCTAATCTTAAACCTAACCCTAATCCTAATTTAATAATAACCTTAACTTATCTTAACCCTAATTTAACCCTAGCCCTAATAGAATCCTAACCCCAACCCCATCCCTTACCCTAATTTAACCCTAACTATACCTAACCCTAACCATAACCTTGAAGAATAATTTAATCCTAACCCTAAGACTTAGCACTAACCCTAGTCCAAACCATAAAATTTATTGTAGAACCCTAATTGTAATTGTAACCCTAATTTATCCTAGAAGTACTCATAACCATAAATAAATTCTAACCCTACCCCTAAAGTCTAATTGAATCTAAATCCTAAACCTAATTGTAACCCTAAACTCTAATTGAATTCTAAAAGTACACCTAATTGAACCCTAACTCAAATCTTGTTGAATTGTTACCTTAACCCTACCCCAAACCTAACCCTAACCCAAACCCTAAGCTTTATCCTAAAACATAAACCATAACCATATATGTAATCCAATTTTAATGCTAATTGAGCTATATAACAATAATTAACCCTAAATCTAACTCAAATTTTATATCTAACCATAAACATTACCCTAATTATAAAACTAATGCTAATATGAACCCTAACAAAACCACAATCCTAACCTTAATCCTTACCCCAATTGACCCCTAACACTAACCCCAAGCTTAAAAATGTATTCCCTAACCCTACCCCTAACCCTAACCCCAATTCTAACATTAACCCTAACTCTAATCATAATTCTATATATAACCCTAATCTTGATTCTATCTCTAACTCAAATTTTGACCCTATATCAAACCCTAACCCAAAATTTAATAATAACCCATTGACCCAAATCCTAATTTTATCTCTAACCCTAACCCTAATCCTAATTTTATCCTTAACCCTAATCATATCTAAATCCTAATTTATCTGTAACCATAATCATAATATTCATCCTATCTCTAACCCTATCCCTACCTAATTATGTCTAACATGAACAATAACCCTTATTCTAACCCTACCTCTAAGCCTAAACCTAGAATCATGATGCCAAAAATCAACCCTAATCTTAACTCTAATCCTAATACCAATGCCAACCTTAATCCTTATTCTATATATAGTTGTAATCTTAATTGTAATCCTAATTCTATCTCTAATAATATAATATAAATCTTGGGGTTAGGGTTAGTATTAGGGTTGGGGTTAGGGTTAGCATTACAATTATGGTTCTATATTATAAAGCTTCAAGTTAAAATTAACATTAGGTTCAATTAGGGTTACAATTAGGTTAGGGTTAGTTTTAATTAGGGTTCAAATAAGGTTTGGTTAGGGTTAGAGTTTTAAATTAGGGTAAGGTTTATAATTAGGGTTAAATATGCAATTAGGGTTCTACAATAAAGCTTAATTTTTAGATTAGTGTTAGTGTTAAGTGTTAATATGATTGGGATTCAATTAGAGTTCAAGGTTAGGCATAGGGTTAGGATATGGTAAAGGTTCAATTAGAGTAAGGGTTAGGGTTACAATTAGGATTCTATTTGGGCTAGCATTAAATTATGGTTAGGGTTCAATTAGAGTAAAGGTTGGGATTACAATTAGGATTTTGTTTGGGATAGCATTAAATTATGGTTACGGTTCACTTAAGATTAAGGTTTAGTTAGGATTACAGTTCAAATAGAGCTAGGGTTAAATTAGGTCTACAATTTAGTTAGGGTTAGAGTTTAATTAGGGTTAGCTATAGGGTACAATTAGGGTTATGGGTATAATTGCATGATAAAGATACATGTTATAGTTAGGGTTCATTATAGGGTTGGGCTATGGTTAGGGTTCAATTGATATTCAAGTAGGGTAACGATTAGTATTAGTGTTAAGATGAGGGTTCAATTAGGTATTAGATTCAATAAGGGTTTAGGGCTAGGGTTAGGGTTATAATTTAGTTAGGATTACAATTAGGGTTCTATAATAAAGCTTATATCTTGGGTTAGGGTTACCATTAAGTGTCAGGGTTAGGATTCAATTAGGGTTTACAATTAGGGTAAGTTATTGTTAGGGTTCAATGAAAGTAAGAGCTTGGGTAAGGGCTATGATTTAAAAATAAGGGTTATAATTCATTTAAGGCTAGGGTTTAATTAGGGTTAGAGTTTAATTAGGGATAGTATATGGTTCAATTAGGGTGAGGGTTTAATTACTTAGGGTTTAAAATCAATTAGGCTTAGAGTTAAGGTTTAGATTAGGATTGGGTTTAAATAAGGGTTCATTTAAGGTTATGGTTCAATTATGGTTAGGCTTAAAGTTCAATAAGGGATATAATTAAGTTAGGGTTCAATTATGGTTAGGTTTAGGCTTCTAGGATAAATCTTGGGATTAGGATTAGGGTTAGGTTTATTAATGTCTTACTATAATTAGGGTTTTAAGATAAATCTTTGGGTTACATTTATGATTAGGGTTAGAGTTAGGATGAATGTTATATTTTGGGTTATAATTAACACTTGCATTTAGGTTAGATCTAAGGTTACAATTATGATTATAATTCTACCTCTAACATTGATTTTAACTATAACCATAAAGCTTACACTAATATGAACCGTAATTCTAGTTCTAACCCTAATTATATCTCTAACCTAAACCCAAACCCTAATCCTAACCCTAAAGTTATCTCTAATTGTAACCCTTTCCCTAATATTAACCCTACCCTTTATCCTAATTTTATCTATGATCCTAACCCTAACCCTAACTATGATGATAAACCCAACCCAAATTCTAATTCTCTCTAATTGTAATAATAACTATAACCCTAAACCTATTCCTAACCCTAATACTAACTCCAACCCTAATACATTTTCTATCTCTAAACCTAACCCTAACCCTATTCCCAATAATAAAATTAATCCAAACCTTAACCCTATTTTTTTCTTTAAGCTTAATCCTAACCCTAACCCTTAACCATAACACTAATCCTAACCCTAACCCTTAACCATAACACTAAACCTAACCCTAACGCTAATCCTAATAATAATGCTTACCCTAACCCTAATCTCTAAGCCTAACCCTAATCCCATAGTAACATTTACCCCAACCTTAATTGTAATTCTATCTCTAATGCTAACCCTAACCTTAACCATACCCTTGATCCTAAATTTATGTGTAATACTAACCCTAACCCTAATTTTAATGATAACCCCAACCCAATTTCTAATTCTAACTCTAATCATAATTGTAACCCTAAACCTAACCCTAATCTTACTGCTAATGCTAACCCAACCATAATCTTAATTTTCTCTCTAAGTTCCCTAACCATAACCCTAACCCTATTCATAATGTCAACCCTAATATTAATTTTATCTCTAAGTTCCCTAGCCCTATTCATAATGTCAACCCTAATCTTAATCATAATCCTAACCCTAACCAAAATCCTAACCCTAACCCTATTCATAATGTCAACCTTAATCCTAATCCTAACACTAACCTTAACCCTAACCCTAATTATTTTGTCTTCCATGTTGCGTTGTGAATGATACTGGCATTTATATATTATTTATTAATAATATATATAAAAATGTTGAGAGATATCCTTCTCGAGGCATCTATTTTTTATCAATTACTCACATAAAAGTGCAATAGACACCTCAAGAATGGTATCTCTCACCATTTTTATATATATTATTAATAAATAATAAATTATATAAAATTATATAATGTCATAGTAAATATGATATAATATAATACATAATATCATATTTATGGTTTACTATTAGATTATTGTTGATCAACTAACTTGTTTGTCGGTGCATGTGACTACTTAACCATTTACAACCTCATTTGTCGAAGATCGGTGTATCAAAAATTTTAACTTATTTATTGCAAGACGATTGGTCGAAGATTATCGTAAGTATATTTGCACTAACTAGGAACACTTCATTTTCTAAGGGGACCAATTAACTTTGTTTGTTGTGTTTTGTATTTTTTTATTAGTGTATGCTCTCCCCTTACAATGTTTGGTGAGCCTGAGGATTAAAAACTGTGAATTAATCCAAGTCCACTTGTGAGTCATCCTATGTGTGCTAGTTTTGTGTGTATGCTCACACCTTGTGCTACATGCGAGCCTGGGGATCATAAATTCCTAGCATCACATTCCCTTTAGGAGGCATTCTTGGGGATTTTATCACATCAAGGGATGACCTCAACCATGTGAACTAGCAGGGTATATAAAAGGGGGAGAGTGAAAGTTGTACCCCAATCTAGTCATGTCGTGTTTAGTGAAGCTCAAATACTTGGGTGATTTCTAATTTAGGAGTGCAGGGTTGGTCCAAGTGGCTTAACTAATGTTCCCAACCCATGCTTGTGACAAGATGGTTTTCACGGACATGCCTCACACACCCTCCTCATGTTTAGAGGATGCACTAGAGATATCGTATTCAAGCTAGCTTAAAACCTTTCATTTATTGCCTATCATAGTATAGGGTACAGTATCATGCATGAAGCTACTCACCATGTATCCCCTTGAGTAGAGGTAGGATTTCTTTAGGGAAGGTCTTAGGACCTTTGAAGAAATGGAAAAGGTGAGCTTGTTGCTACTTTAGGCCAGTGCCACTAGATCCCTATATATCGACTCTTGTTGAGTGATGTTCCTTTCCAATCTTGGGATATTAGCCGCAAGGCTAGTGGGCCTATAGCAGGTTAACAATTCCACTTGACTAGCTTAGGCTTGTGTTGTCTAATGTGTCTTCTTACGTATACTAGTGATTATCTTTTGTCCATCCCAATCCATGTCTATCTGGCTTTTTGTGTCATCCTTTGTTGTAGGGTGTTTATCTGTCCTTAGGTAGATATGCTTTGCTCAAAGGTAGATATTTTATTTCCATAGGAAGCTACGTCCCTTAGAGGAAACTACGTTTTTATTGTCTTCTTCATTCCTGAAAAAGTGGAAAATTGTGGATTTTCTAGGTTTTAGGACTTAGAATGACAATCTCTTTAATTCAAGTACAAACCCTTGAAATATCAGTGCAAAGGGGAAATAGATATTGCAAGAGGGTTGTCTTAGGGGCTGAATATAAACTAATGAGGGGTTAACCACCAAGTAAGAATTGGAAAGATAAATGAAATGCAAGATGCAACACTAAACCATAATTCAATGCAATGACCCACAAAATGACCTAGAAATGTGAATGAAATAGAATAGAAAGCTATAAGAAGAATTGTGTGCACCTAGGTATCTAAAGAAAACTTGGATGAACTTAGAAATACTAAAAAACCTAACTTTTTGACCTCCAGGACTCATTCGCCACTCTAAGTGAATCAGTCCCAAACCTAGATTTTTGCATAGGAATCGATTTCAGGGAAAAGGGTATCTGAATCTACAAACAGTTCTAGAAAAAACCTACAGTGGGACTCATTCACCACTTCTGGCGAATCAGTCCCATTTCGCTTTTTCAAGAATTTGAAGTTCAAATTTGTGCTCCAATCTTTTCCCTTTCTTTCCAAACTGATTTTCGGATCCGAATATGAGAAAATACCTGCAAAATAGAATATAAACTTGATTTTCTTATGGGGGGTTTGCCTCAGTCAAACCCCTAGTTTAGTAATTAAACCTTGATGGAAATAATGAAACTTGAATGTAAATGTGAACATAAACCCTAGCCTTAAGCGTATCTAAGACTAGGAAATATGAAACACAATGCAACCCTATTCAAATGTGTAAGAATGAGATGCAAGAATGAAATATGACAATGAATGACTCACTTTGAGAGATCTTTAATCAATCAAATGAGCACTAATGATGCTTGTACCTTCCTTAGGTTGAATGTAGAGTGATAATGGAGGATGGAATCACTTAGGAAACAAGTCGTTAGGCTTGGCTTGATGGCTAGTTGCATCTCCCCAACCTAGAATCCATCATGGTTCATGATAGAAAACCATGATCAACCCTTGAAAATGATAGATCTTGGATGAAAGTGAGCTTGAAGACTTGCTAAAAATAATTTAATGCTGCCCCAAGACTTCAACGTTTCCTACTTATAAAACTTAAATGCTCTTGTGAATGAATGCTTGAAGATTCTTTATGCTTCTCTCTTGAAATTGCTCTTGAAAATGCTTGCTTAGATTGCTTAGATGATAAAAATGACTTAGAAACTTTCTTATATAGACATTAAATCCTAATTTATTGTTATTTAGATCTCAAAGGTTGACATCCACCAAAAAATTGAATTAAAAGGGTGATTTTCCCACTCAAATTTGAAAAAATCCCCAAATGGGACTCATTCGCCCAAGGTGGCGAATGCGTCCCACCCTAGATTTTTGAGGTGAGTTTTCGGGATTTTTGATGTTTTAGATGATTTTATCAGGTTTTTAGTTGAAATAAGCCTCTAGATCCAAAATAATGCATCTTAGGGGCCTATTAATGATGATTTAAAGGGTAATTAATGCAAGGGTGCCAAAATAGGTCCAAATTAAGTGTGAAATTGCCTTGCTTTCAAGAGCATACAATATTCTACACCACATTTAGCCCCCAATGTAGCACCCATATTACTTTATGTGCATATGTAGCTAAAGGAGTCCAACAATACTCCTTGTTTCATAAAAGGATACACTTGTAAGTTCAATCATAGTGCGGGAGAATGAAGCCCCTACTACAAAACCACAATGTTAGAAACTGCATCCTACAACACAAATTTGTTAGTTATTAAAAAATCCTCTAATCTAACTTCTCATAGAAATAAAATTTGAGGGTAGATGTATGCCCCCCTTGATTCGACTTGTTTGACGAAGGTGGAATCAAGGTAGTAGTCTAACCACATCGAATAAGGTAAGTCATATCATAGGGTATTTCCAAGTACCATACTGCATGATGATAGACATTTTATGAGAATGGGAGCGGAATCATGATTCCAATGCAACAAATGACATAAAAAATGAAGCTCTCTAGCTCTTGTTATGTTGATTTGAATAAAAGGCACTTTTTAACCCTAATATAGTAAAAACCCTAATTTTGGCTTATATAAGAGTAAAAAGTGAAGTAAATTCTAATTATTTTGTCATTTACCTTCTTGTAGCTTGAGTGTGGTGAAGAGTGATTGAAGATGTCAAGCTGACAAGATTACGTGCCTGCTAGAATGGACATCCTATGAGATCAGGTGGCTCATGGTGAGCATTATCATTAGGTGATTTTTTTTTTCTGCCTTAGCTTTGTCCTTATGCATTTGTTTTATGATTTTTATGCATTTCTAGATTAATTTAGGGCCTTGGAAGAAAATTTTGCAAAGCGTCCCTTTATTTCACAAAGTGTCCCAAAAGGGGTCTAAAGTGTCTAGGACCCTTAGCAGAGTACACTAGAACAACTTTATACACTTTTTTGATTGTTGATGTAAAGATTTAAGATTTTAGAATGCTTATAGGACATATTTTTTATTTTTTTTGTTAGATTCCCACCTGTTTGTGGCAGTGTTTAGGTGGTAGACAAATCAATCGTCTTCGAGGCCTAGCCCCCACTCTTTCAGCAAAGGACACATAGATCTTTCAGACCACATGATTATATTGGGCGTACATCATGCCCCCATGAGGTACCACGATCCTATGTTGATGGCACTAGTAGAGCGATGGAATGAAAACACATGCACTTTTCATCTTCATATCGACGAGATGACCATTACACTAGAGGACATACATCGCATAATTTGAGTTTCGATTTGGGGCGGCATGGTACATTTCCTAGTGGAGCAGTCATTCTAGGAGATGAAATATGATGTGCAATACAACCTTAGAGGTCTAGTGGATGATGGTATGGTGAGGCCACAGATCGATCTAGCGATGCTGCTATATTCGTGAGCTCCACTGGTTGCATGGATTATAATGTTCATCGTAGCACTAATTCTCATCCATAACGGCTGGGGAGCACACTTCGAGGGAGGACTAGTACACATGGTTCGAGGGATGGTAGAGCACAAGACCATGTATGCCTGGGGGCACAACATCTTAGTGCATCTATATTATGATCTTGGATGGTTTTCATTTTGGGAGATCAATAGTATGGTACATTGTATGCTACTGTAGGTGTGGTTCCTAGAGCATATCACATGCACTAGACCGATAGGATTTCAATGCACAATAGCCCTAGGGTATCCTCAAGAATACACCTATTCATTGTGACAGCTATGGTAGTATGGTGACTTACATTTCTGGAGAGTCTAATTTGATCAGTTGGATGAGGATGAGATCCTATGGAGACCTTACCAGCTTATTCTACAATAGCCAAATTAGACTTGGTAGATGGGGAGATTGCACATGGATAGGTTCTTAATAGGCAGACACAATTACATAGTACGGACTTTCTACTATGATTGCATCATGTGACAGTTTGGTTAAGTCCAAATAACACCTAGGGCATGACCCTTTTTTAGGAGATCAGTATGGAGTGTTTGGAGACCTGGTGATTCTAGACGGTTCATTTCCAAGGATGTTTGTCTACAATGACTCCAAGTACTTGGATCATGATATGCATCTGGTCTCTGACACTAATGAAACTGGTACCATAGATTCCTATGAGTAGTGGTGGGTAGTATCATGACCAACTCCCATATTTTTGATGGATGAGCCAATAGGTGATGCAAGGCCACTCCTAGATCAGGGAGATGAGGAGGAGGACAGGGTTGAGGAGACATGCTTCAGGGCTACAGGAATATTCACAAATGTGATAGATGAGGAGTATGAAAAGGATGCACATCCTAACTATGATGGCCATGAGGAAGAGGATGAGGACGAGGATGAGGGGAAATAGATGAGTGAGGGTGGTGAGGCAACAAATGAGGATCCAGTGGGGCACAAGTGGGGAGAGCCATCTCCCATTCACATTACTAGATCATGATCAACAACTATAGTAGGCACCAACACCTATAGTCATGGAGAGGCTAGCACTTCCTCCATGCCCCCTACACACAATGAGGCTATCTTCACACAACCTTCTAGAGAGATAGGTGATGATATTTTATTTACTACCATGCTTTATGCTTATGTTTTATGTTTTAATTTTATTTCCATATATATATCATGATGTGTACTAATTATATTTATGGTTTCTATCTTACAGGAGCTGTGAGAGACCTCTATGATCTTTATTGCTAGGTGGCTACCGAGATAGTGTCCCCATCATTCTACAAGGAGGCCACCGATAAAAACTATGTTCCCCCACCCATTATGGAGTGGGATCCAGAGTTGTTTGAGCTATACGTCAGACTGTTGGTAGTGCATAAGAGTCTTAGGAGGTGCGCCCATCGAGCCGAGGCCGCCTAGGATGCACAGTAATCTTGAACCCCAACATAGTTCAAGAGACTATATTCAAAGGTAGCTAGACTACAGGCCGAGAGAGATTAGATAGAAGGTGAGTGTCAGGAGGCCCTTAGACATGTACAAGGTTTATAGTTTTCTCTTAAAGCACTTGATGGTTCGCGATCATGATTACATACTACCGTCTCTTGACGAACCACCTCTAGATAGATGTGAGCACCAGATCTCAAGGGATCTATTAGTCATAGAACTCATTAGCATTGTATATATATTGATGACATGTACACAATATATATAAGCATTTGATGTTTTATTATTTGTGTTTATGTGTTTAATGTTAAATGGAAATGTGACTGATTAAATAATCATTGTAAGAATATTTAATGAATATATCCATGATTTAACATGTTTTATGTGATCTAATTAAGACTTCTTTAGTTTCTCTTAGATGCAACATTGTGATTAAGTATGTTATGTTAAATTAAATGCACCTATGATCTAATTAAAGAACATTAAATGCATATAAAGGTCTAATCTAACATAACACAAAAGATTATCTTTGAATAGCATGAAACCTAAAGTAACCATCTAAAATTTAATTTAAATAATTACTTTAGTATTCAAGACACAAATAATTGTTTGTCAAGAATGAAGCAATGCGAGAGCACATAGACTATCATCTACTAACTCTAACACCACTGCTTTATCATTCACACTATTGAAGAAGATTAGAAATAGTACTAGTACAAATGCATGACATTTAATAGGTTATTTTAGATGTGTTCTATTCATTTAGAACTATTAATGTGTATGCACCAGACCCATAAATTTCACTAATTATATATGGTCCTAACCAGTTAGGACTGAATTTTCCTTTTTTAGTTGGTTTGGCATTAACATTACATTGTTTCTTGCATAAAACTAGATCACCTTTGTTGAATGCACAAGGGATGACATGATCGCTATGACTATGATGCAATTTTCTAGCATAAGCTTGGAGATAGTCAAGAGGACTAATGCGCTGTTCATCAAGCATATCAAGCTGATGCAATCATTGTTCTCTATAAGTGTTGTCATCAGTAAGTCCTTGAAGAGCAATCCTTAATGTGAGGATTTCTAAATCCAAGTGCATAATCACCTTGGTACCATAGACAAGGTTATAAAGAGTAGTCCCAGTGGAGTTTCTGATGCTAGTACGATAAGCCCACAATGCATACATCAACTATGTGTGCCTGTCCTTATTGTGTTTTTTTACTGTCGTCATTAGGATTTTCTCCAAGGTCTTATTAATTGATTTAGCTTGACCATTAGACTATGTGTAGTAAGGTGTTGAAAAGTGATGTTGGATGTTGAATGTTTCTAGGAACTTCTTCACGTCATTATTCTTAAATGGTGTCCCATTGTCTGAAATCAACACAGAAGGAAGTCCAAAGTGAGCAATAATGTGCTCCAATATGAAATGAAATATCACATCAATAGTTGTTGATCAAAGAGGAATAACTTCTACCCATTTTGTGAAATAATCTATCATGGTGATTATAAAAGTATGTCTAAAGGAGGAAGGTGGTAAGATTTTTCGAATAAAATCCAATCCCCATATTGATAATGACCAAATTATAATAATTTGGGCCCTAAGCTCAGAATCAAGAGCATGAATCAAATTTCTATGTTCCTGACATTTGTGACATCTCGTAGCATACTCAAAGCAATCTTTTTCCATATGCCTCCAATAGTATCCCATGTGAATGAGTTTTTGAACTAATGATCTTCCTCCAAAATGACCTCCACAGGCACCCACATGAGCTTCTCAAGTTCTATGGGGATTTCATATTCTTTAAGACATCTAAGTAAAATTTCGTTAAAGGATCTTCTATATAATACGTCGATGAGAATTATATACTTAGTTGCAAGTTTGCGAAGACGATCTCGAGTATTTTTAGTTGTTAGTTTAGGAAAGGTACCCTCTTTTAAATAATTAAATATCGGTGTATATCATTCACTAGAGCCTTCCATAGTTGTTGTTAATACTTATTCAACTTTATATTTGATTGATGGTTTCATAATTGGATGGACAATAAATGTGAAATCCTTTGAAGGATCTTGAGGTGATATAAGAGAAGCTACACATGTCATTGCATCTGCATGCCAATTATCCTTTCCTAGGATGTTGTCAATGGTAAATGATTCAAAATTATATAACAAATTCATTGTGAGATCCTTATATTTCACTAATTTGTCATGCTTTTCTTGATAATTACTTAATGATTAATTGTGAATCACTGAATATCTTAATATTTTGAACTCCCAAAGCTAAAATAGCATGTAAACACACAATTAATGTTTCATACTCCATCGTGTTATTGGTGCATAGGAAGTTTAAGTGGTATGATAAGGGAATAGGCTTCCCTGTGGGCGAGACTATTATAACCCCGACGCCAAAGCCTGTTCTACATTTAGATCCATCAAAGTATAATTGCCATGTTGCATCCTTTTTTTGAATATTCCACACATTCTCATCAGGGAATGTTTCTACATTAGGTAATGTGAGGGGAGAGGGAGCATCTGCTAAATGATAAGTTAAGGCTTGTCCTTTAATTTCTTTTTGTGAAACAAATTTAAGGTCAAACTATGTTAACATCATAGCCGATTTAGCTAAGTGTCCTGATAAATTTGTTTTACTACAAATATGTTTTAGAGGATCAAATTCCATCATCACATGTATTTCAACATTCAGTAAGTAATGTCTCATTTTACTTGTAGCGAATACAAGATCCAAACATTGTTTTTCTATTGTTGTGTATTGTTTCTCATAATCAATAAAATTTTGGCTAATGTAATAAACATGATGCTCTTTATCGTTTTCGTCATGTTGAGCCAACAATGTTGCAAGAGCATGGGATGATGCTACTATGTAAAGGATGAATGATTTATTTTGCATAGCGGGTTGTAAAATAGGTGGAGTTGCAATATAATCCTTCAAACTCTCAAAAGCATGTTTACAATCCTTGTTCCAATCAAAGTGCACATATTTCTTGAGGATATGTGTAAATGGTAATTCTCAGGTTGCTAAAGATGCTATAAAATGACAAATAGCTTGAATTCTTCCTTGAAAGGTGCACAATTGAGAGATGTTTCTAGGGGGTGGCATGTTAACTATAGCATCAATTTTCTTCATGTCCACATCAATGCCTCTGTGAGATACGATAAAACCTAGGAGTTTTCCACTATCTACACCAAAGACACACTTTTTCAAATTCAATCTCATGTTGTATTTTTACATTCACTCAAATATTTTTCAAAGGACATTTACATTGTCTTTTCTTGTTAAATATTTGGCTAGAATATCATTGACATAGTCTTCCAAAATCTTATGTATGTAATCATGAATTATCAATGTCATTGCTCGTTGATATGTTGTGCCTGCATTATTCAAATCCAAAGGGAATCATGACCCAACAAAATGTTCCCCAAGCTATTGTAAATGTTGTAAGGGTTGATAAAGATTTAATTGTAACTAGAAAATTCATCCATGAATGACAACAAATCATGTCCCACAGTTGAGTCTACTATCATGTCAATATTAGGAAGGGGAAATTAATCTTTTAAAGATGCTTTATTCAAATCACGAAAGTGCATACACATCCTAATACAATTGTTAGATTTTGCAACTGTGACTATCTTTGAGATCCAAGGAGAATAATCTATAAGTCTTATAAAACAAGCCTCAAGGAGTTTTTCAATCTTGGTTTTGACTAATAAGGCTATCTTAGGGTTCATTTTTCAAATCTTTTTTCTAATGGGTTTAGCATTTTCACTGAGGACTATATTGCGTGTTACAATCTTAGGGTCAATTCTTGACATATCTAAGTCCAAGCGAAAATTTTGGGAAATTCATGAGGTAAAGTTACATGGTCTTCTTGTTCATCATCGCCAAGGCACTTTCCTATCTTAATAACTTTTTCTTCGTTATTAATATCCATTGGTATATCCACGGTATCTCCTAAAGGAGGCACATTTTGTTTTGGAAATTTAAGGCTGTATTCTTTTTTTTCATTTCAACTTCACTACTTTCTTCTTCTCCATCCTTTTTGTTGGTACTAATCATAGCACATGTTAGCCGCCTCTTTTTAGGAGGAGTGAATGGTTTGTCATAAACTCCTAACATCTCTTTCAAGGCTTCATCATCTTTGAAAAACTCCAATGATTCTTCAAAAGTCATATCAATCAATTTCGGATGCTTCAAGGTGAGAGTTGTTTTAGAATTACACATAATGGTGTTGATGTTTAGTGAGGGTCTCTTCATTGCTTACATAGTCTTAGAAGGGAAATATCCCAAACCGCTTTTTATTTCTTGCGTATTAGGTTCTATAGGAACAAAAATACCTTGTTCTTTCTTTCCGCATCCTTTTCCATTATAACCAAGTTGTTTCATGAACTCATATCCTTTCCCATAGAGTTTTTCCATTTCTTTTGGGTTTGGTGGTTGTTGATAATCTATCTCATCAAAGTTCGTTGTGTAGCTTGTGTCTTCTTCAAGAGTGGATGAGGTAGATGCCTGTGAATTTCCTTTTGAATTCTACGTTGACATCACCATTGGTTGTTTTTTATTTTAATCTTCTTTACTTGTTGTTATGTACTCTCCCATGAATGAAGGTGTGAACTCCAAGGAACCCCAATCATCATCTAATAATTTTGAAATAGTTTCAATCATTGTTTTTCCTTTTTCATAGGTTCTATGTTTGATGCTAGAATCAATGTGTTCAAAGGACTTGTTCCTTTTTCAACTTGTAGGCAATCATCAGGCTCAGGGTTTATTTCAATTTGATATACCTTATTGTTGTAGACATATTTCACTATACAATGAAGGTTTGAAGGGACCGTATTCATTTCATGAATCCAAGGTCGCCCTAAAAGGAGATTAAATGAAAGATTATCGGGCATTACACGAATAGGATTCTGCAAGGTTTCTTCCAACTGTAATAGGTAAAGTAATAACACCCAATGGTTGTTTTCCTATGTTATCAAATCCATGAATTAACAAAAAACCAGGTTGAATTTTTGACTTATCCACACCAATTTTATCAAAAAGTGTGATACTACACACATTAAGAGTCCATTGTCAACAAGGGTTCTCTTTATTCCTAATCTGTTGTAGCTAGATATTATCATGAAGGCATCATTTTTCTTTCTCTATTCCAAAGGAGTCAACTCATTTTGATGAAAGGTAATATCTACATTAACTATATTCATTCCTTGTATTAAAGTTGCCACATCATTTGCATTTGTACTAGGAGGAACCACTACTTGTTGTAAAGTTGTTTGAAGCATGGTGTGATAATTAGGTGAATTTTGAATTAGGTCCCATAGGGATATCTTTGTAGGAGTATTTTTAAGTTGTTCAACAAGATCATACTCCTTCCCACTATGCAAAGTTAAATAAGGAGCACTAGGAAAAATAGGATTAGGCAAAGGTAAGGTTGTCGGAGTTGGTTGTTTTGGTTGTAGATTTTTTTGAGAGTTTATGTATGAGCAATGGTATTATTATTTGATTGCTGCAAGACATTGTTTTTAGGTGGATAACGAATAAATTCAGGTTTATTTTTAGGTTGAGGTTTGTGTGAAGGTGGGTAAAGAATAAGTTGAGGTTGAATCACGTTAACTTATCTTAGTTTTGGTTCTTCATAACAAGCCTTAGTAGATGAACCTTGTGAGATGAAATCCTCAAGGGCTTCATCTAACATGTCAAAGTCATCGCTACTAAAAGGCTTGAGGGATAGGTTAACTTGGAAAGAGATATTTGACATAGTCAAATGACTATACTTTCTTCAAGTGGTTTAGGTGTTTGATCTTGTTTTTGGTTTTGTTTTGTAATGTATTCCAAATGTAATCTAGTCTAATTGAACTATGAAATAATGCTAAAATTGAAAAGTGTAAGAATCTAATTCTATGCACAATTGCAATGAATGTAAACTATGCTAATTCGAATGATTTAAATGTAATAGAAGCTATGAAAACTAAAACATAAATATTTTAATAGCAAACAAAAGCCTAAAAATAGGGTTTTAAATTCTTGAAAATTATAGTGCAAAATCTGCACTGGGACTGATTTGCCCAAGGTGGCGAATGAGTCCCAAAGGGGATTTTTTTTTCAGTTTTTTTAGAAAATTTCAATTGAATTTTATGCTTTTTATGTTGTATGATCCGAATTCTAAGTGAAAATGCATATTTTGTTTGATTTTCAATGAAATGAGATGCAAAAATGCAAGATATATGAACTTTCACTAATGCAAAATTAGAAACCCTAGAATGTTAATTAACTAATACAGACCCTAATGCAACATTAATGCAAGCCAAATCTAGGATGGTAATGCAATCCAAATCAGAATTATGATGTTCTAAATGTAGGTTCACCAAAATGAAAAGTGGAAAATTGTGGTTTTTTTAGGGTTTAGTACCTAGAATGACAATCATCACTCTCTTTCATTCAAGAACAAACCCTTGAGATCTCATTGCAATGGGGAAAGAGATCTTGCAAGAGGGTTGTCCTAGGGGATGAATATAAACTAATGAGGGGTTCACCACCAGGTAAGACTTGGAAATATAAATGAAATGCAAGATGCAACACTAAACCCTAATTCAATGCAATGACCTACAAAATGACCTAGAAATATGAATGAAATAGAATAGAAAGTTATAAGATGAATTGTGTGCACCTGGGAATCTAAAGCAGACTTGGATAAACTCAAAAATGTTGAAAAAACTAACTTTTAAACCTACTGGGACTCACTCACCACTCTGGGCAAGTCAGTCCCAAACTTGGATTTTTGCACAAGAACTAGTTTTAGGGAAAAGGGTATCTAAATCTACAAATTATAGTTCTGGAAAACACCTATAGTGGGACTCATTCACCACTTCTAGTTAATCAGTCTTGTTCCACTTTTTTAGAAATTTTAAGTTCAAATCTGTGATCCAATCTCTGCCCTTTCTTTCCAAACTGATTTTCAGATCCGAATATGAGAAAATACTTGCAAAATAGAATATAGACTTGATTTTCTTATGGGGGTTTTTCCTTGGTCAAACCCGTAGTTTGGTAATTAAACCTTGATGGAAATAATTAAACTTGAATGTAAATGTGAACATAAACCCTAGCCTTAAGTGTGTCTAAGAATAGGAAATCTGAAACACAATGCAACCCTATTCTAATGTGTAAGAATGAGATGCAAGAATGAAATATGACAATGAATGACTCACTTTGAGAGATCTCTAATCACTCAAATGAGAAATAATAATGCTTGTACCTTATTAGCCTAAATGTAGAGTGATAATGGAGGTTGGAATCACTTAGGAAACAATTCATTAGGCTTGGCTTCATGGCTAGTTGCATCTCCCCAACCTAGAATCCATCATGATTCACTATAGACAACCATGATCAACCCTTGAAAATGCTAGATATTGGATGAAAGCGAGCTTGAATACCTAAAAAGACAATTTAATGTTGCCCCAAGACCTCAAATTTTCCTCCTTTTGAAACTTGAATGCTCTTGTGAATGAATGCTTGAAGATTCTTGATGCTTCTTGTTGACAATGATTTTACTCGCAACAAACATGGAAAATAAATTCTTCACATACAAACCACAAAGAGCCTGTCCTTCTTGAAAGATATGGAAAAAAGACAATCTAAAAGGGGATTCTACTTTAACAAGAAAATATTGGCTTTAGTTCAATCCCAAGTCTCTAATAACCAAGTCATGATTGCACTAGGGTCGCTCTTAGGTATGATGTCATATTGTTGTTAATCTGAAAGGGACTATGGTTGTTTAGAATTGTATACATTAGGCACTAAGTTTTCAAATGGATCATAAAGAAAAGTATCATGGAAACGAAAGATTTTCAATAATATTTCATGAACATCACAAATTCTTTGCTATCACTTAAGTAGATTTAGCATTAAGCATTCAAAAATTTCATAGAAAATGAAAGTTTTTCAATAAAATTTCATCCATTCATTTAATTTTGGAACATTTTCAAGGAATTAAACATCTATTCTAAAATAAAGCATAAAAATATTAAAAATTAAAATTTTATCCTAGTTATTCTCCATGCATGCCCCAAAGAATCAACTAAAACAGAGCAAACTACTTTATACTTCACCAAATTGCTTCATAGCTACATATAAAATGGTGCAAGATTTTAAAGAGAGGGGGTTTTAGTCTAGACATCGACTGGGTTCTACTTGCACCCTTAAATGATGCAACATACAATCTTGTTTGGCTCAACTAACAAAACCAGCTACAAAAGATTCATGAGATAGGTAGCTATCTAATAGGCTCTGATATTAATCAATCTCTACATGCATACAATTTTTTACGCTAGAATGATTCAGAAAATAGGAAAAAATAACAAAACTTGAAAAAAATTTATGCTCTTCGGACATCCACAAATTCTGAACTTAAAATAAAAAAGCGGTATCCTCTGGCCTTTTATAGAACACAAGGCTCATATAGGATAAAAAAAATACATGAGAGGAAATCCAAGGGACCAATCACATCAAGACACATGGAATGTAGTGACTGATAGGAGAATTGCAATCAAAGTCAATGGAGGTCAACTTCAATTGCACATTGAAGCTCTTCAGGTGTTAATCTTTAATTATCACCAAGATAATAACTTGAATTAGGATAGTGTGTAGGGACTTCCCATACATTTAGAATGAACAAGTGGAATTTTCACCCCCACACTTCACTTGGCTTTGGGTCTACCACTCTTGGGAATGGGCTTCCTCAGAGGTTGGAGCTTTTTATCCACTGCATGTGAAATACCGAGATCTCTAGCATTCTGGTGGATTCAAACTCCTTTGCCAATAGCATCCCATAATAAGTGACCTGACTTGGATATGATTCTATCCATGATTCAAATTTTCCTAACTGTCCATATCTGAACTTTACATTGCAATCTATATCTCTTGCAATCACAAATACCACACATTAAATCCATTTTTAAAGAAAGAAAACATTTATAACATCTCATGTAAATAAAACCATTATTCAAATTGTAGTACAAAGATCTCATAAATAACACACTTTCTAGCATATTATAAATCTTTGCATATATACCAGATTACTAGAGTATCAGAATCATTAGATAACCTCTAAACTTTAAAATTTCATTTCACATTGCAACTTGGTACTTGGTACCCAACATTCAGTTTTACCCATGAACTTTCCTAGAGTTTAGTTTTACCGGATTTCCATCTTACCAAACTCCATTTTACTAGAGTACAAACATCAGACTAGAGTCTTTTATTCAAACTCTCATTACCTTTTTCCTTTTCAAACATTTTTGGTTCCTAGTACTTGAAACACTTACATTACAAAGTACTCTTTGATTATAGATTTCTCTTTGATTTTCACTTCCGGTGATCTTTCAATTTTCTAGCTCCTTCCATAAGAGTTATTTTTCACTTGGGTCCCCAAGCCTTTCACTCTTGGGGCGTGTTGTGAGACCACACCACAACTTGCAACCAATAAAACCAAATTTAAACCAAACTTGAAATTAAATCACTAGTTGTAAATTATAATTTATACATATTTTAAAACAATAACTTTTACCTTTACCTAGATTCTGACATAAAAAAGTAAAGTTCCATCAGAAACATCCATGTGTTCTTTGATTAATTCCAATTTTTGGAACTCAGTGAAAAGAAAAAGTCCATTAACATTGAACTACATAATATAGTAATCCTCCAAATCCAACCAGGGATAGAGCCTTGTTTCTAGTCAAGCGTCCATAGCCCCAACATGGTTATCTCTGTAATTCCCCCCAAACATAGCTCTATTGCCAGCCAAGTGTCTATAGCCCCAATAGAGTTATTTGGATAGCCTAAAGAGTTGATTTTTTTTAGATATAACAATGATAGCTCATTTTTCTTTTTTGATATTCAATGATAGCTCTTTTATCAACTTACAAGCAATGAAGCCCCGCTATTAGGTTGAGAATTATAGTGGTAGCGAAGGTTAATTTTTGATTTTTCATTCAATTCAAATCCCTTCATCAATTCACTACTTCCCAAAAACTCATTTAATAATTTCTTGTAGGTGCGTGTTTCCAACTAAATTGCAATACTTTATGCCAAATCCTAGCTAACTGTAACTTGCTATATGTTAGAAAATATGCATAAATTAAAATTTAGCAAAAAAAAATTTAATCACCATATTTAAATCTAAATTTAGAAACATTAGTTACCACCCTTTCGATCAAATTTTATGGCAACTACTAAAAATTCTACTAGCAATTTTGATTTGATGACATTGCACTTCATTAATGGATTGGAAATGTCATGATTACCTTGAAACATGATCATATTATTCTGCATTAAATTCGCACACCTAAACTCGCACGTATTACTTCTCTCAACTTACCCAGGTGACGATGTGTACTACCTTGCTGACTTCATTTTCCTTTCTATTCTGCACACATACGCACCTCCATAATTAATACGACTCTTAAAATCATATGAAATGACCACTATTAACTTTGAAATCTTCAACTTGCTTGATTCACAATCTTCGTATTGATCAAATTTGAAGCAATTTATCACCAACTATGTGCAAAGAATTAATTTGATTTAACCTTCCGCTCTAAAGATAATTATCCAGTTGCCACCTTGGTTACAATTTTCAAGAATTCACTCAAGGAAACTATGTACTACAACTTCCTCACGGCTCTTTATAAATTTCGCATTTCTTCTTAAATTCTTCACACTTTTTCTTTTCGGCTTTCTTGTCTTATTTATGCAATTTTTCTCTGTGTATTTTAATTTGTTTCTTGGCCATGGATACTCCAATTTTCTTAAGTTGCTCTCGCTACCAGAATTTTTTCTTAGGAAGTATCACAATGCAAAGGCTTAAAAAGGTTTTCTTCATTTGGAATTCTAGTTTCACTATGCCAAATTTTTGCTTAGTCCTTGGGGAAAGATATGTTGAATCCAGCCGCTACTTTCGCTTCTATTATGATATGACTTCTCATTTTGTAGTGTTGCTTCTGGATATTGGGCTACCTATTGAAGATGTTCGCTTGGCTGCAAATTTGATAGTAAGGTTTAAATATCTAGAGAATCTGGATCTTAATTTATCTGTTGCACATCTGACCATTGGGATTCCCTCCATGGATGATATTCCTCGATTCTTGGAACATGGGGAAGTGGTTCCACTCTGGCCTTTCCTCACTGACCTCTATATACATGACTTTGAAGTTCACTGGGAACTCGCCTATATATAGGGTATTTAGCCCTAATAGAAGAGGCATCCCATATCAACTAAATGGCTACAACTACCTGCAAATTTGCTCACTCTTTTTTTTTTACTTCTTAATCTTTTGAAACAAGGATTTTTGATATCTCATGTATATATGTGATAGAAACACACACACACACACAGATATATATATATATATATATATATATATATATATGAATTTTAGTACATCTTAAAGTGTGTTTTACTGTACATGGTTTTATCATTTTATATTTCACAATTCAGTTTTACAAGTGTGTGAATTAACTCTCATGTGTAAGATAGGTTTAAGTATAATTTGCTAATACAAGGGCCAAAAAAAAGAAAAGAAAAAATAATAGAAAAAAAACAAACAAAGAAAACAAAACCCTACAAAAAGAAAACTAACCCTAACTACCCTAACTCTAACATAACAAAAGATTAACCTTAATAAAACAACTTATTTCAATTTCTATGACTATTTCCTTTGTAGTTTTGGTATGAATTACAATAGGTTTTATCTTTGAATTCATTTAATAGAATTTTCAATGTTGGACTGTAATAATAAATTATATTAAATTTTTTATGTTTAATAATCGTAAATTCAAAAGTGTACTTACCAATGACTTGGCTTATATGTATGAAAATGACCACATTAAAGATCGAATGCAAACACTTCATCTAATGTGACCATACTCTACCTTCCTCCAGCCCTGGTTCATTTCCATGAACGAATGTGTCCATTTCTCTACTTTCTCCTCCTCTGAAAATCTTCATGTCTTTGGTCCTATCTTCACTTTGTATTTTGTTAGACCAAGATATATCACTATTTATACTGTTATCAGAGAGAGAAAAAGTAAAAATTTTATACTCTATATCTTGCATAAAACTAGGAAATTTTCCTTTTATAACTTGTGAATTTTCAGCTTGGAGAAAAATACACGCATTTCCCACTTGATTTTCCCACTCCTCATTATCTATGTTTTCCATGTATAAGGAGAATGATGATTCATTAATACCATTTCCTCATTTTTGATGTAATGTCTTCGCATCTCGACATTCTCACCTATTTTCCTGCAAAATGTTAGGATTTTATTTATAATAATTGTAGTTTTCCAACTGTTTTAATGTATTCGTTAGTTTTTAATATTTCCAATTCCACTAGGGTTAAATATTTTTCTTGTTAACAATTCCTTTCTTCTAGCAGTTAGAACTTCTTTTGTTAACGAAATCACTTTACTTATGACCAAACTTACCCTAGTTAAAAAAATTCACACTTGAGTTCACCGTGATTAGTTGTATCATGAATTCTACACTCAATGATGCTACCAAAAGTGAATAAACTCAAAGGATGTAATTTTTGGTTAAAAATTTTCTAAAGTTTTTCAACTTCCATATTGAAAAGCCAGCTTGCACTCAATTTTAATTTAAAAGCTTCTCACCAAACTCAAGACTAATAATTCAAAAAATATCGCCCTCCAATTCAAAAAAATAAGGCCTAAAATATTCAAAGATGGCCCTCCTTCTAGTGACAGTTCCTGTTGATGATGATTTTACTCACAATAAATAGGGAAAATAAATTCTTCATAGACAAACTACAAAGAGCCTATCCTTCTTGAAAGATATGGAACAAATACAACCTAAAAGGGGATTTTTCTTTAACAGGAAAAGATTGGCTTTAGTTTAATCCCAAGTCTCTGATAACCAGGTCATGATTTCACTAGGTTTGCTCTCAGGTATGATGTGATATTATTGTTAATCTCAAAGGGACTATGGTTGTTTAGGATTGTATACATTAGGCACTGAGTTTTCAAATGGATCATAAAGACAAGTATCATGAAACCAAAAGATTCACAATAATATTTCATGAACATCACAAATTCTTTGCTATCACTTAAGTAGATTTAGTATTAAGCATTCAAAAAATTCATAGAAAATGAAATATTTTCAATAAAATTTCATCCATTCATTTAATTTTGTAACATTTTCAAGGATTTAAACATCTATTCTAAAATAAAGCATAAAAATACTAAAAATTAAAATTTTCTTTGGTTATTCTTCATGTATGCCCCAAAGAATCAACTAAAATAGAGTAAACCACTTTATACTTCACCATATTGCTTCACAGCTACATATAAAATGGTGCAAGCTTTTAAAGAGAGGGAATTTTAGTCTAGACACCAAGTAGGTTCTGTATGCACCTTTAAATGACACAACATATAGTCTTGTTCGGCTAAACTAAGAAAACCAACTACAAAAGATTCATGAGATAGGTAGCTATCTAATTGGCTATGATATTAATCAATTTCTACGTGCATACAAATTTTTATGCCAAAATGATTCAGAAAATAAGAAAAAAGAACAAAACTTGAAAAAAAATTATGCTCTTTTGGCATCCACAAATTTTGAACTTAAAATAAAAAAGAGGTATCCTCTGGCCTTTTATAGAACACAAGGCTTAGATAGGATAAGACAAATACATGAGAGGAAATCCATGGGACCAATCACATGAAGGCATGTGGAATGTAGTGACTGATAGGAGAATTGCAATCAAAATCAATGGAGGTCAACTTCAATTGCACGTTGAAGCTCTTCAGGTGTTAATCTTTAATTATCATGAAGATAATAACTTGAATCAAGATAGTGTGTAGGGACTTCCCATACATTCAAAATGAACAAGTCAAATTTTCGCCCCCACACTTCGCTTGGCTTTGGGTTTTCCACTCTCAAGAATGGACTTCCTCAGAGGTTGGTGTTTTTTATCTGTCGCATGTGAAATACCAGAATCTCTAGCATTCTGGTGGATTCAAATCCCTCTACTAATAACATCCCAAAATAAGCGACCCAACTTGGATATGATTCTATCCATGATTCAAATTTTCCTGACCATCCATACCCAAACTTTGCATCACAATCTATATCTCCTGTAATCACAAATTCCACACATTAAATCCCTTTTTAAAGAAAGAAAACACTTATAAAATCTCATGTAAATAAAATCATTATTCAAATGTTGGTACAAAAATCTCATAAATAACACACTTTCTAGCATATTATAAGTCCTTGCATATATACTAGATTACCAAAATATCAGAATCATTAGATAATGATGAGGGCACAACCCGAGACACAGAAAATAACCCACAAACAAGAGAAATTTTATTATTCAGAAAATGGAGCTTCTTACATGCAGAGGATCTCAAATCCCCCAAGTTCTACAACACATGCAAGTTACAGATAGCTACAGAATAACCCTCTCGCAATATGCAAGCTTGTCCCCAAAAAGTTACCCAAAAATTAGAAACCCACCCATAAATAGAGCTCCTCCTTAGTTTGGAGTCAAAACAACATTCAAATTTGAGTTTAGGCGGTTTGGCGCCGAAAATTTACAACATGAAGTTCAAATTTCAAAAGAGCATTTGCAATTGTATCTTCTAGAAAGTGCGCCAACTTCCCGGGGCCATAACTTTTGATCTGGGACTCTGATTCACGAACCGTTTGAACCGTTGGAAAGGTCTCAAAGTCAAAAATGCACTCAAAATTAGCTATGCCAATTTCGGCAAGTTTTGGGGCCGTTCTGGGAACTCTAAGTGCCTCAAATCTAACTCGGAAGATTTTTAGGTGTAAATCTGGGAAACTAAAACTGCAATATCTTTCAACCCAGAAATAGAAAATAAAAACCGTAAATTGGGAATTTCATTATGACGAAAAGGGTATCCAAAAATGTATAAACATCTAAAAACTAAGAAACTTGAAATTTAACTATTTTTGGGTGATGCAAGATTGCCCTTACACCACTGGATGCTCTTGCATCAGATAACCTCAAAAATTTAAAATTTCATTTCACATTGCAACCCGATACCCATTACTCAGCATTCAACTATACCCATGAACTTTCCTAGACTTTGGTTTTACCGGACTTCCATTTTACTGAACTCCATTTTACCAAACTCCATTTTACCGAAGTAAAAACATCATACTTGAGTCTTTTATTCAAACTCGCATTACCTTTTTCCTTTTCAAACATTTACGGTCCCAATACCCAAAACACTTACATTATGAAGTACTCTTTAACTATATATTTCTCTTTGCTTTTCACTTTTGATGATCTTTCAATTTGCTAGCTCCTGCCATAAGAGTTATTTTTCACTTGGGTCCCCAAGTCTTTTAGTCTTGGGGTGTGTTGTGGGACCACACAACACTTCTCTCTTGAAATTTCTCTTGAAAATGCTTGCTTAGATTACTTAGATGATAAAAATGACTTAAAAACTTGCTTATATATGAATTAACACCTAATTTACCATTATTTAGATCTCAAAGGTTGACATCCACCAAAAATTTGAATTAAAAAGGTGATTTTCCCACTCAAATTTGAAAAAATCCCAAAATGGGACTCATTCGCCTAAGGTGGCCAATGGGTTCCACTTAAGGGGACTCATTTGCCCAAGGTGGTGAATGAGTCCCACCCTATATTTTTGAGGTGGGTTTTAAGGATTTTGTCGAGTTTTTAGCTAAAACAAGCCTTGAGATCCAAAATAATGGGTCTTAGGGGCCTATTAATGATGATTTTAAAAGGAAATTAATGCAAGGGTGCCAAAATAGGTCCAAATTAAGTGTGAAATTGCCTTTCTTTTTAAGAGCATACCACTTTCTACACTACAATTCCATCAATTTATCCACAATAGCTAGATATCCTTTGAAGTGAGGTGGATCCATTATGTTCATAGGTAGTTGCACTATGTTCAAAGGCAGCTACACTTTCTTTATCTAGTCAGTCCGATCAACCCTTCATAGGTGGATGCACTTTTTTCAAGGGTGGATAAGCTCTATCCATAGGCGACTTCACTTTATTACTACATGGATACACAGTCATAGACGCCATAAAATCTTTTTTCCACATCCTAATACACATCCATTATTCTTCTATCTACAAATTAGGTTGATTCCTTCATAAAAATTTGTCTCCTACTAATAGACCACCATCATAGCCATCCATATCCTAGGCTAGATAATCACTTACACCATGATAAAATCCTTGTACACATCCATTATCCATTAATTTTAAAGTGTCCACCATGTCCAAGATAGGTTTTACTTCCTACATGATCATCCCCTAACATCCATATCTACTAGTCAATCTAGTCTCCTTTTCAGGATCGTACATATATTCTGGGTTATACCATCATGTATATTTATATGATAACTTCCTATCATACCATATGCATCATTTATCCTAGGAGCTTACACCATCATATTTATCCATATAATAACATTCTTTAATATAGTTTAATATTATTTAATACGTTTTAATATATTTTAATATATGTTAATATGTTTTAAATAAAGTACTTTAATATATATTAATATACTCTAATATTTTATACTATAATATACTTTAATAAACATAATTTATTTATTTCTATCTTTCTCACTTTCATATTATTTTAATTTCTTCTACATTTATATATTTGGGAAATAATAGTTTTTTTTTTGTTTAAAATGGTTACGATACATTTGAAATATTTTTAATCATTTATAATAATTTTCCATTAAAAAAGTTTTTAAATTTCAAATGTATGATGCCATTTTTAAATGGCTTTGAAACCTATTTAAATGGACAAATTGCTTATAAAGATCTTAGATGTGAGTTTGTGTAGGATCATGGGGGTCCAAAAAGTGGTGATGTGAAAAAAGGCATTTTTTACTTGCCCAAAAATGTGAAATTCCACTTTGACTTTTTCTAGGCTTGGGTAGAAAGTACATGTTGCCATAGCAAGCACCAAAGCAAAACGGATATCCGTTACTAAACAAATATTCGTTTCTTGTGTATTAAATGAGAGTCATTTTTTAGTTGCCTTATTCTCTATTGTGCGCTTTGGAGAGTCATTTTATAATATTATTATATATAAATGATTTTTTTTATAATATAAAAACCCTCTTATTAGTTGGTCTATGTTGTCCCTTATACTAAGGGATGGAGCATACTCGATTTAATTAAAAATAAACTTAAACTAAACATATATTTGTTTCAAAATGGATATTCATTTCAAAAATGATATATGTTTACTATTTTATAAATCAAAAAAAGAAAAGGTCGAGCGTCATTTTCAGTTGCCTTATTCTCTGTTGTGTGCTTTGGAGCAACCAAAGAACTTGGATATCCATTTGGTAGTGATTTTTTTTGCAAAAATCACTCACTAATCAGAGGTATGTATGATTTTTAATGTTTTTTTCAAAAAAATTTAGTTTTTCATTATTTTTTAAGAATCTTAGTCAAAAATAGGTTTTTGAATATGCATAATAGTTTGCATTAAAGTAATTGTTAATTTCTAAAATTTTCAACATCAAATAGGTTTAACAATGGCTGAGAATCTCAATCCTGGTCCAAATGAAAAAATTTCCCAACCAAATCCTCCTCCACCACTAATTTCTCCATTACAAAACGTACCCACTATCCATGAATCTATCCATAGAAATTTAAATCAATTGAGAAACATATGTTGGATATATGAGACTCCCTTAGCTCTTTGATATGAAAGCCACATTGGAAATAATAATTTCCAATGTTGAAACTCTCACAAACCAACATATTAGGTTTGTAGAGTCATGAGAGTCCCAAAGGAAACAATATGCCAATGGTTTAAATCATATGATGAAGTGAGGGAACTTGACATTACGAAAACCCAATTAGCACAACTATTTATCAATCCCAAAACTGGACAACCAGTAGATGTATGCAAGCCTAAATTTTTTATTAAATGGTGCAAACATCAAGGTATCCTAGATAATTTATGGAAATGTTGGTGGATGGGTTTTGATAAACCACCCAAAAAAAAATTGATGTCCCACAATATTTTCTACGAAAACTATATGTTGATTTTTTCCTAGGTATACATGTCAACTACTTTGATATGTGATATTTCCAAGGTGTGGGTAGAGGAATGCCTTGGGATAGACCCAAGGCACATCGAGGAACCCCACTTCTTCCCGCTTTGCCTATTATTTCCCCAACACCAATACCTTACCTAGAGATTGTTGTAGATGTAGGAAGTCAGAGTATTTTGGCTATACATGCATTGAGTGACAATTTGATCACACAAAGCTCACATGTTGGGAAACCGCATGATGGTGATGCACCTTTTGCATCCCATAATGATGGTGATGCACCTGATGCATCCCATCATGATGGTGATACACGTTTTGCATCAGTTTCTACTAGTACACCCTCCTCTTTGACACATATTTGTGTCCCCCATTACTACATTATGTGCCACAATATATGTTTGGGTCCTCTTCGACAATCCAATTAGGATCCAATAGACACATCTGACTATGAGGTCCATGATATTTCAAATGTAGGATATGAGAGAGCACATAGTGGAGCATTTCCAAGAGAGACATCAGGTGGAAGAGATAATGTGGAGGCACTCGTAAGACTAAAAGTAATTTCATAGTGCATTTTATCTTTTCTCTCATATTTTATATGAGATATTAGTACTAATATATGTTTATGTGCCAAAATATTTAACAGTTGTTGGCAGAGGATCAAATTTCACAAGTCCAAGAGGCTACTCAATCGACCATTTCATTTGGCCTAGCTAGAGACTCAACATATGGTATCATTTAAATTGTTATTTAGATGTTAATTTTTGAAATCTATTATGTTTAAATACATGTACATAGATTGATAGTTTAATGTATTATTGTCTTTTTATGTAGGAATGTGGTACTCTTACAACTATGTTGACTATTGATGACACATTGGAAGAAGCATCACAACATGTATATTTTTCTAATATTCTCGACATTATGATTATATGTACATTTACATTTAAATTGTGTTACATTCTTCTCATTTTTTATATAGGAAACTATCTTAGCTAGTTCATCCATCATGAGTCCATCTACAACAAGTGTACAAGCATCACAACAGGTGTGTGTTTATTTTATATTGCAAATATATATGTTTAGATAGGAGTAGATATATTTTTGGTAAATATGATTATTTTTAAACATTTATATATTTATTTGTATCAATTTTATTTTACCTACTATAGTCCTCTTCCCGGTTCAACAATGTGGCAAATCTAGGACCATTTTGTTATACGAGGACTCTTGATCCTCCTAAGGAACAATCATATGCAGAACATCTTGTAAAAAAAAGAGAAAGACTTGAAGTAAACAAGAATTGCATTTTTGATATATTATAGTTCAATATAGTGAATTTGATGTTAAATTGATATTTTCTAAATTATAGTATATAAGTTTCTATTTAGAAGTCTATCTTGTCAACAATTCACATAATTAATCTAATTTGTGGTTTGAATTGTTATTGTGTAGGAAACTTTAGAGCCACCAAATTCTTTGAGGAGGCTCGATTTTGATGATCCAGCATAGGATTAGGATTTGATAGAGATTGATACATTTAGTGATTGATAGATCTTGAGATGGCATTGTGTAAGGGGGAAATCAAGAAGTGTGAGGAAATCAAACATAAATGAATTAAACAAGATTTAATTCAAATGAAAGATAGATTCCATACCCACTACTCATGAAATGAACAATACAAGCTAAATTCAATGAAATTAAGAAATGCAATAAAAAAAGCACATAATGAATTCAATTAACTAATACTCTTGAAGTGTATCCGTAGTGATGTTGAATTGCATTGTATCAATATGAAGCCTCCATTATGCATTTGCAAAAGCTCCAATGTGTGTGGATGGTGATCGAAGATTTTTGTAAAAACTCTCAAGAAATCAGTAATTAATTTAGCATTACTTCATTACACAAAAGATGTCAATTCTTCTATTATTTTTTAGGATGAAGAGGATTGTTATATAGATTTTATAATTTGAGATGAATGTGCAAGATTAACCAATGTTAATCAAGATCAATGGTTGAAATTTGTTGAGAATAATTAGATTGCTTAGTTAGCTTCTATGATCAAATCAATTAAGGATATTAATTGATCAATAAGAGGAAATAGATTTCCTAATCAGTGGAATTGAGGAAATCATGTTGAGCTTTTAGTGGGATTAAAGAATAGATAAATCAGTTAAGAAATGGATGAATCCATTAGGAAATAGATGAATGAGTTAGCCAATCAAATGAGCAATCGGGAGACTGTAATTTTCTCAATCATAAAAGTGGGTGAGGGTAATTAATTAATTGAATTAATTAATTAGGCCTTTTTGAGTTGAACGTGCAAGTCATGTTTGACTTTTACAAACAAAGTTGTATTTGTTTAGTTGACCTTTTTGGATGATGTTTTGAATAATTAATTTAATTATTCAAGTTTAGGGGAAAGTGATTTAATTAAACTATTAAGTATTAATAATTGAATTGAATTAGGGGGTAGGGTAAATTAGTGACATAGTTAAATAATTTATGTTTTGATTATAAGGGAAAAATAGGTTTTGAAGGGACTTTACAAAATGATGCAACATATATTGCCTAATCAGTGGAATCGAGGAAATAAGTGGAACAAGAGCAATAAAAAACTCAAAACACAGAAAATACAAACAACTGCACCACCGATAAATAAAGAATCCCAATAGCCAAACAACAAGCAACAATGGAACTAGACCACCCTTGTGGCCTTCTAGCCACCATGAACAAATTTAGCAAGGGACTGAGGACTGATTATGCTTAGGAAGAACTATCTTCCTCCTTTGAACAACCATATAGGAAAGAACAACCATATAGTAAAGATCAGAGCAAGGGGACATTGAAGGCCAAGCCAACAATGGAAAAGAAGGAAGAGCAATAGGAGTATCACTCCCACAACCAACAACAACAATAGGAGTTACAGCCAAACTAGCAGTCACAACAACAACAATAGAATCACCAGCAACAATAGTAGCATCCGCACTAGCCACAACAACTATGGAAAAACCAACCTTTTTAATATCAACTTCAGATGAACCAGCAGCAGCAGAAGAACCTCCTCCTCCAATAGAAAAACCAATAGCCAAACAACTAGTAGCTGCAGAGGAGCCAACAATAGAACCAGTGGCAACAACAACAATTGTAGAAGACCCAGGAGCAACAACATCACAATGCAGTTGAGAACTAACAGCAGAAGGAGCCACAACTTTAGAGGTCATAACCTCATCTCTAGACTCTTCCCTAGAATCATCCCCCACTATAAGGTGCTCAGGAAGAGCATCTTTCCACCAAGTAGTAGAACCACGAAGAGATTTCTAACAGTTTGCAGCCAAATGACTTATAGAAAAGCATCTCCTACAACATAAAGGGAAACCCTCATAATCAATAATCTGAGACCATGGTCTATCCCCCACCAACAAAATGACCTCCCCAGGTAAATCTTTTGAGGTGTCAATGTCCACAAGAATGCGGGAAAAAGTAGGATGTCTGAAGAGGAATTAAATAATTTATGTTATTTAATTAATCAGGATGAATAAAGTTAGATTAGGACTTTATTAAATCAATAAAATTTATTCAATTAGTCCAAAATGATAAAATAGTGAATTAATTAAATAATGTAATATTATTCAATTAATAGAAGAAATTAGAGTTTTTGATGTAATTGATGTGAAATATAGTGATAGCAAATGACAATGATGATGATGATGATGAGAAAATGTCATTCAGGATGTGCGATAAGTGTTAAGTCATTTTTACATGTCCACATTTTGCCCCTCTTTGAGACAAAGTATTGGTTGCTTTGTTTCAAAGAATTCAATGTTAATATCAAGATTTGAAAAATTTTATATGCCTCACTATGCCCCGACGGTTAGCAAAAAGGTGGTAGGACGTGATGGAGCCCCTCAAAAAATTCTCTGGATTCCATTTTAATCTTGCAAATACTTGGTTTGGACCTTCATTTTTGGCTTAGAGTTATGTTCATCATCACTATTTTAGGGTTTGTGTTGCCTAAATCCTTCAAAATTAACCTATGAGTCCAAAAACCCTTCGCCATTCTAATTTTTCATTGTCCTGATGTTCCTGATATCTGGTCATTCAAGTTGTCTCTTATACCATTGAAATCCTTGTGTTCACTGGCCCCTTGAGTTTAGGTTTGTCAGTCACCTTAGTCCTTTTCAGCGTCAAATTTTTCTATGGTCAAGCTTGATTTGAACAACTTAAATCTTTAGCTTTCATTCTTATGGGTCAAATTCCCATTGGCCTAGAGGTGGCCCCCCTTTTTTAAATTAACATTTGTGGCATGTGAAGAATTAGGTTTTCACTTTGGCCGTTCAATCATCAAGGGTTGATCACCACAGTTCCTCGTGTGCCTGTGTTGTTTTATTCCTTATAATTTTATTTGTATGATCTGTTGGGCTTCATTCATGTGTCTAGTGCATTGGTGGGCCCAGTCTCCTTGGTAAAGATAGTTGGCACCATTAGAAGAAGATAAACAAATGAAATTAAGTAATGTGGCCACATCTTGACCACTCCCCACGCACTCGTGTTGGTTCATTTCATATTACTTTAAAATAAACGGGCTAGCAGGCGATGGCCACATGTCATGTTTGGTGGTGGGACCAGTGTTTCCAAAAGGCCGATAGACATACCTTCAAGAAAGATCAATTATGGACACCACAACATGTGTTCTCATCAGGACCATTCCCCGTGCGCTTTTTCATCTTTTGCATTAAGGAGAGATGATCACACGGGCTAGCGAGCAAGGCAACATCTATCACTTTTCATGGGATCTTCTAGGCTTTGAAGATGACAATTGATTCATAAGAAAGAAGATCAATGGGCAATGGCGGGTGATGTGGGTCAATCCTGACCCTGCTTGCCATCCCGTGAGGGGCCCACTTGTGTTTCATGTTTTTTAGTGGGAAAATGGGAAAGTGCCACGTGGACATTCTAAAGGATTCGATGGACTCTGGAAGAGTTGGGATGCTAATAAATTTAGCTGAGATTGCACTATGATGAAAACGGTGCCATTTTTGAGATTATTCTTTAAAGAACATGTTTGGGATTTTGGTCGTCAATTCTGATAGTTATTGATATGTGTGGGAAGGTGAAAATAAAGCAAGGAAGGGTACGGACTGATATTCTGAGATCAAATTAAGATCACTTCCCACTATTTTTCTATGAAGAAATACAAGTGTATTAATTCCCACAGGTGAGAGGGTAACCATGGCATGACAAGTTTTAATTGATGCTAAGTATGTTGTCGAAATATGTGTATAGAGTGGATGTATATCTACTTGGGGCTTTTATAATTAGGAAAAGGAATTAATAGCACACAATTAAGCTTTATCATGATTGGTTACACCCATGATAATTATCTGTTGATTTATTTTTAAAACATGATCAACAGTTGAGATTTTAAAAAATCAAAGCAGACTATTGTCAGCTCGCACACATAAGCTTTTCTTGAGTATTAATGGTTGGCATGCTTGCATGGATTATATAATGAGGACCAATGGATATATTTTTCATTTAGAATTTGCATTCAGAGATTGACAATTGAGTTTAGTTCAAGAGCAGAATTGGTGAGAGTTTTCTGAGTCTTGTTGTTTTGGTTCTTGAGAATATGAGTAAGTCAGGTGAGTCTATTAAGCCAGTCTAGAGGTCCTAGAGATTGAGTTTGCTAGAATCTAAGGAAAATTATCCTAAGGATGAGATTGAGAACAAGGGAGCTCCTGAAACACTAAAGGGTAGAAGGGCACACAAGAAATTCAAGAAATGTGGTGTAAGGAGCAATTATTGCCTGAGAAGCCAAATCGTTTCAGAAGAACTGGTCAAGTTTAAAGGGAAGAAATTGGTTGAGTATGAAAAGAAGGAAAAGAAGAAGTGCAAGTATCGTAAGGCCTATCTGGGGAAAAATAACTCTTCCATTGAGGTTTTAGATATCCCTTCAGATAGTGGAGGTGGCATTGATCTAGAGTGTGACTATTATCCCCTTTCCTTGGTACCTTCTGAAGACTCTGACAAGGAAGTGGTGACGGTTCCTCTAGTTCCACCACAAACAAGACATGGGCGAGCATACTCTGATTTTGATGACTCAGAGTGATGTTTTTTCCCTTTTTTTTATGAAACCATAGCCACCTTGTCAGGATTGTCCTCTTCAACATGTTTGTGGTTTTTTGTTTCTAGTACTGATGTGGAAATTTTTTAGGTTGGTGTGTTGAAGAAGTGCTAGACTTCCTAACTTTAACGACAGGTATACTTTTTCTAGGAAGTATGCAAAATTTTGCTTGGGCTACAAATGGAGAATCTTCTTTGGTCAATAGGGGCAAGGTGATGCTACTCCAACAACAAAATTTTTCTTTTGAGGAGCTGGCATGTCTTCATTCAAAGGATGTGGAGTTTGGTCTTTTAATCTTCCATTTTCCGCAATGATTACATGTAACTAACTGAGGAACGTCTCAAATTATAGTGAAAATGACCTTGAAATGAAATGAAATGTAAGTGTAATTGAGCCTGATGCTTGTTGCTCCCTTCTTCTATAAAAGGGATCTCAGAGCTCATTACATGGGTTAGATTTTTAAGTCTCAAAATGGTCTAGGTGAAGAGCTAAGTTCAAAATAGGAATTTTGATAGAGAATATGGATGAATAGAATAGTAGACTGTCTTGGATATGAGTCTTGTATGTAATAGTATTAAATTGGTTTTATAGAAGCTACTAATGTCAAAAAAAATCTTGGTTTAGAAAAACATACTCTCCTATGTATCTTTCTTACATGTTATAAATAAAAATATTAATGATGTTCTCATTTGTCTTTAGTTGTTCCATTGAATGTATGATTTTGTTTTAGCTTTACCTCAAAGAGTTGATTAAATTCTTGAAGAGGGTTATAGATTTGTAAGGAATTGCATAGGATTGGGCAAGAAGTTATTGTTTCAGGAATTGTGAGTTTTCATACTGCAAAGTATTATGAAAATAGTCCACCAATTTCTAAATTAAATAGCTTATATATTACTGGTTCTTGCATATTTGAATCCATTGTCCCAATTGATGAAGCATTGGTCTATTTGTTAGATAACCTTGCATAAAAATGAGCTGCTGGAATACCTGACCATAATTTAAAATAAGAACAACATTCATTTAAAAATATTTTCAATTATAATGTATGCGTTTGAAATACCCCTGATTCCTAGCAAATATATAATCATTTTCTCAAAAGGTCTACCAAATATTTAGTGAAGTACATTTATTTTCAATAAGTAGAAATAAATTTGTGTATGAATGTGTTACCAACTAGATATACCTCATTTGAACATAATAAGAAATACCCACTTAGGTCTCACAGAGCCTGAAGTGTAGGAGTAAAGACCTCAAAATCCTTTACTCGTTGTGTTGGCCACTAACCTTGAAGTTTCTTAACCATAAGGGTTGGCTACCCTTTAGAGAAATTCAAGGTTCTATTAGAAAAAGAACCAACAAGATGTTGGGTTTCCCCCTTGAGAGGTTGGCCGAAAAAATCATTTTTCGGGTTAGGCACGTGAAAAGGTTCAATTTTAGTTCAAATGCATAGAGGATGAAAAATTAAGCTTTTAGGACCCTTGCTGATAGTTCATATGTTCTCAAGAGCTCATAATTGCAACCTAGGAGGGTTTCCTAGGTAAAATAATTAGGGTTTTCTTGGTTAAAATTGGTAATTAGGGTTCAAATTACCTCATTTTCATTCTCGACGCTTAGTAAAGTCTTGTCTCTAGGTTCCTTGATTTTGCGATTATCGAGTCACAATGTCCAGGATTGTAGGATCCTCACATTGTGCAGAGGTGGTTCATGAGTTTGGGAGGCCCGCTAGTGTTGGTGCGACAAGATGTGCCCTCTTCTTTCTTTTTTTCGTCTTTTCATTTTTTATTAATAAATGCTAGAAAATATTTTAGGCGATAGCGGTAATTTTATGATTTTTATGCTTTTGCATCATCTCAACCAATTTTGATGTTTCTAAATGTACCACTCTTGCATTTTTCTACTGCCTTTGATTAAAATTTTCTCTTTTGCTTCAAATGTTTTCTTTTGATTTTTCCTTCAAGTAGAATTTTCACTTTTGACTTTCTTTGTGTGAAATGGCCATAGTTGTGTTTTTTGTTTGATTTTGATAATTTTTTTGCCTTTGCTATTTGTTCTATTATTGCATTTCCTTATCACTTTTGACAAAAATAGGTCTAGTATTGACTTTCTTGACCACTTTTGACAAAAAAAAACTGCTTTTTTCTATTTTTGGAAGTTTGAGCCAGTTTGTTCATAATATTAGGTTCATTTCGTGTTTTCAAACTAAATTCTTAACATTGTGGGTTGAATTTTTGCAAGTGGTTCTTAAACCACTTTACTCAAGAGAGCGACAATCTCATTAGTTTTTTGATTTGATGAATGGTTTCCATGAGCTTGAGCAATATGTGCAAGATGTTGTGGGGTTATGGCATATATGCTACATGTCGACTATTAGATGCCACAGAGCGATGATGACTACTCTTGTTGAGAGATGGAATTTTGAGTCTTTGTCCTTTCACTTACTGACTGGTGAGGCCACCATCAAATTGAAGGATGTGTGGAGGATTCTCCATGTTTCAATCCATGAAGAGCTCATGACCTATTCTATACAACATGGTACATGTGCTATGTGATGAGTTCTTGGTGTCAGGTGTCTTCAGGTTGTTGAGTTAGAGATATACTTGTCTTTGTTCATTGATAGTGTAGATCTCGTTTCTTTGGTTTTATGTGCTTTGGTCTCAGGGCTCATCATTCTTGATCGATGAGGTAGACAGTTTCCCATTGGTTGGGGTGTATGTACTAAGAAGATGTTTGAGCATGGTACCAGGTATTCATGGGCCCGAGTCTCCTTTCCCACCTATACAGATACATGCATGAGGTTTCCTGTCGGGGAGGTAGCTCCATTTCTGTTGGTGTCACATTGCTTCATGTATGGGCCTGGAGCACATCCAAGTGACGAGACCTAATGGCGTGTTGGATTAGGATCCAAAGGATCCATACTCATATAGGTATGGTGATTTTCTACATTACACTTGGCTTGGCCAGCTATCTTACTAGTGTCATGTTATAGATGATGTGCCTGGTTTCATTTACATACCACGGTTAGATTGTGATGTGTGGCATAAAGACTAGAAGCAACTTCCATTTTTTCAATAGACTCATTGGTTGATCAACCATGTTCATTCTTTACTCAAGCATTACCTACCAGATTAGGTGCTTTGCTAGTTCAGTGAGTGATAGTCATGATTTTCCAATGATTACCATGCTCACTTCGAGAGGACTACTTGATAGGTCAAAGTGTGGGGGCTCCAAAATAATCATGATGCAATAGTAGTAGAGTTTAGATCATTTTCCCCATTTGGATGGGGGTGGCCTATAGGACTGATGGACCCAGGTACTACATAAGATTATGATTAGTGGTGGGCTCGTTGGATTTCACTGAGATTATATGTAGAGATTTCATTGGCTTCATCTATTCCTATGGATCAACACCAGTCTAAGCGAGAGAAGCTTGTACAAGGAGTGACAGATTATCAGAAACTTTACAAGGCTTTCATTCCCAGAGCTCAGTGATAGCCTTGTTTTGGAGAGCCTAGCACGCAGACAGGGGTAGAGTCAGGAGGTCATTTTTTTAGGTAGCCCGATCAACCTCTAGTGATGTTGCACCCTTCTCCTCACTAGAGCCAAGACCATCCAAGGTCTCCACCTTGAGATGGGTAGTAGGACTTGTTTTACTTGATCATTGTGATGTATAATATATCAAAGACTTTGTAGACATGTTTTGTATATACATTCATTGGCCCAGCTGAGGCCTCAAAAATATATGTATCTTTTTGTATTATGATATCGCACATGTTACTTCATGATGTATATGAAATTCTCATTTTTGATGATATATGAAATATACCATGTTTGGATTCAACTTATTTAAGGGTTCTGTGATGATTATGGAAGATGATGTACGCATGTTCATGTTTTTGTACTTTTCTGATGTATGCATATGATGTGAATGGATGAATGATTTATATCTATGTGATGAATAATGATTTATTATGTATATGATTAATGTTGATATATGGTGGATGATGATATCTTATATATACAATGTATGATTATAGATGATGCATGATGTTTTTATTTTTTATTATGGTCATGATATGTAGTGATGATTTTGTGGATGCAGGATGGATGCAGTACTAATGATATTTTGATGCAGGATGGAGTTGTTAGTTAGAAGAAGTGTTTGGATGATTTAGAGATGAATAGAAATTTGATGTTGTTAGTTACTAATGAGTTAATTTTGCTTGCATAAGGGCTTTGTATCTTTTAGCAATCCTTTTTTATGTAGTAAACATACACAATGCACTAGGGTATTAATAACCAAGGTGGCTTTGTATTCATTGCATGGACTTTGACTCGGCATATAAAGAATATTATTGCTCATACTAGACATACATAAACCCTATTAAAGTATATGGTTGAGTTACAGTGTTAAAAAATTTATAACTAGTTACACAGAGAAGTACTTAATACCTAATCATGCAATTGCTACACAAATTATCTTAAAACAACTTCCATACATAAAAAAAAGCAAGTATTCGCCGTGGTAGTATCACAAAAACATCTCACAAACAACAAAAACATAAATCAATAGTTAATTCCACCATTCCTTGATGATGTCTATTGTAGGAATGTTTTATCTATTAAGGCTCATGTTTAAGATTATTGCTATGATTTTCATGTGGGTATGGTAGTCTATACTCAGGAATTGTTTTCACTTGATAGTTGTCTAATCATTTTGATCTTCACTTTGGAATTTTTTATTTTGATGTTTGTTTTTTTTGTTGTTTGTGTTGGAAAAGGGTGAGGGTGATGATTTGTTTATTATGGATGAAAAGCTTATTGTGGACTGTTGACAATGGAGGTAGGACTTTTTTTTATTTTTTGGGTTTATTTGATGTTGTTTTTGTTCTTAGGGGACTAAAATAAGGCCTTGGGGGTTCATTAGTTATGATGGCCTTGCCTACGTTATCCATGCAGAGGCTCATAGTTTGCTTGGTTTGATAAGAACATTTTTTTGAATTTTTTCTATTTTTTGAATGTTTTTGAATTTTTAAAATTTTACTAAGTTAAAAGAAAGCATGATAGATACCTAAGGGGACTGACCTAAGGCCTCAGGGGCTGATAAGCCTTACCTACATCATACACACAAAGACCAAGTAGTTCGACTGGTGTTGACTCAAAGCATAAAATGTTTTTGGGATTTTTAATGTTTTTAACTTTGTTTTGATTTTGTTGGTTTTCTAGATGTTTTTTGATTTTGATAGATTTTTAACTATAATGGGATTTACAAGGAACCAGTCCACTACCAATTTCAGGACATTTCCCCTAGTTTGAGACAAGATTACCTTCATTAGGGGAGATAGGTGTTACTGGTGCAACAAATTTTGACACCTAATTAGTCATCAAGCACCCATGGTTGGTTTGCATGTTTTATTATGGGATGAATGGGTGGATGCTCTAGATAGTGCTGATAGATAATGATGCAAGTTTTATTCAAACGTAGCACCTATTTCCTAGGTTTTCACTACGGTACCTATCCTAGAAGCACCACAAAAGTGGTTTTCACTTAAAGAACATTTTATTTCTCTTTATTATTTTTCTTACTTTTTTGATGTTTTTTTTCTTTTTTTGGCTTTTTTGCTAGGATACTTTGATGTGTTCAAGTATAGAACTTTTTAAGATGGTTGTTGTTTAGTGGTTCAGCTAAAGGTTCTCCTTCAGGAGTAGCCAATTGATAAGCTCTAGAGCCATAGCTTGTTGTGATGATGAATGAACCGAGCTAGTTGGGTTCAAACTTCCCCTTCCGATCTTGATTCAATTGTACCTTCTGATTCTCTTTTAGTACCAAGTCACCAACCTAAAATTTTCTATCTTCGATCTTTTTATTGTAGCTTCATTTGAGATGATTTTTATAAACCTCAAGATGGTTTAACATGATCAAACACCTTTCATCTAGTATTTCCAACTCATTCAATATGGAGACCCGATATTCCTCATTATTGACCATGCCTTTCAGTGATATTCACAGTGAGGTAATTTCAATTTCGATAGGTAAGAAAGCTTAGGATCCATACACCAAGGAAAAAGGTGTGGCACTTATAGGTGTATGAATGTTGGTTTGGTAAGCCTATAGGGATGGATTCAATTATAAATTACAATCATGGTTGACACCATTAATAGTCTTTTTCAGTATTTTTAGGATGTTTTTGTTGTATGCTTCAGCCTAACCATTTCCTCTGCATTGTAGTGCATGGAGAATCTGTGTTGGATAGAAAACTTGGAACAAAGCTCTTTGAAATCTTGGTTTTTGAATGGGGTTCCATTGTCCATTATGATGGTTTGTGGAATTCCATATCGACAGATTAGGTAATTCAAGATGAACTTGGATATTTGTTTCCCTATGATGTATGTTAATGGAATTGCTTGTATCCACTTCATGAAGTATTCAATTATTGTGATAATGAACTTGTGCCCATTTGATGAAGCAAGAGATATCTTACCTACCAAGTCTAATCCCCATTGTGAGAAAGGCCATGGTGTTGTGATAGGTCTCAGCTCTTGTGTTGGTGTGTGAACAAGGTCACTATGTTGTTGGCATTGATGACATTTTCTTGAGTGTTGAATGAATTCTTGTTCCATAGAGGGTCAATAGTATCCCGTTCTTAGAAATTTTTGTACTAGGTTAGGTCCACTAGAGTGGGACCCACAAATACCTTCATGTACCTCTTGTAGGGAAGTTTGTGCTTCTTATGTATTAAGACATCAAAGTAAAGTACCATCTGAACTTTGATGATATAAGGTGTCTCCTAAGATTGTGAATCAGTAAGTTCTACAGGCAAAGGTTTTCTTTTGGTTCATTGTTAAATTAGGAGGTATGGTACCATGTTGGATATAGTCAAATGTATCTTGGTACCATGGTGAGTTAGGACCAACAACATCACAAACTAGTTCTGATTTCAGGATGTCAAATATCGGTATGAATAGTTGCTCCACAAGGACTTTGTACTTTTGAATGTTTTTTCGAATGTCGAGGAGTGAACCTATTGTTTCCATAGTGTCAGCATCTCTATTGTTGGTTTGAGGAACATGTTCAAAGGTGGTGATGACAAAATACTATTTGAAATTGTCCACTATTTTTTTATATGGCATTAGCTTTTCATCTTTTGTTTGATACTCATAATTTACTTGTCTAATTACTAGTTGAGAGTCTCCATAAACCTATAATTCTTTTATCCTCCATTCAATGGCCATCTTCAGTCCTATGATTAGTGCTTCATACAATGATATTTTATTTTTCCATGGGAATGAAATTTTGTAAGCCTTAGGTATACTATCTCCATGTGGTGTGAGAAATAAGATGCCTTCTCTTGAGCCATGTTGAGTATGGGACCTATCAAAGTACAAGGTCCAATGGCTTGTCTATTCTATTAGCAGTATCCTTTCATCTGGGAATTTTTTTGTGAGATGTTGGTGATCTTCCATAGCTTCTTCTACTAGTTGATGTGATATGATTTTTCCTTTGATAGCATTTTAGTCTATGTACTCTATATCAAACTCACTTAGTATCATTACCCATTTAGCAATCCTGCCTGTTAGAGCTACTTTTTCTAATAGGTACTTTAGGGGATCTACTTTTGAGATCAACTTTACTTGTCTATTCAAAATGTAGTGTATCAAATTTTGTGCCACAAAGATGATAGAGAGACACACTCTTTCTATGGGTGAATAGTTCAATTCATATCCCACTAGTTTTTGAATGATATAATAGACCACTCTTTCCTTATTATTGTCATCTAGTTGTGCTAAAAGAGCTCCTAATGCTACTTGTGTTGTAGGTACATAGAGGATCATTGCTTTATTTGGAATAGGTAGCATTAATACTGGAGGAGTGAGTAGATACTCTTTGACTTGCTAAAACACCTGATCACATCTACCATCCCACTTGAATGTGAAAGCTTTATGTAGTAGATGTGTGAACAGATGACACGTATCTACTAATTGTGCAATGAATCTTCTGATGGACTATAGTTTCCACTATAGACTTCTTAGCTGCTTTAATGTATTCGAATGAGGCATTTCTAATATGGATTTTACCTTTGCAGGATCTACTTCAATGCTTCTTCTTGATACTGTGTACCCTAGTAGTTTTCCAGATGTTACTTTAAATACAAACATTTTAAGATTGAGCCTCAAGTTGTACTATTCAAGCTTGTCAAATGCTCTTCTCTTTTGATGGACTTTGCTAGTATGCCATCCACATAATCTTCCATAGTTGTATGCAAAATATCATGAAAGATTGTAGTCATTGCTCGTTGATAGGTTACCCCTGCATTCTTTAGAATGAATGACATGGCAGTCCAGTAGCAGGTCCCCCATGCACAAGTGAATGTTGTTTTATGTTGATCGTTAGGGGGTATCTTTATCTGATTATATCCAGAGAAGTGGTGCATTAGTGATAACATTTCATGCCCTCTAGTTAGATTTATGATCATATTGATGCTCAAAATAGGGAAGTCATCTTTTGGGAAAGCCTTGCTTAGATCTTGATAGTTCGTGTAGAATCTTATGCCCCCAATGGGATTTGATACTAGTACTAGATTCAACATCCATTCAAGATAATCAATTGGTCTGATGAAGCCCACCTCCTGCATTTTCTGCAGTTTTACTTTTACCAAAAGTGTTATTTTTGGATGCATCTTCCATAGATTTTTCTTGATGGGTTTAGCTCCAAGAAATATGGATAGGTGGTTTATGACTAATGCTAGATCTAAACCTGACATGTTTGCATATTTCCATGCAAAGTTGATTTTCCTTTCATTGATGAATGCTGAGAAGTTTACCTTTTCTTCAGGATTAAGTGATTCTACATGGTATGCAATTTTGGGTGTTTATGTTGTGCCAACATTGATAGGTTCAAATTCTTCAACTAGGAGTGTTGACTTCTCTTGATATTCAAAAATAGGGAGATTGAATCCTCCATCTTTAGGAACCTCAGAGAGGTTTTCACCCTTAGATTCATCCTTTATTTTTCTCTTTTCAGGATTTAATAGAGCCACATCATGATTTTCCCTATGATCCCTCATTTTTATTTTTACATTTTCTTTTTCAATTTTTGTGACTATAGGACACAATCTCCCCTCCAAAATATGCTTCATGCTCGAGTTCCATGACAAACCTTGCTATATGATCTCCTGATGGTATATCGGTTTGAAGTCCCATAAACTTTGCAATAACTTCATCATTATAGAATTGATCCAAAACAAGTGTATGATGTTGTTGGTCCCAATCTAGTAACTATGGGTAGTAAAGGGGTAGACTGTCATCGTTATTTGTAAACCTTATGGAAGTTTTCAAAATGGTCAATATAGCTCTAGCATCATTCTCCCATTGGTTATCTAGGTCATTGTCACTAGAAGTAAGAGAATACCATTCATACTTGTTAGAGTTCATTTCATAAGTATAGTCTTTAAGTATAGATTTCTAGGTCGGGTAGGGACTATACTTATGTTAAAGCTTTCAAATAGGTCCTTCAGTGGTAAATCATTGTTTATAAGATGGTAGGTATCCAATGTATTATCATTAGTAGAAGGAGATCCTTTAACAAAAGAGGTACATCCAGTGTTTGGAGTAACCATGTCTATCAAACCATACCCTAGTCCTATGTTCTTCTTTCTTTGTTCCACTATAATAGGTTCCCATCTGCCTTATTTGTGTCACCTAAGGCCACCTTTTCCAATGTATCCCATTTTTTAAGTCATCTAATACCGTTTACTGTTAGGATTAATTGGAAAGGGTTGTAGTTGTTTTGGTTCTTCTTGTTCTTCTTTTTAGATCATTGACGAGAGGTCCTCCTTGAATATTTCCTCATATTTCATATCTCCCTATCTAGTAAAGATCATGGGTTTGAATACCCCTGTTACTTATTGAACATGTTTGATCTCCTTTGGCCCTCCATAAACCTTTGGCATTGGGGGAAGCATTCCAATGCAAAAGGTTTGATTGAAATGATAGTTTGTGTCAAGTACTTGAATCTTGGGATCGGATTTTGGTTGCTCACTTGATGGGGGTTTAGTTGAAGTTGATGGTAGTGTTGATTGGTCAACATATGAGGAGTGGAATGATATATAATTACAAGGTAATTACCATATTTTGTTGTATTTCTCCTCCATATAGTAGTGGAAGGGTTCAGGATCAGCATATACTATAACCTGCTTTCCTTTGTGAGGGAATTTCAGACATCGATGGAATGTCAAAGGAACTTCTTGTAGTGCATGAATCCATGGGCATCCTAGAAGAAGGTTTTATGGGCTAAAGATCCAATACTTGACATGTTTCTGTTGTTTCTGGTCCTATTTGTATAGGAAGCCTGATTGTTCCTTCCAAATTTATTTCCAGGCCATCATATGCCCTTATAGTGATGCTTTTTCCATTGTTAATTAAATCATCAAATTACCCCAACTATTTAAAAAAATTCAAGGTACAAATGTTTAGATTTGCACTGTTATCTATCAATACTCTTTTGACCTTAAGTTTTTGGACACCAACCTCTATATAGAAGGCTTGGTTGTGGAATGATTTCTACGGAAGGTCTTTCTTAGAAAAGACTAAATGATGAGTGGATATTATTTTACCAACCATGGCTTGGAATTGATCAGGATTGAGGTCATTAGAGACTGATTTTTCCAAATATTTTTCTAGTATTTCCTTATGCACAGGTGATAATTTCAACAACTCTAGGATGGAGATCAAAGTGGGGGTCTTCTTCATTTGTTCCACAATGCTATAGTCATTGGATGACTTAGCTGAGGGTTTAGGTGGGGCTCATTGTATTGTGACTTTCTCTCGATAGGTAGTTACATTACATTTGGGGTCCATGCATCATATAGTTAACACATTGACTCTAGTGTCTTCTGCTTGGGAGAGGATTCCTAGGACGGTGTCACCATAGGTGTAGTTGGCATTGTGATAGTCTTGTTCTTTCCCTTTGTCATTTTTCTTAGGATGGTTAGGAATTGGATTCATGTAGATTTTGAGGTCTTTGTTTCCAAGATGGTGTTCTACATCAACTTCTCCCTTGTCGATTAAGTCTTGCACTATATGTTTAAGTCTCATGTATTTATTTGTCATATATCATTTGATCTTGTGGAACTCACATAAGTCTTTTTCATTGTACCATGGTGTTTTAAAACTCGGATCTTCATAGTTTGTGCGCTCGTTAACTTTGATGAGGTTTTGTTGAAATAATTTGCACATGATTGTCTCAAGTGTTTCTCTTAATGCAATAAATTTCCTCCTTGGTTGGCTATATTGTCTTTGTTGTCCTCCCTAATTTGTCTATTGGTTATCTGATTGATTATTTTGGGGATAGCTAAGTTAATTATTTTGTACATTGTTGGGAGCATAGCTCGTTTTTGCAACTTGGGCTTTGTTTTGTATTCCATTGGTATTTTGTACATTCCATACAGCTCTAGCATCAACTACTCCATCATTGGTATTTTTTTGTTTTTGGCCCAAATCTTAGGTTTGTCATTCAAACTAGAAGGGTTGTCTTTTGAATTGTTTAGTTTAATTACTCCCCTTGCTATGAGAGATCTTTCAATGTGTAGTCCCTTTTCAATAGTCTCTTCAAAGTTATTGGGGCACAAAATGGTGAGTTGGTAATTGATTTCTGCTTGGACATTGGAAACAAAGATATCCACCAGTTCTTTGTCGGGAATAGGCAACTTGCACCTACTAGCTTTATGTCTCCATATTTGCAGGTAAAATGTAAAGGATTCCCCTTGGCTTTATTTAATTTTGTAGAGGTCAGTGATGGTGACATCCTATTATATGTTGAACGAGAAGTGATTCACAAACTTGTTAGATAATTCATCAAAACTCTTAATACTTGGTGGTAGATGGGATAACCATTCCATAGCATGAACATAAAGACTTCATGTAAAACATATCATTAGGTAGGAATCATTGTTTTTCACTTCCATGCAAGCTACTAAGAAGTATCACACATGTTCTATTGGATCACCTTTTCCCTTATACTTGTCAAATTTTGGTATTTCAAAATTTTTCAGGAAGGGGAGCATAGTAATAGAGTGATCAAAAGGGAATGAACATAAATCATGTAGAGTGTAGGTCTTCTTTGGTTTTCCAATTTGGATGTCCAATATCCTTTTATTTGGGGCTTGTAGTTGTATTCCTACCTCTTTGTTTGGTACATTTGTTTGGGGACCTTATGCATAGTAGCCTTGTTGTCCTAGAATATTCATTTGGTCATAGGTTGGGTATGGTGGAGGTATAGGACCTTGGTAACCATGTTGGGTGGAAAGAGGGTTAAGTCCTTGTTGTATGTAAGGAGGATTAAGTCCTTGTTGATTGTAAGGAGGGTTAACTAGTCCTTATTGTGTGAAAGGAGGATTAAGTCCTTGCTAATTGAAAGGATGATTAGGTCCTTGCTGATTTTGTTGAAAAGGGGTATCTTGATAGTGCATTGGGCGTACAACTTGTTGTGGTTGATTCTGTTGAAGGGTACCCTGGTAACGTGTTGGTGGTACACCTTGTTGTTGGGACATATTTTTTGAAGGGTGCCTTGGTAGTGTGTTGGTGGTACACCTTGTAGTTGGGATGAATTTTTTTGAAGGTTACCCTAGTAGTGCATTAGTGGTACACATTGTTGTTGGGATGAATTGTTTTGAAGGTTACCCTAGTCGTGCACTAGTGGTACACGTTGTTGGGATGAATTTTGTTGAAGGGTACTTTGGTAGTGCATTGGTGGTACACCTTGTTGTTGGGATGAATTGTTTTGAAGGTTACTTTGGTAGTGTGTTAGTGGTTCACCTTGTTGTTGGGATGAATTTTGTTGAAGGGTACCCTGTTGATGTGTTGGTGGCACACCTTGTTGATTTGGTTTGTTTGTTGAAGGATCAATATATGATGCATTATGTGGTATGTATTGTCCTTGTGATGGGATGTTACCTTGTTGTTCCATTGTTGGAAAGTTTCCCATGTTTTGCATATTGTTTTTTTGTGGCATGTATTGAGTTGGACCTCCTTGATATTGTTGGGCCACTTTTTCTTGCTTGATTTGGGATGGTTTCCCAAACAAATGGGTGTCCATTGGTTGTGTTTAGGTTGATCATTGCTTTGTGAGAAGATTGGTGGCATGTTCGGATTCTCCATTGGTTTGGGTATTTTCTCAAAGTTGATTTATCCCCTAAGGGAATGAGGTTAGGTTCCTTAAGAACTTCCACATTAAAGTCTATGGGTAGTTTAGCACTACTTTGTGCTAATTTGAAGAATTAGGCATTTGGATCTTTTCCTAGTAGTTTGTCCATTAGTTAAAGTACCTTGGGATTGTTGGAGTATTGAAATAATTATTCCTCGTCTATTTCTTCCTCACTATCCACTTCTTCTATGACCATGCCCTTTGGGTTTTGGTTTGACCTATCCATCATTTCTTATTGTTTATGAATTACTTCCTCCTCACTTGTTGGTTGGTTTGGTGTTGCCTTGAATGTGGGTTCCTTTCAAGGATTTATAAGGTCACTTGGCCTATAACCCAATGGGTCACTTTTGTCATTTGTGGTGTTCATCAGGGGCATGTACTAGAGCTACTTTTGTTAGCTTCCATATTTTTTCTATGTTGAGATCTCATGGACAACATAAACAAGTCCAAGACCTAGTTTTGAGATTTTTGTGACCAATCACTATGAAATGATGTTTTCTCCATTTTAAAAGATTGGAATTTCTTGTAAGCCAATATTTTATATTTCCATGTAGGAGATGGTAATACGATCCTTTTGGTGACAAGATCCACTTTTCATTCCTTTTTGTCTAGGATATTAGTTGTGTTTCTCCACTAAGTTGGTGTTTCCTTTTTCTCAAATGCAAAAATTCTCAAACTACTGATAATGTCTGATTTTTCACCTCCAATTCATGTGAGGTTCAGTTGTATAATGGGTGCCATAAAATTTGGTTGTTGAACTGGAGTATTAGGACACCAAATGGTCATAAAGTGAGTTATTTTTTGATCTTTTTTCTATTTTCAAAAGGATGATGAATGATGATGATGTAAAATAATTTTTTTTTGGAAAAAAAGGTGTTGGTGTTCTTGCTATGGTTTTTGTGATACTCAAGACCCTAAAGTTTGAGTGATTTTTTTGATGTTTTGGAAATGATGCTATTTTTGGAACCCAAAATGTTGAAAACTTGGACCAATATTTCACTTATTTTTCCTAGAGGATATGTTTCAAAGATCTACTTGAACTAGCCTTGAGGTTCAAGAAAATGTTAATATCTTAGAATTTTGAGTAAAGGAATTGAAACATAGATTTCGGGACCCTATGGACTAGTCTTGCACTTCTAGGGTTTTTCACCTAAAAGGAGAGAGATAGGGCCAAAAATGCTAATGTATCACTCAAATTAGGATGTATGAAATGTTTTTTAATGTAAATGAACTTAACTAAATGCAATTGACTAATTTGAATGACTAAAAATAAATGCAAAAGTAAAATTTTTACTTTTTTTGAAAACACAATGTTGGTTGCAAAAAGGTTAAAATAATGAACAAAAATGCAAATTTTTACCAAATAGAAAGTTGTTTCTCAAAATATGTGCACCTGAAAAGCTATAGAGGACTGTAGAACAATTTGAAAAGCTAATGAAATTTGAACTTGGGCTGACTGGGACTCATTCGCCACCTTGGGCGAATCAATCCCAGATCAAGACTTTTCTGCACATAACCTATTTTCTGATAGTCGAGGATCTGAAACTGCATCTTAGAGTGGACTCATTCGCCATGTATGGTGAATCAGTCCTCTTTCTAATTTTTTCAATCTCAAAACTCAGATCTGTACCTTAACACCTGCACAACAATTTCTGACGGAAACCTGATTCCAGATCTCAGAAAATTCCTGCAAAACAACTTAAAAGAGTTGATCTAATGGGGGGTTTTCCTTATTCAAATCCCTAGATTGGTAATTAAACCTTGAATAGAGAAAAATCTGCATAAACCCTAGCCTTAGATGTGTTAAAGACTAGGAAAAGATGAAATGTTAGAAGGACCCTATTCTATTGCTCTAGAATAAGACATGCAAGAGTGATTGAAATGATGCAAGATCTCAACCCTAGAAACCTTACAACACATGAAACATAGAATTAATATGACATGAAAATTCTAAACAAACACAATGCAAACCTTAATCTGAAGATAGAGTGAAAATGGAAGATGGAATCAATAGGAAACCAAGTCCTTAGGCATGATTTGGTGGCTAGTTACACCTCTTCACCCTAGATTTATTCATGATTCACCATAGGCATCCATCATTAACCCTTTCCAATGTTGTATCTTGACAAGAAAAGTGAGCTTCAAGACCTGCAAAAACCCTAGTTTGTTGCCCTAAAACTTCAAATTTTGCTAATGAAACTTGTTGTAGAAGACTTTATCCTAAAAATTTCTCTTGAGAGATGGTAAAAGATGATAAAAGATGATAGAATGATGTGTAAAATGACTTGAAATGTGTATTTATAAGCAAAAACACCTTATTTTCCTGTTAACTAGACCTAAGAGGCCAACATTCACCAGAAATAAAGGTAAAATTGATTAAATTCCCACTTAATTTTGAATTTTCCCTCAAAGGGGACTCATTCACCACCCTTGCTAAATGGGTCCTACCAGAGGAGACTCATTCACCCAAGGTGACGAATGGGTCCTACCAGAGGGGACTCATTCACCCAAGGTGGTGAATGGGTCCCACTATTGCTATTTGAAGGTGGGTTGTCGGGATATGATGTTATTAAATGTTGTTTGTTGGGTTTTAGGTGATTTCTCAGGTGAGACTAGCCTCTAGATCAAAATTAATAGGTCTAAGGGGCCTATAAATGTTGTTTTGAAGGAGAAATGATGTGAGGGGACTCAAAATTAATTGTTGTTCGACACTTAGATCCGTCGAAAAATAATTCCCATGGTTTAATATCAGTGGTTAACACATGATCATTAGGAAAGGAATCATTAGTAGGGAAAGCAAAGGGAGAAGGAGCATCAGCTAAGTGATCAGTTAAGGCTTGACCTTTGATTGCTTTTTGTGAAACAAATTTAAGATCAAAATTAGTTAATAACATCACCTACTTAGCTAAGCATCCTGAAAGATCAGTTTTGTTGAAAAGATATCTAAGAGGATCAAATTTTGTGACAACTTGTACTTCAAAATTTAGTAAATAGTGTCACAACTTACTAGTATCAAATACAAGAGGAAAACATTATTTTTCAATTGGTGAATATCATGTTTCATAATCAATTAAGGTACGAATAATGTAATAAACAGGGTGTTCTTTACCATGATCATCATGTTGAGCCAACAATGCTACAAGAGCATGGGCAGATGCAGCAATGTACAAGATAAACAATCGATGTGGCATGATAGGTTGTAAAACAGGTGGAGTGGCTAAATATTCCTTTAGAATCTCAAAAGCATGTTTACAATCCTCATCCCAATCAAAAGGGACACCCTTTTTAAGGAGATGTGTGAAAGGTATTGTGAAATCGGCTAAAGATGTAACGAAATGATGAATAGTTGTAATTCGACCTTGTAACATACACAACTGAGAAATATTTTGAGGAGGTGGCATGTTAATGATTGCATCAATTTTCTTTGTGTACACTTCAATCCCTCTATGAGATATGAAAAACCCAATAATTTTACCACTATCTACGCTAAAGACACATTTTTTTGGATTTAATCACATGTTGTATTGTTTTATGCATTCAAAGATTTTACAAAGGACATTCACATTGTCTTGTTGTGTTAACGATTTAGTGAGGATATCATCAACATAGTCTTCTAAAATTTTGTGAATATAATCATGAAAGATTAATGTCATTGCATGTTGATAAGTTGTGTTGGCATTCATTAAACCGAAGGGCATCACAACCCAACAAAATGTAGCCCAAACAGTTGTAAAGGCTGTTTTGTATTGATCTTGAGGATTAATAAGGATTTGATTATAACTAGAAAATTGATCCATGAATGACAACAAAGCATGTCCTACAGTTGAATCCATGATCATTTCTATATTAGGAAGTAGAAAATCATCTTTTAAGGAATCTTTATTCAAGTCTCAAAAATCTGTGCATATCCTAATATGATTATCAGGTTTGGCAACTGTGACAATGTTTGAGATCCAAGGGGAATAATCAATAGGTTTAATAAAGATTGCATCAAGAAGTTTCTCTAGTTCCTCTTTAACACGCAAGGATACGTTAGGGTTCATTTTGTGAATATTTTGACGAACGGGTTTAGCATTTGTAGCAAGGACAATGTTATGCATCACAATTTTTGGGTCAATTCTTGGCATATCAAAATATTTCCAAGCAAAAATTTCAAGAAAATCATGAAGTAAAGTGGTTGTATCTTCTTGTTCTTCATCATCAAGGCACTTCCCAATTTTAATAATTTTATCTTTATTATGAATGTCCATAGGCACATCAATTGTATCTCCTAAAGGGAGTGCATTGGATTTAGGACTTTCAGATTCAGAGAAATCTTCAATGAGATCACTGGCTTCTTGCTCGGTAACGTTCAAAGGATGGGAAATGTTTTTCATGTAAGTAAACGAGGATTGGGTATCATAAATTACAAACATGTGTTTCAAAGCCTCATCACTATCAACATACGTCCATGAAGGTGGTAAGGTTATATCAAGCAAATCGGGTGTTTGATTGTGATTTTGTGTTGCGGGTGACATGTTATAACATTAATGTTTAAAGATGGTCATTAAGTAGCATTGGTTGTTTTAGAAAAAGAATATCCCAATCCCATTTTTGTTTCTTGCATATTAGGTTCAATAGGGACACAAATACCTTGTTCATGTTTTCTACACCCTTTTCCAGTATAGCCTAATTGTTTTACAAATTTATAACCTTTCCCGTAAAGTCATTCCATTTCGCGCAGGGTAGGCAGGGATTGATAATCTATCTCATCAAATTTTGTTGTGTATGTTGCATTTTCATCCATATTTTAAGAGATATATGTTTGAGACAATTGTTCAAAATTTTGAGTGGACATAATGGTTGGTTGTTCGTATTTCTCATCTTTCTTTTGCGTATGTATTTTCCCATAAACAAGGGTGTGAATTCTAAGGATCCCCAATCATCACCAAATAATTTAGAGACCGATTCCATATTGTTGTGTTCAATTTCAAGAGGTTCAATGTGAGAAGTTGGAATCAATTTTTTCAAAGGACTTGTAACCCCTTTTTTAATCTACAAGCAAATTTTAGGCTCAAGGTCTATTTCAATTTGATATATACGATTGTTATAAACATACTTCATGATACAGTGAAGGGTGGAAGGTACTGCATCATCTCATGAATCCATGGTCAGCCTAAAAGGAGATTATGTGAAAGATCGTAAGGAATGACATGGATAGGAGTTTGCAAAGTAACCACCCCAACCATAATAGGTAAAGTAATTATCCCAAGCGGTTACTTTGTTGTATTATCAAATCCTCGAATAGAAACAAAATCAGGTATTATTTGTGATCTATCAACTTTTAATCGATCAAGGAGACTCACGCTATACACATTAAGTGAAAAACCATTATCTATGAGTGTGTTTGATACCTATGCGATGGAATTGAGCAATGATCATAAAGGCATCATGTTGTTTTTGTAACTCCAAAGGAGGGAGCTCATGTTGATGAAAAGTAATATTGAGACTATGTTTTTGAACAAGAGCTGCCACATCATTCATAGTGGTTCTAGGAGGAATTTTGAGTTGTTTTAAAGGTTTGAAGAATGGTGTTATAAGTTGGTGAAGTTTGAAGTAAATCCCAAAGAGAAATTTTGGTAGGAGTATTCTTTAATTGTTCAACAAGATCATACTCCTTTGTACGCTGGTTATAATGAGGAGTGCTAGGTAGATTAGGTAAGGGTAATCATGGTGGAGTTGGTTGTGGCGGTTGTGGGTTATTTCGTGTGTTATATGTATGAGCAATAGTATCATCACTATATTTTTGTGATACATTAGTTTGAGGTGGGCAGAGGGTGTAGTGTGGTTGATTAGAGGGATGAAGCGGATGTGAGGGTGGGTAAAGGATAAGTTTCTAGGTTGAATTACATTAACGTTCTTGATTTTAGAGGTGTCACAACAAACCATAGCAGATGAGTTTGATGAGATGAAGTCTTGAAGAGACTCATCTAGAAAACGCAAATCATCACTATTAAAAGGTGTGAAGGGTAAATGGTCATCAACTGGTTTAGGATGTTCAAGAAAAGAATTAGAGGTATAAACGTTTGTTATATCAAGTTGAATACCACAAACCTTAGTGGATGACTTATGCGAGATGAAGTCTTGGAGGGCTTCATCTAATAAATTAAATTCATCACAATCAAAAGGTTTGAGGGGGGATTTATCATTAAGGGTGTTAGGTTTCTCATGACAAGCATTAGAGGATGAAGTGAATGAGAGGATGCCCTTAAGGGCTTCATCTAACTTATCGACATCATCACTACGAAGTGGCTTGGATGAGATGTCTAGAATTTGAATCATGTGTTTAATTGGATCATTTGATGTGTTGGGTGATTGGATTTGGATATTTGCTAGAGTTTCCTCAATGTAAGCTGATCTGAAAGGACTACAAAATATGACTGAAAATGGAACTTGTAAAAGTCTAAGACTATCCATAAATTTCATGAAAAGAAATGAACTTTATGCTAAGAAAATAGAAAGAACTGAACTGAAACAGAAATGTAATGACAGAGAACAAAAAGATGCAATGCAGGAAATTAAAATCTGGAAATGCTAATGAAAAACTATAAAAGGACTGATTCGCCCTAGGTGGCGAATGATTCCTAGGAGATGAGTTTTTTAATGTTTTTCTCTGATTTTTTTGTATTTTCTATAAAATTTCAACTCTGTACAATGCAAATACAGAATGCAAATGCAGAGATATGGAATAATGCAATGATATAAAGTAAAGAATGCTTTCACTAATGCAATGCTTTTAAGAATCCTAAAACAATTCAAGAGCATGAAATAATGAAAAAATAAGATGCAATTAGATGTAAATTTGAATGTTGTTGTGCTCAAAAGTTGGGTTCACCAAAATGAAACATAGATTTTTGGGACCCTATGGACTACTCTTGCACTTCTAGGGTTTTTCACCAAAAAGGAGAGAGATAGGGCCAAAAATGATAATGTATCACTCAAATTAGGATGTATGCAATGTTTTTTAATGTAAATGAACTATACTAAATGCAATTGACTAATATTAATGACTAAAAATGAATGCAAAACTAAAAAATTTACTTTGTTTGAAAACACATCGTTGTTTGCAAAAAGTTTAAAATAATGAACAAAAATGCAACTTTTTACCAAATAGAAAGTTGTTTCTCAAAATATGTGCACCTAAAAAGCTATAGAGGACTGGAGAACAATCTTAAAAGCTGATGAAATATGAACTTGGGCTGACTGAGACTCATTCGACACCTTGGGCGAATTAGTTCCAGATCAAGACTTTTCTACATAGAACCTGTTTTCTGACAACCAGGGATCTGAAACTACATTTGACTCAAATTTGCATCTTAGGGTGGACTCATTCGCCATGTATGGTGAATCAATCCTCTTTTTGATTTTTGTAATCTCAAAACTATGATCTGTACCTTGACACCTGCACAACAATTTATGATGGAAACCTAAATTCCGATCTCAAAAAATTCCTACCAAAAAGCATAAAAAAGTTGATCTAATGGGGGGTTTTCCTTAGTCAAACCCCTAGATAGGTAATTAAACCTTGAATAGAGAAAAATCTGCATAAACCCTAGCCTTAGATGTGTTAAAGACTAGGAAAAGATGAAATGTAAGAAGGGCCCTATTATATTGCTCTCGAATAAGACATGCAAGAGTGATTGAAATGATGCAAGATCTCAACCATAGAAACCTTACAACACAAGAAACATAGAAATAAGATGACATGCAAATGCTAAACAAACACAATGCAAACCTTAATTTGAAGATAGAGTGAAAATGGAAGATGGAATCAATAGGAAACCAAGTCCTCAGGCATGATTTGGTGGCTAGTTGCACCTCTTCACCCTAGATTTCTTCATGATTCACCATAGGAATTCATCATCAACCCTTTGCAATGTTGGATCTTGACAAGAAAAGTGAGCTTCAAACCTGCAAAAACCCTAGTTTGTTGCCCTAAAACTTCACATTTTGCTAATGAAACTTCTTGTAGAAGACTTTACCCTAAAAATTTCTCTAAAAATTTCTCTTGAGATATGGTAAAAGATGATAAAAGATGATAGATCGATGTGTAAAATGACTTGAAATGTGTATTTATAAGCAACAACACCTTATTTCCCCATTAATTAGACCTAAGAGAATGACATTCACTGCAAATAAAGGAAAAATTGATTAAATTCCCACTTAATTTTGAATTTTCCCTCAAACGGGACTCATTCGCCACCCTTGGCGAATGGGTCCTACCAAAGGGGACTCATTTGCCCAAGGTGGCGAATGAGTCCCACTACTGCTATTTGAAGGTGGGTTGTCGGGGTATGTCATTAAATGTTGTTTGTCTGGTTTTATGTGATTTCTCAGGAAAAACGGGCCTCTAGATCAAAATTAATAGGTCTGAGGGGCCTATAAATGTTGTTTTCAGGGAGAAATGATGTGAGGGGACTCAAAAGAGGGTCCAATTTTCTATGGCACAAGAGTAATCGAAGTTGTGTTTTGATTTTGAATCCTAAAACTAGGTTGGTGTTTGATTTTGCAAATGGATATGAACTAATATAGATATGACGTGTTTTGGAAGTCTAACTGTTTTCATTCCCACAAGGTCAAAGATGTACCCAATTTTAGATTAATCTCTAATTTGCACCAAAAAATAGAGCAAAAGCAGAAATATTTACAGCAATAGCATTCAATTTTAGGATAACTGTGAAAAAAATTAGAGCAGTAGTCTCTATTTTAGTTTGTGGCCGGTAACAAAGAGCTTAATAGCAGTAAGTTTTGGCAAAAGCGGTTCTTTTTGTGTCAATAGCAGAAAAGTTTTCTCTAACACCTGTGTAGATTTTAGCAAAAGTGGCCTCTATTGCCAAATTTATTTAATGATAAATAGTGAGTGCAAAAGCAGTAGTTTTGGTCAAAAGTGGCCAGATTTAGATCAACTGTGGCTAAAAAATTAGGTCAAGTGCAACATTGGTAAGATCGATAGCGGCAATGTTATGTCAACTACGTTCTATTTGTCAAAGGCAACAAAGTTTCTGACAGTCACTATCATTATCCAGAGAGCAATAGCGGTTTGTTTTAGATCAACTACGAAAATGTTAAGGTCAAAAGTGGTAAAAGTAGTAGTATTAGTGGCTTATGTGGAAGTTTGTTTCCAGTTTTTGTTTGGGAGCAGTTTTGGACAAGTTTGCAATATTTTTGAAGTTCTGATTTGTTTTGAGAATTCTGGCAAGTGATATAGCACAACACAACAATCAAAACTATTTTCCTCTAAATGTCTATAGTTTAAGCAAGTTTCTTTCCACAAAAGCTCAAAGTTTGTGAAAGTCAAGATACTAAAACCATAGTTCCCAATGTTGACTTTGGTCTAAAATGTGACTTGAAACATAAGCCTAAATATTCAGAAACCTTTAGAGAAATTTGTTTAAGATATCTTTTAAGGAGTGCAAATATAGGTCTCTTTTCAAAGGTATTTACACTAAGTCCAAAGGTTTTGAGATTTGATAACCATGTTTAATGTTTGTTTTGATGTGTTCCTTTCTTAAATTAAGCAAAGTATTTGATGTCCGAAAAAGTAACAAAGAATTTTGGCAAGTTCATGAAGACAATCATTACATCCTAGAGATAGACATGTTCTTTTAGGTGGGCTTACCTCATGCCCTAAAGGGGTGATTTTATGTACATGCAAGTTATGGAGAGCATTATAACTCAACCTTAAATTAGACTTGGTAAGTAGCTTCTCAAAAGTAAATTTTGATGCACCATTTTCAAAGAATGTTTTGGATAAAAAGGGTGGCCTCTACTATATTGGTTCTTAGTCAATGCTCAGAGGATCTAATTCTTGGCTAGCGCCCAATAAGCTACTAAAAGGTTTAACCAATCCTACTAAGGGACCTATATACAAAAAGGTACCTCCCCGTTCTAAATGGCACTGATGGATAAATAATCATCGATTAAGTCATTTAGAATTTAGCCTTGACCATTTATATAGTAGCCTGAGGGAAAAACCGCTTTGAGTCACCTTTGAGTTCTCCAACATGGGATGTGTCTCAAAGGTAGACCCTCTAAAGGTGATGCTTGAAATGAAACAAATGTGAAACTCAAAGTGATTTTCATCACCCAAGATCACAAAAAGACGGGAGGGGAGAGGATAGACACGTAGTTTTCCAAACATAGAATACACAACATACAATTCATTGCAATATTCTTTTTAAGCCCCTTGAGTAGTGCTATCCAAAAAAAGAAGAAATGAATGAAGTGTGAACAAGATAGCAATTTGTTATTTATGTGCACCAATTTTGAAGTGTTCTAGATTTCAAGCAAGTAGATAGTAGTGTGCAAATCAAAATGTTTTTGTTTAGTTTTAAGCACCAATTCTTGAGTGTTTCTAATAGCCTTGCCTTAATGTGGTCAACAAAAGAAAGATCATTCATTTGTCAATAAAAAATGAAAGTGTTTGGTCAAAAGAAAGCATTCCATTTTATGAGCACCAAAATGAAGTGTTGTTCTAAAGTATGAAATCTTTTGGAAAGTTTATTTTAAGAGACCAAATCGAAATGTGCAAGTTGTGGGGTTCAATTTTTTAAGCACCAATTCGAAGAGTTTTCCTAAACTAAGAAAGCTTTTGAAAAGTTCATTTTAAGAGACCAAATCGAAATGTGCAAGTTGTGGGGTTCAATTTTTTAAGCACCAATTCAAAGTGTTTTCCAAAACTAAGAAATATTTTCAAAAGTTCATTATAAGACACCAAATTGAAATGTGCAAGTTGTGGGGTTCAATTTTTTAAGCACCAATTCAAAGTGTTTTCCTAAACTAAGAAATCTTTTTTAAAACTTGTTCTTGGACTGCTCGCCTTCTCTACAATAAAATCGTTAGTCGTTTTTTGATGTAAAGTGTATCATATCCCTGCAAGAGCTACACAAACAATATTAACAACTTTTAAACACCAAAAATAGTCACCCTTTAGCGTTAGAAATCAAAAAAATTGTTTGTAGATTTAAATCGAAAAGACACAGAGAAAAAATGTAAATGTTAGTCAAAAGTAAACTTTTCATTTTCAGCAATTGCAGTCATCATGATCAAAATTGGTCTAAACAAGTGCAACTATGGACCTATTTCTGGCAGGGGTGATCAAAATGTCAAAATCAGACCTATTATTTGAAGCAAAAGAGGTTAGATTTTTCAATATCGGTTGAAAAAAGGGAAACCATGATAGAAACAAAGAAACTACTATGTTAGATTCTTGTATCTTTTGCGTAAAATATTTTCAACTATGTTTTGAGAAAATGCAATTGTGTTCTAGAACTTGCAACTGCTCAAAACAAACTCAAGGAAATGTTAATGTTAAGGACCGACGTCCCACTAGGCATGCTGGAATGTGTAAGGGGGAAATATGAAGTGTGAAGAAATAAAACATAAATGAATTAAACAATATTTAATTCAAATGAAATATAGATTCCATACCCATTACTCATGAAATGAACAATACAAGATTATTGAATTCAATGAAATTAATCAATGCAATCAAAGAAGCATACAATGAATTCAATTAACTAATACTATTACCCATCTCATGTCGAAGTGTATCTGTAGTGATGTTGAATTGCATTGTATCGAGCAAAGCCTCCATTATGAATTTGCAAAAGCTCCAATGTGTGTTGATGGTGATTGAAGATGTGTGTAAAAGATCTCAAGAAATCAATGATTAATTTAGCATTACTTCATTGCACAAAAGATGTCAATTCTTCAATCATTTTTTAGGATGAAGAGGATTGGTATATAGATTGTATGATTTGAGATGAATGTGCAAGATTAAACAATGTTGAATCAAGATCAATGGTTGAAAGATGTTGAGAATAATTAGATTGCTTAGTTAGTTTTTGTGATCGAATCAATTAAGGATATTAATTGATTAATCAAAGGAAATAGATTGCCTAATCAGTGGAATTGAGGAAATCATGTTGAAATTTCAGTGGGATTGAAGAATAGATGAATCAGTTAAGAAATGGATGAATTAGTTAGGAAATAGATGAATGAGTTAGCCAATCAGAGTGAGCAATCGGGGGACCGTAATTTTCTCAATCATAAAAGTGGGTGAGGGTAATTAATTATTAATTAATTAAGCCTTTTTGAGTTGAACCCGCAAGTCATGTTTGACTTTTATAAACAAAGTTGTATTTGTTTAAAGTTGATGTTTTTGGATGATGTTTTGAATAATTAATTTAATTATTCAAGTTTAGGGGAAAGTTATTTAATTAAACTATTAAGTATTAATAGTTTAATTGACTTAAGGGGATAGGGTAAATTAGTGACAATTAAATAATTGATGTTATTTAATTAATCAGGAGGAATAAAGTTAGATTAGGACTTTATTAAATAAATGTGTAAGGTCAACCCCTATGTGACCAATAATATTTTAGTATTCATTTGCATGTGTTTCATTATAGGCTAAATAAAATAGATGCATGATGCAATTTGTAGATGTGTTGGTGTATCAATTGTACTGGTGAATCATATGGGTTAATTCTTTCCTTGAACTTATGTGGAAAACTTAGTTATCTTGTTAAGAGAATTTTGCATAACCTTTTCATGGATTGATTATCTAGGAGATTATTAGTTTTTGCACCTCTTTGCATGTTTGATTCTTAACAATGTTGATGATTTCTATGGGTAAAGATAAGGACTATAGATTATTTAAAATTGGAATAAATGATTGATGTAAACGATTTAATTAATAGTATGAAAATATGAGATTATGTTTGCTTAACCAAGACTAGGATGGTAGGTAACTCTTTTGTAAATGAACTATTTTCCAGAAACAAGATGTAATAAAATTAGTTGAGTAAAAGGTGAAGACTAATGTTGTATTAAAACTTAGTTTAAATAAATGTACTAATGAGATGAATGTTTTGATGCAGATGTTACCTATGCTAGGTTTTGGATGTCTTAAAAGTTTTATAACAGTGAAGGAAAATCACCATCAAGCATGTGTGGATCCAATTCAAGGTAACATTAATTGAATTTCAAGAAAGTATAAGTGGATATGCAAAGCAAATGGGAGAGAAGGGAGGGAAATCAAAACCTTGCGAAAACACTTCACTTGTTGAAGTTGTTGTTTTGTTGATGTTCATGTGATATCTCTTATATATTTTTTAATTTTAAGTTGTCTTTTGATATTGGGATATATTGATATTTTTGTCTATTTGACATTCTATTTTTTTTGGGAGCCGTGTTAAAAATAAGAGTTTTATGTGATCCATTGTTGAATTGGAGGGTATATTTTTTTTAATGTGTAAAAGTGTTTTTTAAATGTTAAACTGTTGCTTGTATTTGTGTTTTTGGGAACCTTAAATATGTACCTAAGGGTGAGACACCTTTTGGAGCCCACAATCTATGTAAAATATGAGTTTTGACCACTTTTATTTCCCCCTTTTTTAATTATGACGGGATTTGAGTTAGGCTTTGGTTTTTACATTATTTTATTCTTGTGGAGTTTGGGGAAAAAAAAGGAAGGGAGTTGAAACTAGGGCATAGTTTTTCTGGGGAAGAAGAGGAGAGAAGGGCTGAAAAAAGAAGGGGTTTGAAAGAAGAATAAGGAGGTCAAAAGGGAAAGAATAAGCAAATTTGGAAGATAATTTCCTTAACTTTCTCCATTTTCTTGCTTGGAATGTTATTGTAAGATCTCTTAAATGTTGTTTTTTTTTTTGTTGAACATGGTTGTGAAGATTTTGGGTTGTATATGAATAGTTTTATAGTGCTTTTGGGTTATGAATGAGTCATCTATGTGTTGTTATTTTTTTGATATTTTGAATATTGTTTAGAAAATTCATATGGGTATGTCTTAAACTTTTCTTGAGGGTTGCAAGTGACTTATATTATGAGATTTTTTGGGGTTTTGATGTCTTCTCCTTGCTCGGGGGATGAATAGAGTCTAGTAATGGATTGATGATGCCATGAAGGTTGGGTGGTGAGCTTGTTCTATTTCATTGGCATGTTGTAAAAAAAAAACCCTACATTATTTTGAAAATGGTAAATAAAGGTTTCTCATAGAGAAGATATATCTGTATATGTTTCTTGTATTGCTCTTCATTATTATAATGGAGTTTAAGACACAATATTAGAAAAAACATTATTTTATTGAAAGAAGAAGAAATGTTCTATGTTGTTTTTGAGAAGGTTTTAACAAATATTTTACACCATCTTCTATTATTTTGTAGAGTGTAGGGATTATATAAAAATTGTTATAAAGTAGAGGTAGTACTCTTGCTATGCAAAAAAAATGTACTTTAGTCTTTTTGAAGGAAAGAAGAAAATTTGTATCCCTAACTTGTTGTAATGAGTTCTTTTGTTTCTTAAGTTTTATAAGTTGTTATTCTTGAAGTGGAAGAGATAATTTCAATAGAGTAGAATACAAGGAATTTATTAACATAAAAGAATGGAATTCTAAAGCACTAACCATTTAACCTATTCTTTCTCTTTTCCTCATAAACTCACTCATGTATAAAGCATATGTATATTGCATATATAGTATTTACTTTCTCTTCAATAGATAAATATACACTTGTACATAAAGTATTTTATGCATATATTCTTAATATCTACCTACCAAGCTTAATGCATTTTATACGTTGTTACATTATAGTAAATTTCTCATTTTGAATAAAAGAAATTATTGAATTAATATTAATTTAATATTAATATATTATTATTAATATTAAATATTCAAAATAATAAATAATATCATATTTATTATAAGTTAAAAAATTAATTTGAATAATATATATATACACTTTTAAATCATTATAAAACTAAAGATTTATTAAAAAAAATATATATATACATATTAATATTTAATAATAAGAAATTATCAAAAATAAATAGATAAATAAATAAATAAAATTTAAAATAAATTAAAATGAAATAATTATATATTAAAAAAATGAAACAAAGTTTGGGGCTCGCTAGGTGTTGTTGCCCAACAAAGGAGTCCATGACCCCCTCTTAGAGGGGTGCAACCCAACAGAGTTGTTGACCCATGAATGGGCAGGCGCTATAAAATTTAAAAAAAAAACTAAAAATTGAATATTTATTTAAAGCCAAATAAATATATAAATTTTATATTGATACATTGTTGTTGTTATGTGAATGATGCTTCAATAAAATGAAATGATGAAATAAAACAATATTAAGTTCAGTAAAACTGCCCTACAAACAAAGAAAATAATTCATGTTGCATACATATATTACCTAGATATCCTGTAGTCAAACAAAAAAACGGATTGATTCAAGAGAGAAAATAAATTTAAACCTCACTCAAAACAAATAAACATGAGAGGAAGAAAATTGTGGTGATGCCTCCATTATAAATTTAAATTGTTGCAAATGCATTTTCTATATTAGCAACTGAAGATGATTCTCCATTCTTTTGCCCTCAGAAACTCTTCCTTGGAAACCTGCAAAAGAATGAGAGAAAAATAAGAAATAGAAAAGTTATATAAATCTTTTAGGTTTAGGGTTTCTTTCTCTATTCTTAATCTAAGGGTGGATGTTGAACCTCGTCTTATGGATGAGATTCAATGTGCTTTTGCTGGAAAAATCAATATTGATAAAATAATAACTTAATTAATTAAAGTTAAAGTAAGGTGATTAAGTCATGGTTGAAATACAGTAAAAATAGTATTGTTTTTTTTTTTTTTTTTTTTTTTTATAAATGATTAACTTGTTTTTTTAGAATAATCATGTTTATAATACTGTTTTATTTGATTTTACGAAAGCTTAGCCTTTTCTTTTAAAACAATCATGTTTATAATAATGCAAACATGATATTTGATTATTTTATCTTAATGAAAAGAAATAAAGATAGGACATAAAAAAGAAATATTATAATTAATGGGAACTTATTGTATGACCAATGTAAGGATAAATGTTAATGATATTTCCTTGTAAAAATAATAATAATAATAAAATAAAAATAGATATAGTATCACACTAACCTCATCATTCAAATATATATATATATATATGAGTTTTTTGAGGGAAAATTTAAGAAATATTATGACTAACATTACAAGAAAGTCAAATCCACTATAAGCTCAACATAAAAAATGTCATATATATATATATATATATATATATATGAGTTTTGTAAGGAGGAAAAATTTAAGAAATATTATGACTAACATTACAAGAAAACCAAATCCACTATAAGCTCAACATCAAAAATGCCCTTGAAGATGATAATAATAATGCCAACATAGGGAGCATGGTTAACTCATGATACAATATACATATACATAAGGTTGGTAAAGATTATTTCAATTGCGAAGGTGACCTAACAATAACAATCCTAACATTAAATAATAATAATAATAATAATAATAATAATAATAATAATAATAATAATGACAAGTTTGATATTAAGTAATAATATTTAATTTTGGTGTTAATTAAATAGTAGGATTAATTCTAACGCCAATATTAAAATTAAAACCAACTCTAATAACTAGTAAATGATGTTACTAATTTTAAAATCAACATTAATATTAATGATGATATCCATATTAGTACTCAATACAAAGTCATGATGGTATTAGTATAATTATCAATGTGTACCCCTTGTGAGTCATTGCCAATAATAGCCAATTTAGCATTACTTGGGTAGTTAGAGTTAATATTAGAGGACAAATTAAATCTTGAAATTTCAAGGAAATTAAAATTAATGTTAATGTTGATAGAGATACTTGGTGACTTGATATTATTATCAATAGTAATAATGACAGTAAGATTAAGGTTAATATTATTAACATTAATAATGAGCAAGGAACAATACTAATATTAAGAAAGATAATAAGATCATCATCACATTTTATAGTTGTTGATGGAAAGATGATAATATTTAGACCATGTGTGTAATGCAGATACTGATGAATGTTAATAAACCAAAGGTATTAAATTAGAGTAACATGAAACTAGGATTTAGTGTTTAATCAGGGTGCATGGAGTTTATTTCATATATATAAGAGTAATATGAGTTATAAGGAAAAATTAACTTATCAAAAAACAATGGAAATAATGAAAACAATAATACCATTAATATTGGTATGATTAAAGGATATAAATGTTGTTGGTAATAACTTAATTGCATTAGCATTATTTTCCTCTACTTGGAAGAAATATAATGAACAAAAATTAAATAGTAGAGCAAGTTATCACTCTAATGTGTTATAATTTGGAGTTACAAAAGAAAACTATGGTTGTATTGCATTTTCACATGTTAAAATTATGGGAATGACATTTGGTATCAGAGCAACTAGGTTGCAACACCAAGAACTTTGGGAATCAAATAGGTCTTAGTAGTTGCACATGTTGGTGTCATGTAAGTTAGTGCATGGTAATTATTTTAGACTGTGAGAAGGAATTAAATTATTTCGTTTGTGAAATCTTCCTTGGGTGGAGCTTAATTTAATATTCGTATCACACTTTCACATAGCATGTAAGGATGAGTAAAGGTCAAAGTTATTATTGCTAAATAGCCCTCTTGAGAGCTTAAATCATAATGAATAATGTGTGGATGTGACCTCTCCTTATGAACTTAAATGATTATTAAAATCATACAACTTTTAAACTTATATGGATAGAAAATGTTTCTTTGGGACACATTAAATTTGTAAGCATGTGTTTGGCTCATATAATGATAATATATTATAATATAATTTATGAAAGAAGCACCACCTTATTGTCTTTTGTATGATTATAATTTTTAGTTCACGATTCATGGATTTATGAAAATAACAAGATTAACTAAGGAAACACTAGTGAAAATAGAAAATATTATTATATATACCTCTTCTTAACCTTGAGACCCAAGGAAACATGATTGTTAAATCTAAAAAGCACAAATATCATCTAAGGATCTTGACTGACTAAGGAAACCTTATTTTTACTCCATAACAAGAATAAATTGTGTGACTATCAAGTGTAAACCACTAGAACTTCCTTCCTAGTCCTAATTGAAGTCTTATTAAATGTTAAGAATGACACCTATCAGAACAAATTATATGAGTCCATTGTAATGTTACAAGTAGAAATTGGTAATAAGACAAGAATTAAACATGTATTTAACCCTTAGACACATACCCCCTACAACTTAAATTGTGAGCAAATATAAAGTCTATTTAGGTTTCTCCCCCTTGAAGGAGGTTAAAACATGTGGCATCATACACTATAGTTGGTGGCTAATTGCTAAATAAGGAATTTAGTGGTTGGAAAAACATTTCCTTTCTATAAAAAAATAAAAATAAATTTAAATAGCGTGCATTTTTTTACAAAGGGTAAGGCAATAGAAGCTATAATTCTTCATGGGAATGAGTGATTGAGGAATTATTCTTGGGGAATTGAAGGTACATTTGTAGCTATCATGTTCTTTTTAAGTCTATAAAGGGTGATCCCACAATACTGGTTTACAATTTTTGGCCAATCTGGACATTGAACTGATTTTTTCTAACTAAATCTCCACTTTCAGGCACCTATAGTGGCCAAACCGTGAGGAATTTGAAGATGATGCAAACTAGTGATTTCTGATATTTTTTCTGTAGATTCTAAATATATTTTTTTCAAAATTTTTGGAATTAGATTGCACTTCTTTTTCCATCTCCTTCGAAAACTAGTTTTTTTTAGTATACACCATTTTTAAGGAGTGACACTCACCGTATAACACAAATTTTTTTCCATGAAGGATAATTTTTTATTTTTTTTAATTTAGATTTGTAACTATGATATCTACTACTTCCAATTGGTTTCATAGTGTTTTATTGAATATTTTTTCCTTAATCAAGTTTCAATGTCAAACCAATTACAATTCAGACATAGGCGGGTTGTATAACACAACTTTTTTTGTATGTATCAAAATTCAATTTTATTTTTTTTGTTGGATCAAGGACTTAAATATCTGATGCACTCATATTTTTCAATTTTCTTTTTGATAATATTCTATTTTTCCACATGTTCAGAACAAAGAGCTTGATTTTTAGTGAAAAACCTACATTCACAAGAAATAAAAAATAAATATAATAATTAAATTAAATTTATTTTAAATTATACTTTTTGGGAAGCTTCTAATAAGGACTACATACAAAAAATAAATTTTAAGTGAATTCATTTGATCCCCCAAAAGGTAAATCAAAAGTGGTATTTTATCAGCATTTTAATAAATAGCATTTTGTTTCCATAGTCCATAATAGATAGCAGGGCGGGTGCATGGAGATGGGTAGCAAATTTGTGGCCACTTTCAAAAAAAGTTTTGAAAAGTCATAACGCGAACGTGCTATAATGCGAGTGCGTTATAACACGCTCGCGTTATAGCTTTTAGTGCCGAGCCTAAGGGTCGGCCACAACGAGCCCATAACGCAAGCGCGTTATAACGCACTCGCATTATTACATGTTAAAAGAAAAAAAAATGAA
>VDFB02000008.1:5360386-5376263 GCA_007258455.2 Sequoia sempervirens | reverse complement strand
AGAAAAAGCCATTATAATCATCATAATACAAGCGAATTTGATACCAACATCGAAACTCGTAAACCAAATATAAACATTGCATTTCTTCTCATTAATCTATATGATTACATTTTCACTCTCAAGCGAGTACAATATACATAAAGGAATATATAAGAGTACAAAGGCATACCAATAAATAAAATACATCAACATATAAGACAAGTACAAGAGGAATCAGCTCCGACTGGTGCTCCAATAACCTGTACGCCAGTCCCCAATGGCGGTGGCAATGCCTCCCTACTATGTGGACTCAAAAGAGGCCACCCCACCATGCTCAAAGGTAGTCACAAGGCCCAAGCAGAAATAACAAGGCAAGGGAACATATGGCCAACACTCACATTAGACACGAAGCAAACATGGAATACAATGCATTAAAGCCAATATCACAACATGTAAATGCTCATACAATAACATGTCAGGTACTACTCACGACTACTATCAAAACAAATTATTTGAGTTCATTGTAATGTTACAAGTAGAACTTGGTAATAAGACAAGAATTAAACATGCATTTAACCCTTAGACACATACCCTGTACAACTTAAATTGTGCGCAAATATAAAGTCTATTTAGTTTTTTCCCCCTTGAAGGAGGTTAAAACATGTGGCATCATACACTATAGTTGGTGGCTAATTGCTAAATAAGGAATTTAGTGGTTGGAAAAACTTTTCCTTTCTATAAAAAAATAAAAATAAATTTAAATAGTGTGCATTGTTTTACAATGGGTAAGGCAATAGAAGCTATAATTCTTCATGGGAATGAGTGGCTGAGGAATTATTCTCGAGCAATTGAAGGTACATTTGTAGCTATCATGTTCTTTTTAAGTCTATAAAGGGTGATCCCACAATACTGGTTTACAATTTTTGGCCAAACTGGACACTGAACTGATTTTTTCTAACTAAATCTTCACTTTCAGGCACCTATAGCGGCTAAACTGTGAGGAATTTGAAGATGATGCAAACTAGTGATTTTTGATATTTTTTCTGTAGATTCTAAATATATTTTTTTCAAAAATTTTGGAATTAGATTGCACTTCTTTTTCCATCTCCTTCGAAAACTATTTTTTTTTAGTATACACCATCTTTAAGGAGTGACACTCACCATATAACACAACTTTTTTTCCATGAAGGATAAAATTCTTTTTAATTTAGATTTTAACTATGATATCTAGTGCTTCCAATTGGTTTCTATAGTGTTTTATTGAATATTTTTCCTTAATCAAGTTTCAAAGTCAAACCACCACACCGTGACATATGTATTTTTTCGTATAACACAACTTTTTTGTATGTATCAAAATTCAATTTTATTTTTTTTGTTGGATCAAGGACTTAAATATCTGATGCACTCATATTTTTCAATTTTCTTTTTGATAATCTTCTATTTTTCCACATGTTCAGAACAAAGAGCTTGATTTTTAGTGAAAAACCTACATTCACAAGAAATAAAAAATAAATATAATAATTAAATTAAATTTATTTTAAATTATACTTTTTGGGAAGCTTCTAATAAGGACTACATACAAAAAATAAATTTTAAGTGAATTCATTTGATCCCCCAAAAGGTAAATCAAAAGTGGTTTTTTATCAACATTTTGATAAATAGCATTTTGTTTCCACAGTCCATAATAGATAGCATTCAAGATTTTTGGATAAACTATGTGCCAATTTTTACATCAACATTTCAAATCATATTCCATGATCCATCATCGGGATGATAAGCAGATAGAGTGAGAAATGAAAAAGAGATAGCAAACTTGGATAGAAAAGGAAAGGAGAGAAGGGAGGGAAGGGAGGCACGAAACCCAAAAAAGACAAATAAAAGAGAAGAAAATAGTCAAAAAATGACATCAAGAGAAAATGTACAATTAAATGAAAAAAGGCAAAAGGTTTATAAGATAATTACAATATAAAATAAAACAATTCAATTAAATGTTATAATTTACCTTTTATATATAAAAACTACTAGTTATAATATTAAACAAAAACTCACAAAAAATAAAAGATAAGATGCGAAATAATAGATAAAATAAATAAAAGAAAAAAGAGGGACAAGGTGTACCATCCCGCTACGCAACCCCGAAGGGTAAGAGCCAAAAGAGGACAAGATAATTTTTTTTTGATAAAATAAAGAATAACTTACACAAAAAGCAGTTTACAATACAATAAATCGACAACATACATGGCCAAGCATGGCTGAACACAACCCAAAGGAGAGGACTAATCCACCCTCTAGAGAAAATTTGAATAGGAGCAAACATAATAGCTCTAGAAATTTTGCTCTGGAACTTCCTACTCCAGAACTTCCCCGCCTCCGTAACTCGTTCTAACTTCAAGCCCCGAACTTCCTCGCCCTAACTTCCTTTTGGAACTTGCTAATTCAAACTTTGCAGCGCTGGACACATAACAAAACATAAAGGTCGTATGCCTGAACTATAGCAGCAACAACACGCACTTCAAAATAGAAATGGTGATGCACCCAAACTTTTGCGCACTCAAAAACATGAAGGAAATATACAACCAAAGTTCTGATTTTGGTAATGGTGAATAATACTTTGATGACACCATATGATATTGACATAGAGTGCCAAAGGCATACCAATAAATAAAATACATCAACATATAAGACAAGTACAAGAGGAATCAGCTCCGACTGGTGCTCCAATAACTTGTACATCGGTCCCCAATGGCGGTGGCAACGTCTCCCTACCATGTGGACTCAAAAGAGGCCACTCCACCGTGCTCAAAGGTAGTCACAAGGACCAAGCAGAAATAACAAGGCAAGGGAACATATGGCCAACACTCACATCAGACACAGAGCAAACATGGAATACAATGCATTAAAGCCAATATCACAACATGTAAATGCTCATACAATAACATGTAGGGTACTACTCATGACTACTAGGGTATGAGGTACTAGAGTGCAGATCAGATGGAGTGTCATCATGTGTGATCGAAGGGAAGGCACTACACAGAACTAGGTACACCTCTCATACAGATGAGGAGACTCACTCATGCCCATATCAACGCCCTGCAGATGGATAACTCAATGCCCTACAAATAGATAAGCCTTCTCATTTAACCAAACGAGGTATCCATGGAAAACATGAAACAATGAAACAACACTAAGATCATCATAAAAACCATTTAAAACAACCAAGCAACATTGCTGCTAAATCATTTAAACAACTGATCACAAATTCCAACAAGTAGATTACACACCCTTCAAACATTCACCATTAATTTCATAAAAGAAACCAATCATATAATCAATAATAACCTCATCAAATCATTTCATAAAACCATCTTTAAAATAGATAAACCCACTAAGTGATGGAGGCACAAAACATGGATTCTAGCCGCAACTCAAAGGAATGAAAAGAGGGCATAAAAATTTCATAGAAATTCAAAGTACCCAAATTAAAAATCTAAGTTTGACCCAGTTTAGATTTTGATGTTACTAGATTTATTCCACCTTTGGTTTCTAAGGTTTTGACCAAAAACAAGGTGTTGTATTGAAAAACGTCATTTAATGCATGTTTGGGCAAAAACATAGAAAATGAAAGTGCCCAGATTAAAAATTGGACAAAGACCCAATTAATATATCGACATTTCTACATGGAATCCAATTTTATTTTATATTTTTAACATGCAGTAAAAGAGAAGCAATGAAAAATGTCATTTTACAAGTAGGCACAAATTTGGGCAAAAATAAAAGTGCCCAGAATTAAAATCTGCCAAAGACCTAGTTGAGATCTTGGCATTTCTACATGAAATCCACCCTTAAAATTTGTTTTTAGCAAGGGGGGTAATGAGAAGAAAAGAAAAACACATTTTTACAAATTGGGCAAAAATGAAGAATATGAAAGAACCCATAAATCAGATTTTGTTCAACAACCCATTTCATATTTGCTAGAAATGAACAAAATCTACCATAAGAAAACTATAGAGCAGCAAATCGAATCCAAAACAAACATTCTCCATTCCCAAAGCATTCACAAAATTGAATCAAAAGAATAAATCTGCTATAAAGAAATACAAAGCTTATCATTCCCAAACTAAATCACATTCAAAACCACCAGAAATTCAAGGATTCAAGAACCACAAAAAAATACCTCAATATTGCCCCAAAACTGAAAAGAAAGATTGCTCTAAAAAGAAGGCGCGACTGGGTTCCAAAATATGACAGCAAGAAGGAAATGGCATGCTGAGACCAACAATTAGATGCCCACAAATTTCTTCTCCACATTTCTTCCAAACTCTGCTACCTAATTCATTGGGTTTTTCCTTCCCCTTCCAAAACAGAAAATTTCTTCCCTTCCAAAAGAATAACTCCCACAAAATAAAACTTTCTTCCCTTTTATATTTTCTTCTCTAAAAAGATAACTCTATCAAAACAAAATAATACAAGTATATATATTCAAAACAAGGCTACCCCCTTTTTTTTTAACTAACTCCACAACAAAATAAAAAATGAAATAAATCATTTTATTAAATAAACTATTAATGCTCTCCAAAGCAATTAATTAAAATCACTAATTATACAATATTCTTTATTTCATATAAAAGTAATAATTTAAATCCACACATTAAAATACATAAAGTCCCCAAATAAAATTTAAATAAGACTATGAGAGCTCACAAGATGGATTAATAAAATCATATAAAATTACTAAATGAAATGTATCATCCCCCGAATGATCAATAAAAATCATTTAAAATAACATATTTAAAATCTCATGAATAAAACCATTCAAATATAAAATCAATTAAACACAATGAAATACCATAGATGAAACAACGAAAAAGATGCAAATGAAAACACATCATAACACTGACAACCAAAATATATGGCCTCATAACACATTCACGTAAACCATAACAAAATACCTCAATGAGACATACTGGTAAACCACATGCAACTGAAAGGTGCGTCGAACATATGGCTAAAAGGTGCTCTGGACATTACCGTTAGGTAGCCAGACGATAAGATATCAACAAGGAAACACTGCCCTAATAGGGTACAGTGGGCTAGGATAGGGGAAATTTGGCCTGTGACTACCTCTAGTAACTACCATCAGGGAATATGAGTACGCTTAGGCCTGTGGATCCAGGTGGAGTCGATACTCAATACCTACATCACTTCCAATTACACGTCAAAGTACATGTGCATATACATATAGTCCAAATCAACATCAATCATCAGGAAGGGAGTCATGATATTGTAAGCCTCTTGAATATGAGTGTTACAACATCATCCCTTTCCTATCCATAATTGTACATAAGCAATGACAACAATATATAAACATATAAGCATGTAATCCAGAATAATAGCTAAACATGATAACCTTTCATATAACCATCAATGTCTAATCTCATTATAACAACATTTAACATTTTAAAATATCAAATCAAAATCAGAATGCTACCTTACTAGCCTGAGATTTTAGAGATGTTACACAAGGAACAAAAAACTTAATCAATTAAAAAAAATATGAATCAAAGAAAGGAAATAACAATATAATTATAAAGAAAGCTATTAAAACTAATAATATATGTTATAATATATATAGAAATGTAATAAAATTAAACCAAAAAATATTAAACAAAGAAAGAGACAAATAATATAATCTAACACAAAGACAAGAGGAGGTAAATAATAAAGTTAGATGAAAGAAAAGCAAGCTAAAAAATAAAAGTAAAAAATGAAAAGGAGACACAAATTAAAGGAGAAAAACAAATGAAATACAAAAAGAATGGAAAAAAAAAGAATTAAAATAAAGATTCAGGAGAAAAAGCAAAGAAAAAACAAATAACAAGAACTAACTAGAAGAACAGAAAAAGAAAACTCAAGGGGAAATGAACATAAAATAAAAAGATAAAAAGTAAACAAGAAAAGTGATAAGAAAAAAGGAAATAAATGAAACACAAATTAAGAAGGGATAAAGACAAAAGTAAGGAAAAAAGAGGAATAATAAAGGTGAAGAAAAATAAAGAAAACAAAAGAAAAGTAAAAGATACAAATAAAATAATAAATAATAATCATAGAAGTGAATATTATTATATATAAAAAATCAAATAAATATAAAAAAGATAAAATGAAAGAAGAAAAAGAAAGAGCAAGGACTTACTAGAAGGACAAAAAATATTATAATAAGGCTAAAACCAAAAAGAACATAAAAATAGTAAATAAGACAAAAGAATAAGATAAAAAATGAAACATAATAAAATGAAAGGTAAAAAACAAAGAAGGAAAAAGAGAGAAAATAATCACGCAGCAACACATTACATAAATAAGCGAAGAGTCAAAACCAGAGTATATGAAATAATAATATCATATGATGTTGTTGTTGTAACATATACTGAAAATAATAAGAAAATACATAATGGAAGAGAAAGGAAATTGTGAAGAGATCTCAACTTAAGAAGAACACAGCGCAGATTGAAGAAGATACCTGAAATAACCCTAAAGAAAAGAATAAAGAAAAACACCGCGATGGATAGGGAGGAACTGCTGGAGAACGATTGAAAGGGGGGAACAGGTTTGGGAAGGAGGGGGGGATCAAGAAAGACTCAGAGAGGGAACTTTGAGGCTATTTAAAAGGGGTTTCTAGGAGAAACTGAGAGACCAACCCCCATCACGGTTGAGGTTGCAGGGATGATTGTTAATTTCTATGGCCTCTTTGAGTTTCCTCTTAAAGAAGTTGTCTTCTTTGAACAGGATTTTGGTGTCCTCTAAGGAAATGTGATGCTTTGTCTTAGAGGAGTGTTTAGCTAGAGTAGATTTTAAGAATCATCCCATAGAAATTAACAATCATCCTTGCAACCTCAACTATGATGGGGGTTGGTCTCTCAATTTCTCCTGGAAACCCCTTTTAAATAGCCTCAAAGTCCCCTCTCTGAGTCTTTCTTGATCCCCCTCCTTCCTCCTTTTCATTTTTAACCTTCCCAAACCTATCCCTTGTTGCCCCCTCCCTGCTTGTCCCCGTTGCTCTCCCTTCATTCTCCCTCCTCCTATCCCTCCCCTTGATTGTTTTTTTCTTTTATTTCTTCCCTTTTTAGGGTTGTTTTCATTATCTTCTCCAATTGTGTATTTTTATTGTTCTTCTTAGTTGGATGTCCTTTCTAGTTTCGTTCTTTCACTATATGTTTTTCTCTTATTATTTTTCAAGTATATTATGTGTTACAATAATAAGCATGCATATGATTATTATTATATTTCATATATTATATACTAGTTTTTTTTTTTTTTTTGATATTTTGTTTTGTTTTATATTTATTTTTTTGCGAAAGTGGCAAGCTACTAATATATTTTATTATATAATTAAATAAGAGTTACAAAAACTGGTTCCGGGGGGCATACCGGTAGGAAAGAACCAATAAGAAAACCTCTGGTTATAGGCCCTGAGCAAAAGAAGTACAAAATGTTTTTACAGAGAGAGCTAAAACATTAGGGTTCAGCATAGTTCCAATCTAACCTATGACACGATCTTAGACGACCTTCCCAAAAAAACAACCCAACTTAGCAATTACAAAATAGATAAAGCCCATCCCTTACATGACATCATCAAAGGATCATAGATCCACCCATACAACCATAAATAGATTAAACATATATGCCCTTACAAATTTTTCAAAAAAAATTGACCCAACCCATTGGAGAATTTAAAGCCCCACATATATAGACTGAATACAAAATTTGATTTTCCCAAAAAAAATCATAAATATCCATAAAAATTAATGGTTCTTTCCCCCTGAAGCTCTTTCATCCTACAAATTTTCATCCATACCTTCTACATGCAAAGAATTTGAAACATTTCTATTACCAGATCATCAAGCATAATACTGGGAGCCCTGAGATACAATGCGAGATGACACACGATGAATAACCCTTAGAGAATATGGCCTTTGGTTGGAAAAATTAACCCTCAATTGCAAGTCAAGCTGCAAGTTTTTGTTAGAGAGCCTTGAAGCATAGGCTTGAAGGAAAGACAGAGCATAAAATCTGTCTTTGATTTCCAGTTTCATTAGCATACAAACACTACACTTGTTTTTCCTTAATTCCCTTAACAAAATGTTCTCATTTATGTGTTGCAAAGCCAGCTGAATAGCATCATAAATTTCTTCAATACCTTGACATTTTTGCACCAATCTTCTGGGAAAAAGGCTGCCAAAAAAACCTTCCCCATTGAAAAATTTATATTGTTGGATAGCTTGAAGAACAACATTATCCATGTGGAATTGAAACTTGACATAATTCCTTGATAATTCCTCAATTTCCTTCAGAGATTGCAGTAAATCTAAAGCATTGGAGAGAAAAATAGAAATCACCTGTGAAGGAAAAAGAAGATGGCGAGCATGAGGACTCATAACTTCTATCCCCAAGATGATGTGAATGCATTCCTCAACTCTTAAGCAATCAATTCTGAACATAGAGTTCAATATTTCCTGTGAGATATACTCTTCAATGGGTTTTTCCCACAATTTGACTGGTAATGCAACTCTGTAATTCTAGGGGCGAAGCGCCATTGCACCAAGATAAAATCTCACAGACCCAAATTAGTTGCAGTTTATGCTAACAAATGCTACCAACTTTAACTTATGCTTTCAAACTTTATAGAAAGCTATCATTATAAGTAAAAGTTTGAGGAGATAAATGCATAGATAATGCCATCATTAAAACCCAAACGCGCCGATTGAAAAACCAAGTATTTTGTAGCAAGTATTGCATTACCAATGCATTACCGAATCATAATTAACATGTACTACAAGGATAATTTGTATTCACAGCAAAGATTATATTCTCAATGCATTACCAAAGCATCATTACCTTGTACTGAAGGTTTTTTTGCATTACTAAAATATAATTATCCTATACCCAAAGGTTTCCGCCAACTTGGAGAAGCATAAAGAAATAAATTTATATGTCTCTGTCCACATATTTATATAGATGCTAACATCATCATTTGAAAAATAAACATCTAATAAGAGTGGTGTAGGAACCCATGAGTCTGAGTTAGAAGCTATTATTATTATATGCATTTAAAAATATGCTTCAAGATGACTCCAATAAAAGATTTGCACATCAATATTTGTATAACTATTTATGCATAATGGACATAAAACCTTAAGATGTCAACACCGATATAAATATGAGGGCAAAAGAAGTTTCCTGCTCAAATGAACATTATTTGGAATAATCAGCTTCAGTTATACTTCTCAAGTTCACCAGCTCTTGGATACAGGAATACTCATTATTGTTAGATGAATCATGAATAAAGAGAAATTCCTTTTTATCACAATCTAGATTGGCCAGATGATCTGCTAAAACATTTCCCTCTCTGTAAATATGAGAAATTTGAACCTCTTCAAATTCATCTAAGATTTTTTAGACGATCTGCAAGATATATTTCAAAGCCCAATTCAAGCATGATCTTTCTTTGCAAGAATTTATAATTAACAATGAGTCACCCTCTAGGTGCAGTGCTTTGATTTGCAATTGTTTTTCCATGATCAACCCATAAAGATAAATCTCTACTAGCCATGGGACGACCTTTATTCTTTCTGATACAAAAACTTGCTCCCAAAACTTCAAGGTTACCTCTTGAAGCTCCATCAAAATTTAATTTTGAGAAGTTTTGAGATGGAGGTGACCATTTAACAATGTTCCTGTCTATTTTTGCAATGAAGGGTTGCTTCCGACTCCCTTTAAAAGGAAGAACTATATGTTTCCAATTTTGAAGAATGAAGTTATCCCAATTTGAAAACATTGAACCAACATTCTTATGATTTTGGACCCAAACATTAACTGATTCTGAAATAGATTTCTCAATGATAGCATGAACTAAACTTATTGATGAAACTAATTTTCTAAAGATTCTTTTGTTTCTTTCCCACTAAATAGCCCATATTACCATTGCTAGAATAACTTGCCATATGCAAGCAAAGAAGGATTTTTTGAATAGAACTAGCCAGGCTGAAAAAAGGTCCCAAATTGTATTAGGAAGGGGCATTGAATAATTCATTTTCCTCAAAAAAAATGACCAACAAGACTAAGCAAAAGAGAAATGCAAGAACAAATGATCATGGTTTTCAAAATATTGATCACATAACACACATTTGAAAGGTTCTGCAATGCCTAATTTAGCTAATCTATCACTTGTGAGTGCTCTCTTTCTCATAAAAATCCATGCAAAACTACCTGCTTTTGGAAGAAATGAGTTGTTCCAACAAAAGGAGAAGGCTCTTTGGGGTTGAGAATGATCTCTTCTATTTAGAATTTCTCTATACCCTTGTTTTACTAAGAAGGACCCATCCTTTGAAGGTGCCCAAATAATACGATCAGGTTTACCCATTATAAAAACTGCTCGATTTTGGAGAATGGTTGATAGTAAATCTTTTTTATCCTAAGAAATCTATGAAGAGGAGAAATATTTCCATTTGACTCTTCCTAATGGGGACTCAATAGAACTTACATAATCTATTAATTTTGTACCCCACTGCTATGATAAAATTGGAATGGCTGAATGCAAGTCATTATTTTGGTTCAGTGGAGGATGACTATTCCACAAATCAGACCAAAAATTAACTTCATTACCTCTATTGACCTCCCAAGAAATATAAGTTGTTACTAGTTTTCTACAAGACATCATGAAGTTCCACATAGCTGACCCTTTCGAAGGGTTTAGGACTGTGAAAATTCTCTTAGGGTCTTGGCTATCCAAATATTTAGCTACCATCAGTGAGCACCATTTGGATTCAAATTTAGTGTACATTTTCCATATTAGTTTTCCCCCAAAAGCTTGATTACGATTAGATAAATCATGTAGACCTACCCCATTGTTATGCTTTTTTGAAACCATATTATCCAACGAAATAAGAGGTATTTTCTTTGCCTCATTCATATTCCCTTTCCATAAGAAACCTCTTATGATTTTTTGAATCTGTTCAACTACAGAACGTGGGGCCCTTAGTACTGAGATGAAGTAATTAGGTATTACTATTAAGACAGTTTTTACAAGAATTCTTCCTCAAAATGATAGCCATCTAACCTTCCAAGCACTAATTTTTTGTTTGATTCTATCAATGATTTTAATCCAATAAGAGGGTTTATTAGCCCCCATAAAGAAGTGAATACCTAAGTACTTGCAAGGTAGCTCTGCTTCTTAGAATCCAAGCACTCTTATAATTTTCCTTTTGATTGCAGGTTTAGCATTAAACACATATTTTTTTATTTTTGTGCATTTATCATTTGCCCTGACACAAGAGTATATTTTTCCAAGACTTCCTTTATTCGTTTTTCTTCTAAACCAAAAGAATTCCCATAAAGAAGGGGATCGTCTGCAAAAAGGTTATGAGTAGCTGAAATATTAGTTTGAGGAATGGAAACACCTTGCCATAAACCTTTAGAATGTTTATCCTTTATTAGTCTGCTCAGAGCTTCTGCCATAATTATAAAAAGGAATGGAGACAATGGATCTCCTTATCTCACCCCTTGTGTCACTTGAAAGAAACCACATGGAGAACCATTAATTATAATTGAGAAATGAGCACCTGAGAGGCAAGATAGAATCCATTTACACCATTTTTTTGAAAAACCAAACTTTTCAAGTACTTTTATCAAAAAATGCCAATCTACCCTGTCATAAGCTTTCATCATATCCAATTTCACTATGAAGGAGGACAGATGATTTTCCTTTATAAAGTGAAGAACCTCATGTGCCACTAGGGCACCCTCTACTATTTCTCTACCTGAAACAAAGCCTCCCTACTCTGAAGAAATAGTTTTTGAAATAAAAGGCTGCAATCTTAAATAAATTGTTTTCTAAAGATCTTATAAACTGTGTTACAAAGTGAGATAGGTTTGAGTCAACAAATTTTTTTGGTTCATTAACCTTTGGAAGAACTACTATATTTGTAGTATTAAAATGTTTTAGTATTTTACTAGATCTTTGAGATTCCTCAATAGCCATAAGAAGGTCAGGACTCACAAAATCCCAACATTTTTGAAAAAATAGAGTCGTGTAGCCATCTGGACCTGAAGCCTTATATGAAGCCATTGAAAAAACTACACTCTTCAATTTTTCTAGTGTAAATGGCTTGAGAAAAACTTGATTTTCGGTTGGAGAAATGAGGCTAGGGATCATAGACAATAATTTCTACTCTTCCTGAATGGCAGTATTAGCAGTCTTAAGAGGGGAAAGAAGGATTTTGAAAAATTTAACTCCTTCTTGGATTTCCTCAACATTGTTTAGTTGTTTTCCTGAAGATGCCTCTTGGATTGAAAATATGGTTTTAGCAGCTCTTTTATATTGAGCAGATGCATGGAAATTTTTTGTGTTACGATCACCATATTTTAACCATAATTCTCTAGAATTTTGCTACCAGTATAATTCTTCCCTCTTACTTAGTTCATCCCACAACTCTTGGAGTTCTTTCTGGTTATCATATATAATAACATTCATACCATTTTGAATAATAAACTCATGAATTTGTGCCAATTGTTGAGTTGTCTCTTTCTTTTGTGCAAAAATGTTTTTGAAAACATTCTTATTCCATTCTTTTATTTTCCCTTTTATGTATTGTAACTTTTTAAATAATTGAAACATTTTAGTGCCTTCGTGAACTAGAGCACTTTCCCACCATTGTTGTACTAGAGGGAGAAACGATGGATCTCTTAGCCACATTTTCTCAAATTTAAAGGAAGGCTTATGAGCTGGAACCCCTGTTGGATGAGTAATAGATAGCATGATAGCATAATGGTATGATCCTACAAAAGGAAGGATTTGAGAGGTTAAAATAGTTGATGCAACTGCCCAATCTTGAGATACTAAAAACCTGTCTAAGCGAACTGCTATTTGAGAGAAATATCTTCTTCGATTTGTCCAAGTAAATCTCCCCCTTTTTGGTAAGATATCTCTAAGATCATTATCTGGTGCAAAATTGCCAAAATAAAAAATTGTTCTTTGAGGTGGGAAAATTCCTCCTTGCTTTTCATTGAGTGATAAAACTGCATTAAAATCCCCAACAATAATGAACTTTTGATCACTAAAATTTTGAATTAAATTTGTGCGCGAATCCCATAACCTTTTTTTGTCTTGGGTTGAGGTAGACCCATAAACACTGATGAGTTTAAACTGCAAGTCATAGCTTTGAACATTTAATAGCTGCCAATTATTATCAGCATTTATAGGCTCTACTAGAACTGTTATGGGATTCCATAATGACACAAGACCACCAGAATCCCCTTGAGCAGGTAGTGCTAGAGATTTCCATCTTCCCCATTTAGAAACAAAAGATTCAAATGTTTCTATAGAAAGTTTAGTTTCTTCAACAAGGAATATATCTGCCCCACTAGCACAAATTTGACGCTTGATATGGGCTCTTTTGTCAAGGGAATTCATGCCCCTGACATTCCATGAGAAGATCTTCATTGGAGTCGAGGAGAGAAACATGCCCTCCTCGATCGCTTATTGATTGAACAATCACCATCCAAAGTGGTTGGCATACCCGCTTCTATTTCTTCTTTGATATTATCAGCCCTAGATTTTCTCCCCCTTTTAGCTGGAGGTTTTTTAGGCAACAGTTGGGAGATTGGAGTTTGAGCAATTGATAACTCCTAAGAGAAATCATAACCCATCTCCATCTCACTACCTTGTTCCTTGCTGTCCTCCCCAAACTCTTGAGAAAGGTGGTGATCTTCAAACAATGAATCTGGATTTGTCCCCATTTCCTCATTAAAGATTTCATTAGCAATCTCATCTATAAGCTCATAACCTATAGATTCTAATAATTTATGCGTAATAGCATTTAGCTTGTCATCTTGGAAGAGTAAATTTGCAGAGTCATTATTTTTAAAAGATGAACCTGATTAAACCCTTGAAATAAAGACCTAGAGGAGACAATCTGAAAAGGCTAATTTTTCCCAAATGGCATTGGAAAATAGAAAGGATAACTTCCTTCCAGATTGTTGAAATATAGAATAGAGCACTTAAGCTTTAGATTGTTTAATACACATAACAAATGAGACATATCACCCTTTATCTTATACACAATATTTTCCTTGGTTTCATGCAAAAGAGAAGATAAAAGATGCTTGGATTGAGAGTTCTGCTTGCATCCTGAAGGATATATTAATGATAGATTTTGAACCAAAGGAGTTTTGTAACACCCCTCCATTTTGGATTTTTGGATCGGCAAGGTTCTTTGTATGTCTGATTATGCTTATGATGTGATTGTGAACTTAGTGATTATTTGATCATGAACTGTTTGGTGATGCACATGTTATATCATGATGCGACGATTGTGTCTGAACATGCTTGGACTTTGGAACTTGATTACTTGTGATCGTGATTGATTAAATGATGTGGAAGTTATATGTTGATGTGATGTTCTTTTATTACGATGTTATCCTTATGGCATGATTTAGAATAACTTAGAAGATATCTGATTAAATGATGTTTTATGCTATTGATCATATCATTGATGTTAGATGCGTCAGTTAGAGATACTGTATTGGTGAAGGGATGGATTGTATCACTCGCTTGTGAACGCCCTACAATTCTGAGATTTCCTCTTCACACGTGTTTGATCATAACATACATATATATGTTGCACGTTCGACATGTTCTTTGTTGCAGGTTTGCAGGTACATGACATCGACTCCACCTGGTTTCACAGGTGTGAGCGTGTCCATTTACCAACGGAAATTGATTGGGAGATAGTAGCTAGGTTTTCCGAACCAAGTTGTCACCCTAGTCATAGCGTGTTGTCGGGTTGTCGTCGGGGTCAGTTGTTTTAACTTGGTCAGTTTCCCCTTGAGTGTTTATTTAATTTCAAGTTTAAAGTTTATTAAATGACTTGCGTAGTTTAATTAATGATTAAACGTGTTTAATTGTAAGTTAAAAGTGATTAAATGGATTTTGAAATTTATAAATGATGATTGTTTTGTCTTATGGAGATGTTGGAAAATTAGTGATTAATTAATTAATTTAATTTAATTAATAAAATAATCTAATTTTGAATTAGATTTATTTTATTGACTAATTAAATTAATAGGGATAAATTAAATCAATTTAGCCATGTTGGCCTCATTAGATATTTGGATTAAATAAAAAAATAAAAATTAGAAATATGTTTTATATTTTACTCCAAGAAATAAAGTTGAAAAATAATGTTATTATGAATTGTTGAATTATGTTTTGTTAAAAGAAATTTCTTTGACCTTGGGGTTGTAAATAGATTTTTATTTTAAAAGGATATTATGCAAATTACAATTGAAATAGAAATTGTTTTATGATTTTGCAAAAATGAAATATCTTCATTTAGCAATAAGTTTGGTGGGTGAGTCCATTTTAGGGCTTTGACAAATTTGGGAGAAGGGCTTGCATAAAGAAATTAAGATTTTATTTTAATTTTAATTTTGAAAATGGAGGATTGAAATTAGAGAGCAAAAAATTGGATTGGTTTGGAAAAAGAATTGGTGAAGGGAAGATTGAAAAATTGGAGAAGCTGAATTCAAAAGGAAGGGCAAGATCTCCATTAACAAATCTTCAAGCATTTTGGAAAAAACAAAAGGTTTTTTCTTTTTTTTCCTTCTTGTTTTGGTTTCAATTAGTAATGATTTAGAATCTATTCATGTTTCCTTTTAAAAGATTCAATCTTTTTGTTGCAATGAAAATACCCATCAAAAGAAACCAGATTACCTTATTGGGTATTTGAGAAAGTTTTATCTTTATTTGAAATTTAGTTTTAACTGTGTTTGTTTTCTGGAAATGATTTGCCCAATTTGGGCTATGGAAATATATTATTCCCTCATAAATTGCAAATTGCAAATTTGT
>VDFB02000008.1:5065461-5360286 GCA_007258455.2 Sequoia sempervirens | reverse complement strand
CTCTCTCCCACTCTCTACCACCCTCTCCCACTCTCCCACCCTCTATGACACTCTCCCACCCTCTCTCACTCTCCCACTCCCACCCTCTCTCGCCCTCTCTCCCATAAGCATAAATACATACATATAGGCATACATGCATGCATGCATACATACATACATACATGACACACCAACATACATATACATACAAGCATATGAACAAACATTCAAAAAACTGACATTTAACTAAAGGAATAAATAACACGAGCGCGTTATTTTTTTCTAGAAATGTTCCATGGAGTAGGAAAAAGTGAAAACTAAGAAATAACGCGAGCGCATTATAATGCGAGCACGTTATATTTTTCTTTGGGAATCCCCGAGCCTTAGCTTTGGTATTTGCCTTGGAATACCAACCCAAAGGCTTGGAGGGCATTCCCAACTACTAGAGAAGTGTTTTTTGCAAATTCTAGATTTTTTCACATAATCGGGTTCGTGCTCACCGTCAGTATTGCATTTAGTTCAATATCGACAAAATCGAACACATGGGTAATGTTAAGTTCTCTCTTAGCTTTCCAACAATATAATTTTTTTCACTTTCTGACAATGTTAGGCCTTTCATCCATAATTTATTTTGTTTGTATGTCTGTTTTTTGTCAAAAATTAGTGTTTGGTTTTTTTTTCATTATAAATTAACCGTTCATCAAAATTTCAAATAAATTACATTTTTAGAAACTAGATTCCATTCTACAAATTTTAAAAATCTATTACTTTCCAAAATTTGTAGGGGGAGCACGCCAAAATTCTGCTTTTTAGGAAGTGCCCACTTAGAAAATTAGTAAAAAATCAAATATTCATTAAAAAATTATCAGAAAAATTGTGCATCAACTAGATGTTGTTAGCTAACTTCTGAGAAGCGATTTTAAAAATACTAAAAAGTTCACCGTGCTCGGTCGTACAAGAGTTGCTATGTTATGTTTTTCCGACAAAAAACACCAATTTGTGTACATCCCTTTGTTGAACCCCTTAATCTCAACCATTTTCAAAATAAATTAGTAGTTTAGAAAGTAGACTCAGAGCACTTCAATCCTTGTTTTTGTTCCATCTCAAAATTTTGAGTGTAACTATCCTCAATTTCACGTCCAAGGTCAGCATTTCCTGATTTCAGAAAAAAAGTGGCCAGTTAAGCCCCCTTTTTGGGAACCATCTTGGTGCACTTACCCAGCATTCAAGATTTTTGGATAAACTATGTGCCAATTTTTACATCAACGTTTCAGATCATATTCCATGATCCATCATTAGGATGATAAGCAGATAGAGTGAGAAATGAAAAAGAGATACTAGACTTGGATAGAAAAGGAAAGGAGAGAAGGGAGGGAAGGGAGGCACGAAACCCAAAAAAGACAAATAAAAGAGAAGAAAATAGTCAAAAAATGACATCAAGAGAAAATTTACAATTAAATGAAAAAAGGAAAAAGTTTTATAAGATAGTTACAATATGAAATAAAACAAATCAATTAAATGTTATAATTTACCTTTTATATATAAAAACTACTAGTTATAATATTAAACAAAAACTCACAAAAAATAAAAGATAAGATGCAAAATAATAGATAAAATAAATAAAAGGAGAAAGAGGGACAAGGTGTAACATCCCACTATGCAACCGCGAAGGGTAAGAGCCAAAAGAGGACAAGATAATTTTTTTTTTCATAAAATAAAGAATAACTTACACAAAAAGCAGTTTACAATACAATAAATCGACAACATACATGGCCAAGCATGGCTGAACACAACCCAAAGGAGAGGACTAATCCACCCTCCAGAGAAAATATGAATAGGAGCAAACAAAATAGCTCCAGAAATTTTGCTCCAAAACTTCCTACTCCGAAACTTCTTGCTCTGGAACCTACTGCTCCAAAACTTCCTACTCTGGAACTTCTTGCTCTGGAACCTGCTACTTTGGAACTTTGCAGCAGTAACGCATAACAACAAATAGAAAGTGTCGATGCACCAGAACTATAGCAGCAACAACACAGACCAAAACAGAAAATGGTGATGCGCCGAAAATTTTGCAGACTAAAACATGAAGGAAATATACAACCAAAGCTCTAATTTTTGCATGGAAAATATTGAATAAAAAGCCATTGTAATCATCATAATACAAGTGAATTTGATACCAACATTGGAACTCGTAAACCAAATATAAACATTGAATTTCTTTTAATTAATCTATATGATTACATTTTCACTCTCAAGCGAGTACAATATACATAAAGGAATATATAAGAGTACAAAGGCATACCAATAAATAAAATACATCAACATATAAGACAAGTACAAGAGGAATCAGCTCCGACTGGTGCTCCAATAACCTGTACGCCAGTCCCCAATGGCGGTGGCAATGCCTCCCTACTATGTGGACTCAAAAGAGGCCACCCCACCATGCTCAAAGGTAGTCACAAGGCCCAAGCAGAAATAACAAGGCAAGGGAACATATGGCCAACACTCACATTAGACACGAAGCAAACATGGAATACAATGCATTAAAGCCAATATCACAACATGTAAATGCTCATACAATAACATGTCAGGTACTACTCACGACTACTATCAAAACAAATTATTTGAGTTCATTGTAATGTTACAAGTAGAACTTGGTAATAAGACAAGAATTAAACATGCATTTAACCCTTAGACACATACCCTGTACAACTTAAATTGTGCGCAAATATAAAGTCTATTTAGGTTTTTCCCCCTTGAAGGAGGTTAAAACATGTGGCATCATACACTATAGTTGGTGGCTAATTGCTAAATAAGGAATTTAGTGGTTGGAAAAACTTTTCCTTTCTATAAAAAAATAAAAATAAATTTAAATAGTGTGCATTGTTTTACAATGGGTAAGGCAATAGAAGCTATAATTCTTCATGGGAATGAGTGGCTGAGGAATTATTCTCGAGCAATTGAAGGTACATTTGTAGCTATCATGTTCTTTTTAAGTCTATAAAGGGTGATCCCACAATACTGGTTTACAATTTTTGGCCAAACTGGACACTGAACTGATTTTTTCTAACTAAATCTTCACTTTCAGGCACCTATAGCGGCTAAACTGTGAGGAATTTGAAGATGATGCAAACTAGTGATTTTTGATATTTTTTCTGTAGATTCTAAATATATTTTTTTCAAAAATTTTGGAATTAGATTGCACTTCTTTTTCCATCTCCTTCGAAAACTAGTTTTTTTTAGTATACACCATCTTTAAGGAGTGACACTCACCATATAACACAACTTTTTTTCCATGAAGGATAAAATTCTTTTTTTAAATTTAGATTTGTAACTATGATATCTAGTGCTTCCAATTGGTTTCATAGTGTTTTATTGAATATTTTTTCCTTAATCAAGTTTCAAAGTCAAACCAATTACAATCCAGAAATAGGCGGGTTGTATAACACAAATTTTTTTGTATGTATCAAAATTCAATTTTATTTTTTTTGTTGGATCAAGGACTTAAATATCTGATGCACTCATATTTTTCAATTTTCTTTTTGATAATCTTCTATTTTTCCACATGTTCAGAACAAAGAGCTTGATTTTTAGTGAAAAACCTACATTCACAAGAAATAAAAAATAAATATAATAATTAAATTAAATTTATTTTAAATTATACTTTTTGGGAAGCTTCTAATAAGGACTACATACAAAAAATAAATTTTAAGTGAATTCATTTGATCCCCCAAAAGGTAAATCAAAAGTGGTTTTTTATCAACATTTTGATAAATAGCATTTTGTTTCCACAGTCCATAATAGATAGCATTCAAGATTTTTGGATAAACTATGTGCCAATTTTTACATCAACATTTCAAATCATATTCCATGATCCATCATCGGGATGATAAGCAGATAGAGTGAGAAATGAAAAAGAGATAGCAGACTTGGATAGAAAAGGAAAGGAGAGAAGGGAGGGAAGGGAGGCACGAAACCCAAAAAAGACAAATAAAAGAGAAGAAAATAGTCAAAAAATGACATCAAGAGAAAATGTACAATTAAATGAAAAAAGGCAAAAGGTTTATAAGATAATTACAATATAAAATAAAACAAATCAATTAAATGTTATAATTTACCTTTTATATATAAAAACTACTAGTTATAATATTAAACAAAAACTCACAAAAAATAAAAGATAAGATGCGAAATAATAGATAAAATAAATAAAAGAAAAAAGAGGGACAAGGTGTACCATCCCGCTACGCAACCCCGAAGGGTAAGAGCCAAAAGAGGACAAGATAATTTTTTTTTGATAAAATAAAGAATAACTTACACAAAAAGCAGTTTACAATACAATAAATCGACAACATACATGGCCAAGCATGGCTAAACACAACCCAAAGGAGAGGACTAATCCACCCTCTAGAGAAAATTTGAATAGGAGCAAACATAATAGCTCTAGAAATTTTGCTCTGGAACTTCCTACTCCAGAACTTCCTGCTCCAAAACCTGCTACTCCGAAACTTCTTGCTCCGGAACTTCCTACTCCAGAACTTGCTACTCCAGAACTTTGCAGCAGTGACACATAACAACAAACATAAAGTGCTGATGCGCCAGAACTATAGCAGCAACAACATAGACCAAAATAGAAAATGGTGATGCGCCAAAACTTTTGCAGACTAAAACATGTAGGAAATATACAACCAAAGTTTTGATTTTTGCATGGAAAATATTAAAGAAAAAGCCATTATAATCATCATAATACCAGCGAATTTGATACCAAAATCGGAACTCGTAAACCAAATATAAACATTGCATTTCTTCTCATTAACCATTATGATTACATTTTCACTCTCAAGCGAGTACAATATACATAAAGGAATAAATAAGAGTACAAAGGCATACCAATAAATAAAATACATCAACATATAAGACAAGTACAAGAGGAATCAGCTCCGACTGGTGCTCCAATAACTTGTACATCGGTCCCCAATGGCGGTGGCAACGTCTCCCTACCATGTGGACTCAAAAGAGGCCACTCCACCGTGCTCGAAGGTAGTCACAAGGACCAAGCAGAAATAACAAGGCAAGGGAACATATGGCCAACACTCACATCAGACACAGAGCAAACATGGAATACAATGCATTAAAGCCAATATCACAACATGTAAATGCTCATACAATAACATGTAGGGTACTACTCATGACTACTAGGGTATGAGGTACTAGAGTGCAGATCAGATGGAGTGTCATCATGTGTGATCGAAGGGAAGGCACTACACAGAACTGGGTACACCTCTCATACAGATGAGGAGACTCACTCATGCCCATATCAACGCCCTGCAGATGGATAACTCAATGCCCTACAAATAGATAAGCCTTCTCATTTAACCAAACGAGGTATCCATGGAAAACATGAAACAATGAAACAACACTAAGATCATCATAAAAACCATTTAAAACAACCAAGCAACATTGCTGCTAAATCATTTAAACAACTGATCACAAATTCCAACAAGTAGATTACACACCCTTCAAACATTCACCATTAATTTCATAAAAGAAACCAATCATATAATCAATAATAACCTCATCAAATCATTTCATAAAACCATCTTTAAAATAGATAAACCCACTAAGTGATGGAGGCACAAAACATGGATTCTAGCCGCAACTCAAAGGAATGAAAAGAGGGCATAAAAATTTCATAGAAATTCAAAGTACCCAAATTAAAAATCTAAGTTTGACCCAGTTTAGATTTTGATGTTACTAGATTTATTCCACCTTTGGTTTCTAAGGTTTTGACCAAAAACAAGGTGTTGTATTGAAAAACGTCATTTAATGCATGTTTGGGCAAAAACATAGAAAATGAAAGTGCCCAGATTAAAAATTGGACAAAGACCCAATTAATATATCGACATTTCTACATGGAATCCAATTTTATTTTATATTTTTAACATGCAGTAAAAGAGAAGCAATGAAAAATGTCATTTTACAAGTAGGCACAAATTTGGGCAAAAATAAAAGTGCCCAGAATTAAAATCTGCCAAAGACCTAGTTGAGATCTTGGCATTTCTACATGAAATCCACCCTTAAAATTTGTTTTTAGCAAGGGGGGTAATGAGAAGAAAAGAAAAACACATTTTTACAAATTGGGCAAAAATGAAGAATATGAAAGAACCCATAAATCAGATTTTGTTCAACAACCCATTTCATATTTGCTAGAAATGAACAAAATCTACCATAAGAAAACTATAGAGCAGCAAATCGAATCCAAAACAAACATTCTCCATTCCCAAAGCATTCACAAAATTGAATCAAAAGAATAAATCTGCTATAAAGAAATACAAAGCTTATCATTCCCAAACTAAATCACATTCAAAACCACCAGAAATTCAAGGATTCAAGAACCACAAAAAAATACCTCAATATTGCCCCAAAACTGAAAAGAAAGATTGCTCTAAAAAGAAGGCGCGACTGGGTTCCAAAATATGACAGCAAGAAGGAAATGGCATGCTGAGACCAACAATTAGATGCCCACAAATTTCTTCTCCACATTTCTTCCAAACTCTGCTACCTAATTCATTGGGTTTTTCCTTCCCCTTCCAAAACAGAAAATTTCTTCCCTTCCAAAAGAATAACTCCCACAAAATAAAACTTTCTTCCCTTTTATATTTTCTTCTCTAAAAAGATAACTCTATCAAAACAAAATAATACAAGTATATATATTCAAAACAAGGCTACCCCCTTTTTTTTTAACTAACTCCACAACAAAATAAAAAATGAAATAAATCATTTTATTAAATAAACTATTAATGCTCTCCAAAGCAATTAATTAAAATCACTAATTATATAATATTCTTTATTTCATATAAAAGTAATAATTTAAATCCACACATTAAAATACATAAAGTCCCCAAATAAAATTTAAATAAGACTATGAGAGCTCACAAGATGGATTAATAAAATCATATAAAATTACTAAATGAAATGTATCATCCCCCGAATGATCAATAAAAATCATTTAAAATAACATATTTAAAATCTCATGAATAAAACCATTCAAATATAAAATCAATTAAACACAATGAAATACCATAGATGAAACAACGAAAAAGATGCAAATGAAAACACATCATAACACTGACAACCAAAATATATGGCCTCATAACACATTCACGTAAACCATAACAAAATACCTCAATGAGACATACTGGTAAACCACATGCAACTGAAAGGTGCGTCGAACATATGGCTAAAAGGTGCTCTGGACATTACCGTTAGGTAGCCAGACGATAAGATATCAACAAGGAAACACTGCCCTAATAGGGTACAGTGGGCTAGGATAGGGGAAATTTGGCCTGTGACTACCTCTAGTAACTACCATCAGGGAATATGAGTACGCTTAGGCCTGTGGATCCAGGTGGAGTCGATACTCAATACCTACATCACTTCCAATTACACGTCAAAGTACATGTGCATATACATATAGTCCAAATCAACATCAATCATCAGGAAGGGAGTCATGATATTGTAAGCCTCTTGAATATGAGTGTTACAACATCATCCCTTTCCTATCCATAATTGTACATAAGCAATGACAACAATATATAAACATATAAGCATGTAATCCAGAATAATAGCTAAACATGATAACCTTTCATATAACCATCAATGTCTAATCTCATTATAACAACATTTAACATTTTAAAATATCAAATCAAAATCAGAATGCTACCTTACTAGCCTGAGATTTTAGAGATGTTACACAAGGAACAAAAAACTTAATCAATTAAAAAAAATATGAATCAAAGAAAGGAAATAACAATATAATTATAAAGAAAGCTATTAAAACTAATAATATATGTTATAATATATATAGAAATGTAATAAAATTAAACCAAAAAATATTAAACAAAGAAAGAGACAAATAATATAATCTAACACAAAGACAAGAGGAGGTAAATAATAAAGTTAGATGAAAGAAAAGCAAGCTAAAAAATAAAAGTAAAAAATGAAAAGGAGACACAAATTAAAGGAGAAAAACAAATGAAATACAAAAAGAATGGAAAAAAAAAGAATTAAAATAAAGATTCAGGAGAAAAAGCAAAGAAAAAACAAATAACAAGAACTAACTAGAAGAACAGAAAAAGAAAACTCAAGGGGAAATGAACATAAAATAAAAAGATAAAAAGTAAACAAGAAAAGTGATAAGAAAAAAGGAAATAAATGAAACACAAATTAAGAAGGGATAAAGACAAAAGTAAGGAAAAAAGAGGAATAATAAAGGTGAAGAAAAATAAAGAAAACAAAAGAAAAGTAAAAGATACAAATAAAATAATAAATAATAATCATAGAAGTGAATATTATTATATATAAAAAATCAAATAAATATAAAAAAGATAAAATGAAAGAAGAAAAAGAAAGAGCAAGGACTTACTAGAAGGACAAAAAATATTATAATAAGGCTAAAACCAAAAAGAACATAAAAATAGTAAATAAGACAAAAGAATAAGATAAAAAATGAAACATAATAAAATGAAAGGTAAAAAACAAAGAAGGAAAAAGAGAGAAAATAATCATATAAATGATTAATACTATAAAACAAAACAAAATATCAAAAAAAAAAACTAGTATATAATATATGAAATATAATAATAATCATATGCATGCTTATTATTGTAACACATGATATACTTGAAAAATAATAAGAAAAAAACATATAATGAAAGAAGGAAACCAGAAAGGACATCCAACTAAGAAGAACGATAAAAATACACAATTGAAGAAGATAACGAAAACAACCCTAAAAAAGAAAGAAATAAAAGAAAAAAACAATCAAGGGGATGGATAGGAGGGGGGAGAATGAAGGGAGAGCAATGGGGACGAGCAGGGAGGGGGAAACAAGGGATAGGTTTTGGGAAGGTTAAAAATGAAAAGGGGGAAGGAGGGGGATCAAGAAAGACTCAGAGAGGGAACTTTGAGGCTATTTAAAAGGGGTTTCTAGGAGAAACTGAGAGACCAACCCCCATCACGGTTGAGGTTGCAGGGATGATTGTTAATTTCTATGGCCTCTTTGAGTTTCCTCTTAAAGAAGTTGTCTTCTTTGAACAGGATTTTGGTGTCCTCTAAGGAAATGTGATGCTTTGTCTTAGAGGAGTGTTTAGCTAGAGTAGATTTTAAGAATCATCCCATAGAAATTAACAATCATCCTTGCAACCTCAACTATGATGGGGGTTGGTCTCTCAATTTCTCCTGGAAACCCCTTTTAAATAGCCTCAAAGTCCCCTCTCTGAGTCTTTCTTGATCCCCCTCCTTCCTCCTTTTCATTTTTAACCTTCCCAAACCTATCCCTTGTTGCCCCCTCCCTGCTTGTCCCCGTTGCTCTCCCTTCATTCTCCCTCCTCCTATCCCTCCCCTTGATTGTTTTTTTCTTTTATTTCTTCCCTTTTTAGGGTTGTTTTCGTTATCTTCTCCAATTGTGTATTTTTATTGTTCTTCTTAGTTGGATGTCCTTTCTAGTTTCGTTCTTTCACTATATGTTTTTCTCTTATTATTTTTCAAGTATATTATGTGTTACAATAATAAGCATGCATATGATTATTATTATATTTCATATATTATATACTAGTTTTTTTTTTTTTTTTGATATTTTGTTTTGTTTTATATTTATTTTTTTGCGAAAGTGGCAAGCTACTAATATATTTTATTATATAATTAAATAAGAGTTACAAAAACTGGTTCCGGGGGGCATACCGGTAGGAAAGAACCAATAAGAAAACCTCTGGTTATAGGCCCTGAGCAAAAGAAGTACAAAATGTTTTTACAGAGAGAGCTAAAACATTAGGGTTCAGCATAGTTCCAATCTAACCTATGACACGATCTTAGACGACCTTCCCAAAAAAACAACCCAACTTAGCAATTACAAAATAGATAAAGCCCATCCCTTACATGACATCATCAAAGGATCATAGATCCACCCATACAACCATAAATAGATTAAACATATATGCCCTTACAAATTTTTCAAAAAAAATTGACCCAACCCATTGGAGAATTTAAAGCCCCACATATATAGACTGAATACAAAATTTGATTTTCCCAAAAAAAATCATAAATATCCATAAAAATTAATGGTTCTTTCCCCCTGAAGCTCTTTCATCCTACAAATTTTCATCCATACCTTCTACATGCAAAGAATTTGAAACATTTCTATTACCAGATCATCAAGCATAATACTGGGAGCCCTGAGATACAATGCGAGATGACACACGATGAATAACCCTTAGAGAATATGGCCTTTGGTTGGAAAAATTAACCCTCAATTGCAAGTCAAGCTGCAAGTTTTTGTTAGAGAGCCTTGAAGCATAGGCTTGAAGGAAAGACAGAGCATAAAATCTGTCTTTGATTTCCAGTTTCATTAGCATACAAACACTACACTTGTTTTTCCTTAATTCCCTTAACAAAATGTTCTCATTTATGTGTTGCAAAGCCAGCTGAATAGCATCATAAATTTCTTCAATACCTTGACATTTTTGCACCAATCTTCTGGGAAAAAGGCTGCCAAAAAAACCTTCCCCATTGAAAAATTTATATTGTTGGATAGCTTGAAGAACAACATTATCCATGTGGAATTGAAACTTGACATAATTCCTTGATAATTCCTCAATTTCCTTCAGAGATTGCAGTAAATCTAAAGCATTGGAGAGAAAAATAGAAATCACCTGTGAAGGAAAAAGAAGATGGCGAGCATGAGGACTCATAACTTCTATCCCCAAGATGATGTGAATGCATTCCTCAACTCTTAAGCAATCAATTCTGAACATAGAGTTCAATATTTCCTGTGAGATATACTCTTCAATGGGTTTTTCCCACAATTTGACTGGTAATGCAACTCTGTAATTCTAGGGGCGAAGCGCCATTGCACCAAGATAAAATCTCACAGACCCAAATTAGTTGCAGTTTATGCTAACAAATGCTACCAACTTTAACTTATGCTTTCAAACTTTATAGAAAGCTATCATTATAAGTAAAAGTTTGAGGAGATAAATGCATAGATAATGCCATCATTAAAACCCAAACGCGCCGATTGAAAAACCAAGTATTTTGTAGCAAGTATTGCATTACCAATGCATTACCGAATCATAATTAACATGTACTACAAGGATAATTTGTATTCACAGCAAAGATTATATTCTCAATGCATTACCAAAGCATCATTACCTTGTACTGAAGGTTTGTTTGCATTACTAAAATATAATTATCCTATACCCAAAGGTTTCCGCCAACTTGGAGAAGCATAAAGAAATAAATTTATATGTCTCTGTCCACATATTTATATAGATGCTAACATCATCATTTGAAAAATAAACATCTAATAAGAGTGGTGTAGGAACCCATGAGTCTGAGTTAGAAGCTATTATTATTATATGCATTTAAAAATATGCTTCAAGATGACTCCAATAAAAGATTTGCACATCAATATTTGTATAACTATTTATGCATAATGGACATAAAACCTTAAGATGTCAACACCGATATAAATATGAGGGCAAAAGAAGTTTCCTGCTCAAATGAACATTATTTGGAATAATCAGCTTCAGTTATACTTCTCAAGTTCACCAGCTCTTGGATACAGGAATACTCATTATTGTTAGATGAATCATGAATAAAGAGAAATTCCTTTTTATCACAATCTAGATTGGCCAGATGATCTGCTAAAACATTTCCCTCTCTGTAAATATGAGAAATTTGAACCTCTTCAAATTCATCTAAGATTTTTTAGATGATCTGCAAGATATATTTCAAAGCCCAATTCAAGCATGATCTTTCTTTGCAAGAATTTATAATTAACAATGAGTCACCCTCTAGGTGCAGTGCTTTGATTTGCAATTGTTTTTCCATGATCAACCCATAAAGATAAAGCTCTACTAGCCATGGGACGACCTTTATTCTTTCTGATACAAAAACTTGCTCCCAAAACTTCAAGGTTACCTCTTGAAGCTCCATCAAAATTTAATTTTGAGAAGTTTTGAGATGGAGGTGACCATTTAACAATGTTCCTGTCTATTTTTGCAATGAAGGGTTGCTTCCGACTCCCTTTAAAAGGAAGAACTATATGTTTCCAATTTTGAAGAATGAAGTTATCCCAATTTGAAAACATTGAACCAACATTCTTATGATTTTGGACCCAAACATTAACTGATTCTGAAATAGATTTCTCAATGATAGCATGAACTAAACTTATTGATGAAACTAATTTTCTAAAGATTCTTTTGTTTCTTTCCCACTAAATAGCCCATATTACCATTGCTAGAATAACTTGCCATATGCAAGCAAAGAAGGATTTTTTGAATAGAACTAGCCAGGCTGAAAAAAGGTCCCAAATTGTATTAGGAAGGGGCATTGAATAATTCATTTTCCTCAAAAAAAATGACCAACAAGACTAAGCAAAAGAGAAATGCAAGAACAAATGATCATGGTTTTCAAAATATTGATCACATAACACACATTTGAAAGGTTCTGCAATGCCTAATTTAGCTAATCTATCACTTGTGAGTGCTCTCTTTCTCATAAAAATCCATGCAAAACTACCTGCTTTTGGAAGAAATGAGTTGTTCCAACAAAAGGAGAAGGCTCTTTGGGGTTGAGAATGATCTCTTCTATTTAGAATTTCTCTATACCCTTGTTTTACTAAGAAGGACCCATCCTTTGAAGGTGCCCAAATAATACGATCAGGTTTACCCATTATAAAAACTGCTCGATTTTGGAGAATGGTTGATAGTAAATCTTTTTTATCCTAAGAAATCTATGAAGAGGAGAAATATTTCCATTTGACTCTTCCTAATGGGGACTCAATAGAACTTACATAATCTATTAATTTTGTACCCCACTGCTATGATAAAATTGGAATGGCTGAATGCAAGTCATTATTTTGGTTCAGTGGAGGATGACTATTCCACAAATCAGACCAAAAATTAACTTCATTACCTCTATTGACCTCCCAAGAAATATAAGTTGTTACTAGTTTTCTACAAGACATCATGAAGTTCCACATAGCTGACCCTTTCGAAGGGTTTAGGACTGTGAAAATTCTCTTAGGGTCTTGGCTATCCAAATATTTAGCTACCATCAGTGAGCACCATTTGGATTCAAATTTAGTGTACATTTTCCATATTAGTTTTCCCCCAAAAGCTTGATTACGATTAGATAAATCATGTAGACCTACCCCATTGTTATGCTTTTTTGAAACCATATTATCCAACGAAATAAGAGGTATTTTCTTTGCCTCATTCATATTCCCTTTCCATAAGAAACCTCTTATGATTTTTTGAATCTGTTCAACTACAGAACGTGGGGCCCTTAGTACTGAGATGAAGTAATTAGGTATTACTATTAAGACAGTTTTTACAAGAATTCTTCCTCAAAATGATAGCCATCTAACCTTCCAAGCACTAATTTTTTGTTTGATTCTATCAATGATTTTAATCCAATAAGAGGGTTTATTAGCCCCCATAAAGAAGTGAATACCTAAGTACTTGCAAGGTAGCTCTGCTTCTTAGAATCCAAGCACTCTTATAATTTTCCTTTTGATTGCAGGTTTAGCATTAAACACATATTTTTTTATTTTTGTGCATTTATCATTTGCCCTGACACAAGAGTATATTTTTCCAAGACTTCCTTTATTCGTTTTTCTTCTAAACCAAAAGAATTCCCATAAAGAAGGGGATCGTCTGCAAAAAGGTTATGAGTAGCTGAAATATTAGTTTGAGGAATGGAAACACCTTGCCATAAACCTTTAGAATGTTTATCCTTTATTAGTCTGCTCAGAGCTTCTGCCATAATTATAAAAAGGAATGGAGACAATGGATCTCCTTATCTCACCCCTTGTGTCACTTGAAAGAAACCACATGGAGAACCATTAATTATAATTGAGAAATGAGCACCTGAGAGGCAAGATAGAATCCATTTACACCATTTTTTTGAAAAACCAAACTTTTCAAGTACTTTTATCAAAAAATGCCAATCTACCCTGTCATAAGCTTTCATCATATCCAATTTCACTATGAAGGAGGACAGATGATTTTCCTTTATAAAGTGAAGAACCTCATGTGCCACTAGGGCACCCTCTACTATTTCTCTACCTGAAACAAAGCCTCCCTACTCTGAAGAAATAGTTTTTGAAATAAAAGGCTGCAATCTTAAATAAATTGTTTTCTAAAGATCTTATAAACTGTGTTACAAAGTGAGATAGGTTTGAGTCAACAAATTTTTTTGGTTCATTAACCTTTGGAAGAACTACTATATTTGTAGTATTAAAATGTTTTAGTATTTTACTAGATCTTCGAGATTCCTCAATAGCCATAAGAAGGTCAGGACTCACAAAATCCCAACATTTTTGAAAAAATAGAGTCGTGTAGCCATCTGGACCTGAAGCCTTATATGAAGCCATTGAAAAAACTACACTCTTCAATTTTTCTAGTGTAAATGGCTTGAGAAAAACTTGATTTTCGGTTGGAGAAATGAGGCTAGGGATCATAGACAATAATTTCTACTCTTCCTGAATGGAAGTATTAGCAGTCTTAAGAGGGGAAAGAAGGATTTTGAAAAATTTAACTCCTTCTTGGATTTCCTCAACATTGTTTAGTTGTTTTCCTGAAGATGCCTCTTGGATTGAAAATATGGTTTTAGCAGCTCTTTTATATTGAGCAGATGCATGGAAATTTTTTGTGTTACGATCACCATATTTTAACCATAATTCTCTAGAATTTTGCTACCAGTATAATTCTTCCCTCTTACTTAGTTCATCCCACAACTCTTGGAGTTCTTTCTGGTTATCATATATAATAACATTCATACCATTTTGAATAATAAACTCATGAATTTGTGCCAATTGTTGAGTTGTCTCTTTCTTTTGTGCAAAAATGTTTTTGAAAACATTCTTATTCCATTCTTTTATTTTCCCTTTTATGTATTGTAACTTTTTAAATAATTGAAACATTTTAGTGCCTTCGTGAACTAGAGCACTTTCCCACCATTGTTGTACTAGAGGGAGAAACGATGGATCTCTTAGCCACATTTTCTCAAATTTAAAGGAAGGCTTATGAGCTGGAACCCCTGTTGGATGAGTAATAGATAGCATGATAGCATAATGGTATGATCCTACAAAAGGAAGGATTTGAGAGGTTAAAATAGTTGATGCAACTGCCCAATCTTGAGATACTAAAAACCTGTCTAAGCGAACTGCTATTTGAGAGAAATATCTTCTTCGATTTGTCCAAGTAAATCTCCCCCTTTTTGGTAAGATATCTCTAAGATCATTATCTGGTGCAAAATTGCCAAAATAAAAAATTGTTCTTTGAGGTGGGAAAATTCCTCCTTGCTTTTCATTGAGTGATAAAACTGCATTAAAATCCCCAACAATAATGAACTTTTGATCACTAAAATTTTGAATTAAATTTGTGCGCGAATCCCATAACCTTTTTTTGTCTTGGGTTGAGGTAGACCCATAAACACTGATGAGTTTAAACTGCAAGTCATAGCTTTGAACATTTAATAGCTGCCAATTATTATCAGCATTTATAGGCTCTACTAGAACTGTTATGGGATTCCATAATGACACAAGACCACCAGAATCCCCTTGAGCAGGTAGTGCTAGAGATTTCCATCTTCCCCATTTAGAAACAAAAGATTCAAATGTTTCTATAGAAAGTTTAGTTTCTTCAACAAGGAATATATCTGCCCCACTAGCACAAATTTGACGCTTGATATGGGCTCTTTTGTCAAGGGAATTCATGCCCCTGACATTCCATGAGAAGATCTTCATTGGAGTCGAGGAGAGAAACATGCCCTCCTCGATCGCTTATTGATTGAACAATCACCATCCAAAGTGGTTGGCATACCCGCTTCTATTTCTTCTTTGATATTATCAGCCCTAGATTTTCTCCCCCTTTTAGCTGGAGGTTTTTTAGGCAACAGTTGGGAGATTGGAGTTTGAGCAATTGATAACTCCTAAGAGAAATCATAACCCATCTCCATCTCACTACCTTGTTCCTTGCTGTCCTCCCCAAACTCTTGAGAAAGGTGGTGATCTTCAAACAATGAATCTGGATTTGTCCCCATTTCCTCATTAAAGATTTCATTAGCAATCTCATCTATAAGCTCATAACCTATAGATTCTAATAATTTATGCGTAATAGCATTTAGCTTGTCATCTTGGAAGAGTAAATTTGCAGAGTCATTATTTTTAAAAGATGAACCTGATTAAACCCTTGAAATAAAGACCTAGAGGAGACAATCTGAAAAGGCTAATTTTTCCCAAATGGCATTGGAAAATAGAAAGGATAACTTCCTTCCAGATTGTTGAAATATAGAATAGAGCACTTAAGCTTTAGATTGTTTAATACACATAACAAATGAGACATATCACCCTTTATCTTATACACAATATTTTCCTTGGTTTCATGCAAAAGAGAAGATAAAAGATGCTTGGATTGAGAGTTCTGCTTGCATCCTGAAGGATATATTAATGATAGATTTTGAACCAAAGGAGTTTGCTCCCCCTTCATGCATGAATCAAGATTATAAACTGATTGCTCACTCTTCTTCGAGGGTGAAATTATATCCTTTTTAGATTTACTATCCATGTTTCCTTGTGGTAGGATCTTTGAGGATTTTTTAAGCCCTGTTGATGACATTGATTCTTGAGAAGAAGAGCAATCAATAGCCAAGTGATCCAAAGAATGACAAATGTAGCAAGCATTTTGGCTATTTTCAATTATAATTTCTTTCTCCCAAATGCCATACTTAGATTTAATATTAATTTGGTTAGGAGAGGGTTTGGCAGAATCTAGAAGTAAACAAATCCTCACTGGAAGAGATGGGTTCACAAAAAACTCCTTGTCATGCTTGAAAAATATACCAATTTGATTTTCCATAGATTCTCTAAGATTCAACTCTCTATATTCTAAAGTAAAAGAATGCAATTGAACCCATATAGGTAGAAATTTAACTTGGAAAAGGCTTAGTTTAAAATTCGGTATCTATAAGTTCATGCATAAGCTAGAACCCTTGTAAATCCAAGATTTAACCCTATAAACTACATCTTTTTACTCTTTACTATGAAACAAGACAATGAAAATCCCTTCTTTTTTATCTAAATAAAATACTTTCACAACCCCATCCCATTCATCAAAGAGTAAATCATGAAGAAAATTTATTTCAAGGACCCTATCCCAAAACTTACAAATTAGGGCACATTGATGAAGATCTAAAATTTGATCTTGAAGAAGGTCCTTTGAGAAAGTAATGTTGAGGATAGTCTTTGTCTCTTGTTGTTTGTTTTCTTTTTGACCCTCTTTTCCTTTGAGCAACAACATGCCTTCTATTGAGGCGTCAGGTTTTGCTGAATCATGTTGCATCCTTCTGGGTTATCCTTTCTTTGCCATTGGAGCATAGTTTTCTTTTTTGATTTAGCCTTTCTTTTCCTAGCCTTCTTCTTTGGATTTTATTGTGCCTGAGCCTTCTTCTTTGGATTTGACTGTGCCTAAACAGGTGAACCAAAATATTTTTGATGGAGCTCGGAGACCGTATTTGCAGGAGATTTTTCCCAGTGCTCCAAAGCCGAAATCTTAGGAGGGTTTTTCATGTGATTAGAAACCCTAGCCTCCTTTTGGGGTTTAGTTTGCTCCAATTTCCTAGCTTTAGGAAGTGTTTTAGCGGCCTTAGACAAAACACCTAGTATTGGCCTGTCTATTGAAGTTGTTCTACCTTGGATTGAAGGGAGCCCCATGTGCATGTGCAACTTTATTTTGAAATGGCGGACCTATGAGATCAAAGGGTTTTTTGTTCTTAGTTGATTTGTAATCAACCTCTACCTCCTGAAAGGACCGTTGCAAAAAATCCATATTTTTCTCATGAGGTTTACTCACAAAATCTTTGTTAAACAGAGTATCCTTTTCACAAATATTAACAATAGGTTGGCCATTTCTGATGAAAACCCTATGCAGTTGCACTGGTACCTAGCTTGGCCACAAGAACCTTTGTCCTCTTCTATTTGATCTATTTACAAATCGATTAGTGGGTCCTCGGGGACGACGTTGTTGATTATTCTGAGGAGCTCTGCCATGAGTGACACCACGAGGACGAGGACCCTTGGATTTCTCAGAAAAGTAGCCGTTATTCTGCTATTGTTGCTCTATGTGTGCCATTGTTCCCAAATTTTTATAATAGCACTGTCAAAAGCTTACGAAGTCCTATTTTGTTTTATAGTATTAATCATTTATATGATTATTCTCTTTTTTTCCTTCTTTGTATTTTATCTTTTCATTTTATTATGTTTCATTTGTTATTCTATCTCTTATTTTTCATTTTTTATCTTATTCTTTTGTCTTATTTACTCTTTCTATGTTCTTTTTGGTTTTAGTCTTATTATAATGTTTTTTGTCCTTCTAATAAGTCCTTGCTCTTTCTTTCCCTTCTTTCATTTTGTCTTTTTTATATTTATTTGATTTTTTATATATAATATTCACTTCTATGATTATTATTTTATTTGTATCTTTTACTTTCCTTTTGTTTTCTTTATTTTTCTTCACCTTTATTATTCCTCTTTTTTCCTTAACTTTTGTCTTTATCCCTTCTTAATATGTGTTTCATTTGTTCTTTTCATTTATTTCCTTTTTTTTATCACTTTTCTTGTTTACTTTTTATCTTTCTATTTTATGTTCATTTCCACTTGAGTTTTCTTTTTCTATTCTTCTAGTTAGTTCTTGTTATTTGTTTTCTCTTTGTTTTTTCTCTTGAATCTTTATTTTAATTCTTTTCTTTTTCTTTCCATTCTTTTTGTATTTTATTTTTTTTTCCTCCTTTAATTTGTGTCTCCTTTTCATTTTTTACTTTTATTTTTTAGCTTGATTTTCTTTCATCTAACTTTATTATTTACCTCTCTTGTCTTTGTGTTAGATTATATTATTTGAATCTTTCTTTGTTTAATATTTTTTGTGTTTAATTTTATTACATTGCTATATATATTATAACATATATTATTAGTTTTAATAGCTTTCTTTATAATTATATTATTATTTCCCTTCTTTGATTCAGATTATTTTTTAATTGATTAATTTTTTTTGTTCCTTGTCCCTCTTTTTTCTTTTATTTATTTTATCTATTATTTTGCATCTTATCTTTTATTTTTTGAGTTTTTGTTTAATATTATAACAAGTATTTTTTATATATAAAAAGTAAATTATAACATTTAATTGATTTTTTTTATTTGATATTGTAATTATCTTATAAACCTTTTTCCTTTTTTCATTTAATTGTACATTTTCTCTTGATGCCATTTTTTGACTATTTTCTTCTCTTTTATTTGTCTTTTTTGGGTTTCGTGCCTCCCTTCCCTCCCTTCTCTCCTTTCCTTTTCTATCCAAGTATGCTATCTTTTTTTCATTTCTCACTCCATCTGCTTATCATCCTGATGATGGATCATGGAGTATGATCCAAAACGTTGATGTAAAAATTGGCACACAGTTTATCCAAAAATCTTGAATGCTAGCATTTTGATAGGTGTAAAGGAGACTCTGTTATAGGTATGGTTTAAAACTAGTGGGGTTATATCCAAGGGTGTTTGATCTAAGGTAGTTTGATCAAACCCTCTTGAATTGGAATGATTTAAATGGAAATTTTTAATGCTTAAATTATTACATTTTCTAAAAATATGTGATTTCAGCAAAAAATTAGAATCTCCCAAAAATTGCAAACCAGCTTTGTGGGATCACTCTAAAACAAGGCTTATGAATCATAATTGGTTGGGAACCAAAATTAAAGAATTGTATAAGAAGTATATAAAAGAAACTAAATAATTATGTAGTAGTAACTCAAATAAGTAGAAGGTAGATATTTTGCTTACCACTAATCAAATATGAAAAAATATCTTTTGTATAGAAAATGTTTAAGTTGATATATGGTTAGGAAACCAAAAAATTGTTAGAATATTTTAATCTCACATGTGTTTCATATAAATTGTAAATTCATTAGTGTATTGATGTGAAAGAGAAATTGTTAGTTATACAATTGTTAACTTGTTGCAAATATATCTCATGTCCATAAGATATGAATATCTATAGAATTGATTATATTATTTGGGGAATAAATAGTGAAATATGTTCAATCTGTGTTGAAACAAGTAATTGAAGTTATAAAACATGAATAGTAAAATAGATATAGAAATTTCAACTAATGATGTGCGTTATGATCTTATTGATTAAGGAAACTGCATGTATACATGAATTATGAGGTAAAACATTAAAGCGTTTAAATTTATTAGGAATTGTTACTTTTTATGTATGTTATTTTGTGATTTTAGATAAAAAAATTCTATATATGTATGTGTGATTGCAAAATGTGAAATGATTTGATTTTAGAGTATTGAAATGTAGAGTTGTAAAAGATTATATTGGATGAATTATTGGAAAATAATGCATTCATTATATCTCCCTTACATTGTAATGTTTCTTCTTTTATTTAAATTAAAATGTTGGTGCTTCACTTTCAAGTAGGAACTTCATTGCATATCCATTAGAAACCCCTATAGTTGATTGAATATTCAACCACTAAACATGAAACCTTGTGAACCTAGTTATCCTAGAAAGGGAACACAATATGTTGATTATAGAAAACACAACTACCCTTCATAGAGGTTACCTAAATTAATTTAGTGGAAAATGCAAATGAGTAACCCTAGTGGAATTGAGGCGTGATTGGAAGTGTGATGTCTTATGCATGTTAAATTTTAAATTGAGATCTAACTGATAATTAAAACTATGAAAATGCAGATAAGTTGTAAAAATTTAACAAATACAATAGATAAATATAAAAGACCCCTATGGAGTGAATGTCATATGTGTACATTTTAATTTTTTGGTTGGATGTAGTGGATGTGATGAGGGCCTCACCACCCAAAACCCACAGAAATCACAAAATAGATACCAACACAGAAAATGCGAGATAGAAAAATGACTCACTTTCAATTATTTTCAAAAAATGAAATTACATATTCAAAGCTTACATGCTACAGCCTCATGGGCTTGATTCATTACAAAAAAAATCAACTCTAAAAAGAGAACCTACTATTCGGAGCCACAATCTACACTATCAAGGCCCCACCTTCTTCAACCCCCACTTAACCCTTTTTATTTTCCCCAATAACCGCCCTAGAATGTTCTAGAAAGTTCAAATTTCCCCCTTTTTTTTGGCGCCAAAAGTCCCACAATTTGATTTCTGACCTAGGACGAATTTTTTAATGAAATTCACTTTTAAGAGGACCAACTTCATGGGGCCATAAATTTTGATTTGGGTTTCCAGTTTGATATTATTGCATATTGTTGGAAAGCTCTCAACAAGCTCTACCACATGTGAACCCATTGTAGGATGGTTCAACCACTTTTTGAGCTATTTTGGGGACTCTAAATTTTTATATCTGAATTTGAAGTTGCATTGGATAAATTTCTTAGGATGGAAACTTTAATTTCGGCCAAACCGTGTAGGGTATTGAGGCAATTCTTTCGTGACCGGAAAAAATTTTCAACTCTGCTCCTTGGGGTAAATTTTCACATCCATACGAGCCTATTTATGCCGACTAAAAATAGTAAGTGCCTTTTTTTGCTATTTTTGACACCTGATAGTACATTATACCCCTTAAGTGCCATGAAGGAACTCAAAACAACTAAAGAAAATAAAGAAAACATTTTTTTTTGGTAAGTCAATATTGCCCTACACCGTTGGATGCTCCTGCATTAGGATGCCATAAAAGATATATATGTTGTGGAATGCAAGAAAACCAGTAAAATGTATGTTGTGCTTCAAGTGTGGCATACATAGTATCCAAATTGGGATAAGGGTAATGTGGACGTCAAGTACAACCCACCTATGTTTACCCTTCATGAAATTTATATATGTTTAAGTGTTAAACTATTAAAGTTGTCGTGGTTGTATGTCTATTGATAGGAAATTGTGGTCACATGTTATTTTATGTTGGTGTTACTCCCTTAGTGTTGACCCCTTCCTTAGGAAGAGGTCCCGCTAATGTGACTAGGGGTTGAGGGACACAATTCTATCTAATGAGAAATCACAAGTTTCTACATGTCGTTCCTACTATGGATAATAGACCTACGTTGAAGGGTATGTGCAGGATCATGATGGGCCAAAAAGTGGCAATATTATGGGTATTTGTAGGGTATGTGGCTAACGACTTCTTTTTACCCAAAATTAATGAAATGAAAAGGGTTTTTAGAGGAAATTCTCAGCTTTCCACCAATATAAATTATGCTTTAATTTGAATTTAATAAATAATTATTATTCATTTTCTATTAGAATTACGACAAAACTCCTGATCAATAGGCTAATTGAAAAACATCTATAACTTTCAAACGGTATCACATTTTTTGAATCCAAAACATGTCTCACATTCTATGCTTCACATACTATAGGATTAAAAAAAGAAAAATTGAATTTCATGAAGTTTTGACCAAGTTAAGCTGGTCAGACATACGAGTTTTTATATTTTTTAAAAGTTGTAATAAAAAATTCATAATTAATTATTTACTTGGAAAAAAATTACAAAAAAAAATATGCATCACATTTAAACATGAGTCCTCTACTTATATATAAAATCTTATAAAAAATATTATCATTTTATTATGGTTAGGGTGGTTAGACAGACATCTACTTCTTATTTTTTCCCTGAAATTTAAGTACTACTGCATTGAAATTTCAAAATTTCACCAAATAGATTTTATTTATTTTTAAATAAACCTAGTAGTTTAGAAACTACATTCAATTTTCTACAGATTCCATTCTTACATATTTTTGAAATAATATAGATAAATTATTCAAATTTTTACGTCAAGTTGCCTAACACTGATTTTTCTGAATTTTTTGCCACTTAAGGGCCTGTTTTTTCCATGATGATCCTGCACATACCTTGAAACATTGTGATTTTTCATGGATGTTGACTGTGATCTACTCCCCCTCACATGAGAACCACACTTTTTGGTTCATAGTGCAAAGCCTAACCTTGATATTTGGTACCCTACTGGGTTGAGGATGATCTATGATGTGCCTTGGTTTAGATCGACTTCTACTCACAGTTGGTCAACATTGGTAATCAAGGGTATGATAGTTGAGCCAACCTTCAAACTCTTGGATATTGATAGCATTGGGATCCAGTCAGCACAAATATGGGTAAACTTGTATCAACTATAGATCATTAGGTAAAACTTCAAAAATAATTTTCATTAAGTTAAATTGTGGAATAAAGAGCTCAAAATTATAGGAACATACTTGGATTAACAATCAGTTGCACGTAAACTTGTATTAAGAGGAATAGGAAAGTAATATTATGGATAGAGATAATGGAACATGGCAGTAATAGTGACAATTTAGCAACAAGTAGTAATGGTTAGTATGATATATGATGTACAAATTTGGACTGTGAGATAATTACATGTGACTTGCATATAGGATATTTCATGGTAGAGGATTTATGGATTGGTTATTTAGCAGGTCTTGGGTTGTGTAATACCCCTCATGTTGTTGATACTCTTTCATACTCTTATGTGTTGGTTTGATACTTGGTTTGTGATGGTGATTAGTTCACCGACTTGGTTGTGTGTGGATTCATAGTTTGGTTGGTTTGTTGCACTTGACATAACTATGATGATTGATGATACATTATGCATGGTGGTTATATTATTTGGCTATGCTATGGTTTTCCTTAATAATATATGTGGTGATTTTGTGATTCTATGTTGCTATGGTTTTTGATGTGTTTGCTAGTGAGTCTTGGTGTGGCATCACTAGCTTGCGAGCACCCTGCTACCCCACGATTACATTTCACGGTGTGTCTGCAATGGAGATTTACATGCTACTTGACGTTTGTTTGTATGCAGGAATTACAGGAATAAAGTCTCGATTCCACCTACTTCGGCAAGATAGGGCGAGCATTAAATTAACCCAACGGGTATGATGTTGAAAAAGGGAGTTGATAAGGAAGTGTCCCCGTCCCAAGTCCATCACCTCGTTGTGAGTCTTTTAGTGTCATGGTCTTGGCCTTGTCTTTGTCTCAGTTTTGTTGTTTATTTATTTTATTTTTGGATAGTTGTTATTTAATTTATCCTTATTTTATATGGGATTAATTAATGTTATTTTGTGGATATGATTATTTGTATGTAATTGTAATTTAGTTAAATGTTGGATTTAAAATATTGTAAATTAAAAGATATTCAATTAATTAAAAAGGATAGAGTAATTAATCTAAATAAATAATGTTCATGATAATTGTAATTGTCTTTTCCAAAATATTAATATTTTAAAATCTAAGGATAATATCATGCGAGGATAAATGTGAAATTAATGAATTTTTAATTAAAGATTGTGAGATAAGTGTGAGCTTTTAAAGCAAGAAAAAGAACCAATGGATGGGTTGGATTTTTGAGAAAAAAGAAGAGCTTTATTTATTTTTCTTTATTTTATTGTGAGAGAAGTTTCTACACACACACAATGGTTTTTGGTTTTGTCCGAAAAAGAAAAAGATAGGTTTTTGTGCTTCTCTGTTAAAATTTTTCTTGGAAGGAAAAATATAATATTGATCCAGAAGTTAGTTGAAAGAAGGAATTGGAGAAGGAATTGCAAATGGATTCTATTTTTGAAAAAGGAAGAAGGTTGTTGTGTTTGGATTCGTCATCAAACGAAGGACTCCAGGTTCTTTTTAAAATTTATTATTTCTTTTGGATTTATTAATTCGTTGTTCTGTAAGGGAAACAAAAAAAATTCATGTCAGCCATATTTGAAAATCAATTTGTCTGTTTTTGAAAGAGGGTTTTGTTTTAGAAAAAATTGTCTGTGTTAAACCTTTAAGTCTTCTGTAGAAATCTATTGAAAAATCTTCTGAATTTCTTCAATAAATCTTGTTGCTAAAATTCTTGATTTGAACAAAAATTAATTTATTAGGGTATTAAAATTGTATAGCCATATTTATTCTGTGATTGAAGGAAAATGAATTCGACTGGTTTTCATCCTATCTGTTTATTTATTTTGTATTATTTGGGAAAATATAATTATACATACACCTATATTTATATTTGTACATATGTCATGTATTGTCCTAATATATATATATATATATATATATATATATATATATATATATATATATATATATATATATTTTGATACATTACGGATTCTGAGTTTATGTTTTGGAGGAAGAAATAATATAATTTAAAAATATACATATGGCATTTTGTTTTGAATGAAATTTAATATAAAAAACATATATATTTTTATTTTTCATTGGGGGTGGTGGTTGGCCGAAGCCATACCACCCACGGCCCCTGTGGCAAGCTGTACGCAACCACCACAGGTTGCGCACAGTAGCCGAGGCTGCTAGACGTAGCCGTGTGGGGGTTGTGGCCTCCCCACAGTGGGAGGTACACAGTACCTCACACTGCGTATGTTTTTTGTTGTAAAAAAAAAGGTTCTATTTTAATTTCAATTTTATTTTAATTTGTTTTTTTTTCATATGAAATATATATTATATATATATATTTATATATATATATATATATATATATATTTATATATATATATATATTTATATATATATATATATATATATTTATATATATATATATATATTTATATATATGTATATATATATATATTTATATATATATGTATATTTATATATATGTATATATATATATTTATATATATGTATATATATATATTATATATATATATATATGTATATTTATATATATGTATATATATATAAATATATATGTATATATATAAACTATTGTTAGTAACAGAGATGTAAAAAGACATTTTTATTATATGATTTAAATATATATATTTTATTGTTTATATTTATATAGGTATATATGTATATACGTGCAAAAACGTATATATATGTATATGCATATATATATATATATATATATATATATAAATGGTTATATATGTGGAAATTGTGGAATTAATTAGATAATTTTAAAAGTTGCAATGTTATGGTGTGATCGAAGAAATTAGAAATAAACTTTGTGATTTAAATTAAAATGAATTTTCTTGAGAAATTAAATTATTTATTTGGTGGAATTATTGTGTATTGAAATGTGTTTTATGGCATTGTTTAACGTAATTGTGTACTCTCGAGATTATTCGTTGAATCAATTGTGGTTTTCTCTTTATTGGATTTATGTCATGTGGGAAAGCCCTTGAGCTAGTTTATCCTTCTATAGGAGCTTAAGTTGTTGGTTAGAAACTTCCAGAGGTGGGAAAATTGACGTTTATATTTGATCATTTAATTGGATATTTGTTCCTATTCTTGGCTATAGTTGTGACTTGAGTTTACACATGGGTTGTATTGTTTTATGGATGTGTTTCATATGATTTTGGCGAGATGGTTTTGCCTCGTGGTTGTTCCATTTGTTGGTTCAGTGTTCTTGTGGTACAACTCCTTGGTGTTGGATTTTATGTTTTGGGTTCTAGGGAGAGTGACTCTACGTGGGGGTCAACGCGCAAAGGGGTTGTCAGGGTAATCCACATTAGAGTTAGAGTAAAAAGTGATAACCTAATTAATTAATTAGGGGGTGGGTAGTTAAACATTAATAAGATAATTATGGATGTCTCATTCGCCTGTTAGTGCTATCATAGACTAAAGGTGGGGCAAGAAGGTCGTGGTGGGCATGATTGTTGCCTCGTCCTCATGAGAGGTTAACGGTTCCTTATGAGTAACCCTATGGAGCGATGCCTTGAGATAGGCTGCCAGGATAACCATAGATGGAAGTGGCACCTTGTGATAGGTTGTCTAGATAATCCATGTAAGGCCATGCGATGAACTCTCCTCTAGCATTCCTTTTGAGATGTTTTTATTGAAATCATCTGGAAGTGGTCTATTGTTATGTTTTGGAGATTTATTGTCGTTATGAGATATTCTTTGTGTTCACTTGCTTTTCATGTCTGGAGTTTAGTCTTGTCTTACTGTCTAGATGTGCTTGGTTGGGGATTCTTCCTTATTTACTCCTAGCACAGGGGTGGTTGGGTGGAATGTACTATGCACCCCATTGGGTCCCCTTATGATGCAATTGTACCATTCAGTGCAGAGTTTTGCTGATGTAGTTTTTCCAGGATTCATGTGTTATTAGATGTATATTTGTACTCCAGATGTATTTTATGTATTGATTTATCACTCCCACGTGCTTTGGGAAGACCTATGATGTAATTTTGTATATTTGTCTGTTGAGATGTACTATCAAACTGATGTAATGTATTATCATACCATGTGAATCATTCTTGAATTACCATTTGTAAATACAGTTAATGTTATGTTGTATCTATGGAAATATGTACTTAATATCTTCATGATTAATTTATTGTATTTGCATGTATGGTTTTATATGGATTATTCTTATCATTTTGGTTATCATTAATGAATGATTTAAATGATGATATGTGAATGAATGGATACGTAATTGGTAATTTAATGTTCATCTATTAACTTTGTTATGGGATAGTTTAGTAATGTCACCTCGTGTACCCCAAGGGACTTTGATGTGCAACTTGAAACATTGGCTATGTTGGAATACTTAAAGTGCATTCCTTATGTTTAAAAAAAAAAATTTGCATTTTTAGTTGTTCCTTTGAGGTTTGCCCGACGGGGCGTTAAAACTTGGTATCAAAGCCAAGTTTGCTAACGTTGGGTTCTTTGGGTAGTTTTTGTCCATTAGGAAACCTTTGCGTTAACTCTTGATCTTACATAACCCTAATTGTTCTGTAGGATAATGCCTCGAGGTAGAGGTCGTGGCCGAGGAAGAGGCCGGTGTAGCCAACCGCCAAAGTCCATCACCACCGAGTTCCCATGGTTTAGAGCATAAGGAATGACAAAGTCCTCAAAAAAGTTAATGAGGTGGTGGTCAGAACCCGAAACAACCTGGTTTGGATGGACAGTTGCAGCACCTTCTAGGGGAAATTCTTGATCGGTTGGGACCCAGGCCGAAGGAGGAGCAGCGGGTCGAGAGAGAAAGGGAAAGGTCGTCGAGGCAAAGGGAAGTAACGACAGATCAGTATGCAGTGCTAGTTGGTCATATGAGAGACTTGATGAGAGCACACCCACCTACATTCGATGGTTCTGGAGGAGGTCTGGAAGTGGAAACATGGTTAATCAATTTGGATTGATGCTTCGCGATGCACCCCTATGGTAGCAATACCAAGGCTCGGTGTGCAGTCATGCATCTACGAGGCTTCACATCCACTTGGTGGTGGCTGGAAGAGCAAAAGTTACATCTAGATATTAGCATGGTCACATGGGAGCTATTTTTGGATAGGTTCAGGGCTTGCTTACTTTCAAATCATTAGAGGCAATGCAGGGTAGATGAGTTTCATGACCTTAAGCAAATTTTGATGTCCGTTGAACAATATGAGTGGTGATTCTATGAATTGAAGCAATATGTAGGAATCAACCATGATGAGGGAATGTTGGTTCAACATTTCGTTCAAGGCTTAAATGCCTGAATCAGTGGTGGAGTTAGAGTCTTTGAGCCGAAGAAAATTGAGGTAGCGGTTGAGAAGGCTTGGCTAGTAGAAAAAAATTTGGCAATGGCATTGGGAGGACACACTGGAGTTCAGATTGGCAGTGTTCCAACACCGGGTTTTGGTTCTAGAGGTGGACAGACAACCTCAAGCTACAGGGTCTTCCAGGAATTTTCAGGCACCCTCTAAGGGTGGTCTACAACAACATCAACAACCACAACCCAAAAAAAAGAAATCACAGTCTCAGCAGGGAGACAAATCTCAAAATAGGAAGAACCAAAGTTGGCAGTGTAATAGACCGGATCGTTTTGTGCAGCCTGCACAAAGCACACAGTCAGCACCTTCACGAGGCATTTTTCAGCAGTCAAGTGCACCGTCTGGTGTCAGAGGATTTGGGAAAGGAACATGTTGTATCTCATGTGGGGAGCAGGGAAATATTGCCAGACAATGTCCACAAAGGAGTATGTTAGGTTTTAGCCAGAGACTAGTTGCTTTTGAGCTGATAGTGGGTGATGCGGGTAGAGCACATCATGTGTTTGCAGTAGTGGACAATCATCAAGCATAATATTAGGGCATTGCGATCGAGAAATTAGGTGTGTTGCATGACACTAGTATTTCCATACTCTTTGATTCTAGTGCATCTAACTCTTTTATATCTCCTTCAATAGTAGAGTGATGTAGATTGGTGGCATCTAGGCAAGGCATAAAATGACAGGCTGAACTGGCCTTAGGGTCAAAGGTTGTAGTAGAGAAGCTTATTCAGGGTCGTAGTTTAGATATAGGGGCATTGACAACTAGGTGGACCTCTGGATCCTACCATTTGGCTCGTATGATGTCATCTTGGGAATGGATTGGTTGAGTGCACACTGTTGCATGATAGACTATCACAGTAAAGCAATGCAGTGCGTCGATGATTTCAGAAAGGAGGTGGAGATCGTGGGTATTCAGAGGCCCGCTTCATTGCGAATGATCTCTACCATCCAACTAAAAAGGAATTTCCGGTAGGGTTGTCAGATTTTTGCAGTATCAGTGGGTGACCTTGAGTCAGAGGATAGTCGAGGGGTGTCATTGGATGATTACTCACTCCTTAAGGGGTTTTTTGATGTTTTTCTGAGTGAGATACCGGGTATGCCGCCAAAGCGGGATATGGATTTCAGGATTGATCTGGTACTTGGAGCTGAGCCTATATCTCGAGCTCTGTATCAAATGACAACGTAGGAGCTTCAAGAATTTCGTCTGCAATTGGAAGAGATGTTGGCTAAGGGGTTTATTCTCCCAAGTGTTTCCCCTTGGGGAGCACCCGTAATATTCGTAAAGAAGAAGGATGGTTCTCTCCATCTATGTATTGATTACAGGTAGTTGAACAAAGTAACGGTGAAGAACCCATATCCCCTGCCCAGAATTGATGATCTTTTTGATTAGATAAAAGGGACGAAGGTATTTTCTAAGATTGATCCCAAATTAGGGTATCATCAGTTGTGGATTGCGGAACTAGATATTCATAAAATAGCATTTCGCACTCGATATGGACATTACGAGTTCACTGTGATGTCGTTTGGATTGACAAATGCACCTTCAGTCTTCATGAGCTTAATGAATGGGGTGTTCTGAACGTATTTGGATAGATTTTTCCTTGTGTTTCTTGATGATATTCTGATTTATCCCAAATCTATGGAGGAACATGAGGAACATCTAAGATAGGTGCTACAGTGCTTAAGGGACAATCAGTTGTATGCCAACCTGGCAAAGTGTGAATTCTTTAAGACTGAAGTTCAATATTTGGCTCATGTCATTTTAGGTGAGGGAATTTTTGTGGATCCTGCAAAGATTCAGGACATTGTGAATTGGTCTGTACCCAAAAATGTCTTAGAAATTCACAGTTTCATGGGACTAGCAGGATATTATCAGCGGTTCGTCCAAGGCTTTTCTAGGATTGTGCATCCCATCACCTCTCTCCAGAGGAAGGGGAAGAAATTTCTTTGGTCAGATCAATGTCAGTTAGCATTCCAGATTCTTAAGGAAAAGCTTACCAGTACACCAATTTTGGCAGTACCGGATCCTACGGGGGAATTTGTAGTATGTACGGATGCTTCCTTGGAAGGTTTAGGGGCTGTTTTGATGCAAGAAGGGCGAGTGATTTCATATGAATCCCGTGAACTTAAGGATCATGAATTGAACTACCCCACACATGATCTTGAGTTAGCCGTTGTGGTTCATGCTCTGGTAAGATGGAGACATTTCCTTTAGGGCATCAATTTGAGTTGCATACGGATCATCATAGTCTGCAATAATTCTTCATGTAGTCAAAACTCAATGCAAGACAGAGAAGGTGGATTGAACTCTTGTGCGAATATGATTTTGAAGTAAAGTATATCCAGGGCAAAGAGAATGTGGTGGTAGATGCTTTGATCCAATGTAGACATGAGATTTCTGCAGTGGGTCTTGAGGTTGATTTAAGGAGTCAGATCCTCACCACTGTCTCCTCAGACAATTGGTATCAAGAGGTGAAATCTGAAATCAAGTCGGGCAGAACATTGGAAGGAAAATTTGCTAGATACTCATTGGATTCTGATGGTGTCTTGTGTTATGCGGGCCGAATGTATGTACCTCCTGCAGAGGGTCTTCCCACCCTAATCTTGACTGAAGCCTATTGGGCACCTTATTCGGCACATCCTGGAGTTAAGAAAATGTATCTGGATCTGTACTCACTATATTTTTGGGCAAGATTGAAGCATGATATCGCCGATTTTGTGGCTAGATGTCTAGAATGTCAGAGGGTTAAGGCTAAGCATCATCATTCGGAAGGTTTGTTGCAGCCTCATCTTGTTCTAGAATGGAAGTGGGACATTATCTCTATGGATTTCATTGTTGGCTTGCCTATGTCTTCTAGGTGACACAACGCTATCATGGTCACTGTGGACAGACTGACCAAGGTATCCCATTTCACTCCTATCCGATCTTCTTATACTACTTCTTTGGTTGCCAAGGTGCTCATGGAAGACGTTGTCCATTTGCATAGGATACCACGAAGAATCATTTCTGACAGAGATCCGGTATTCACATCTATAGTATGGAAATCTTTGTAGCAGTCCTTAGGGACTCAATTGAACTTTAGTTCTACCTACCATCCTGAGACAGATGGTCAGAATGAGAGTGTCAATCAGGTGCTTGAGGATATGATCTACATGTATGTCATGGACCAACAATCACGTTGGGAAGATTATCTAAACTTGGTCGAGTTTTCCTACAACAATGGTTACCATAGTTTGATCGGCATGGCTCCTTTTTAGGCTTTATACAGTCATCCTTGTCATACCCCTTTGAGCTGGGATCGGTTAGAGGACAAGGTACTTCTTGGACCCAAAATGCTTTGAGATATGGAGCAGTAGGTAGCTTGCATCTGAGAGCATCTTGTAGCAGCTCAAGATAGGCAGAAGAAGTATGTTGATGCACATAGAGTTGATCAACAGTTTGCAGTTGGTGATCGAGTGTTTCTTCAAGTACGTCTATAGAAGAGCCCTATTCATTATGGAAAGGGTTCTAAGCTTGTGCCCTACTTTGTAGGAACATTTGAGGTGTTAGAAAGAATTGGTCCTGTTGCCTACCGCCTAGCCTTGCCACCCAGTTTGTCGCAGATTCATGATGTTTTTCATGTTTCAGTCCTTAGACCATATTTTCCTGATGTTACTCACGTACTTGATTGGAATGCTCTACAGGTTGAGGATGGAAAGCTAGCTCTCGAGCCCGTGGCCGTGTTATAGCATCGGAGAGTCACCCTCAGGGGTAGAGATATTAATCAGGTGCGGGTTCAATGGGACCCAAATGATGAGACTTCAGCAACATGGGAGGATGTGTCCCATATTAGAGAGGCTTACCCATATTTATTTACTGGCTTCCAGAAGTAAGCCGTGTTCTAGGGGGGAGGATGTAATACCCCTCATGTTGTTGATACTCTTTGATACTCTTATGTGTTGGTTTGATACTTGGTTTGTGATGGTGATTAGTTCACCGACTTGGTTGTGTGTGGCTTCATAGATTGGTTGGTTTCCTTCACTTGACATTACTATGATGATTGATGATACATTATGTGGTGGTTATATTATTTGGTTATGCTATGGTTTTCCTTAATAATATATGTGGTGATGTTGTGATTCTATGTTGCTATGGTTTTTGATGTGTTTGCTAGTGAGTCTTGGTGAAAGGACAGAGTGGCATCACTCTACTTGCGAGTGCCCTGCTACCCCATGATTTCCTTTCACGGTGTGTCTACAATGGAGATTTACATGCTACTTGACGTTTGTTTGTATGCAAAAATTGCAAGAATAAAGTCTCGATTCCACCTACGGAAGGACAGGGTGAGCATTAAATTAACCCAACAGGTATGATGTTGAAAAAGGGAGTTGATAAGGAAGTGTCCCCGTCCCAAGTCTGTCACCTCATTGTGAGTCTTTCAGTGTCATGGTGTTGGCCTTGTCTTTGTCTCAGTATTGTTGTTTATTTATTTTATTTGTGGATAGTTGTTATTTAATTTATCCTTATTTTATATGGGATTAATTAATGTTATTTTGTGGATATGATTATTTGTATGTAATTGTAATTTAGTTAAATGTTGGATTTAAAATATTGTAAATTAAAAGATATTCAATTAATTAAAAAGGATAGAGTAATTAACCTAAATAAATAATGTTTATGATAATTGTAATTGTCTTTTTCAAAATATTAATATTTTAAAATCTAAGGATAATATTATGTGAGGATAAATGTGAAATTAATGAATTTTTAATTAAAGATTGTGAGATAAGTGTGAGCTTTTAAAGCAAGAAAAAGAACCAATAGATGGGTTGGATTTTTGAGAAAAAAGAAGAGCTTTATTTATTTTTCTTTATTTTATTGTGAGAAAAGTTTCTACACACACACAATGGCTTTTGGTTTTGTCTGGAAAAGAAAAAGATCTAGGTTTTTGTGCTTCTCTATTAAAATTGTTCTTGGAAGGAAAAATATATTATTGATCCAGAAGTTAGTTGAAAGAAGGAATTGGAGAAGGAACTGCAAAGGGATTCTATTTTCGAAAAAGGAAGAAGGTTGTTGTGTTTGGATTCGTCATCAAACGAAGGACTCTAGGTTCTTTTAAATTTATTATTTCTTTTGGATTTATTAATTCATTGTTCTGTAAGGGAAACAAAAAAAAAATCATGTCTGCCATATTTGAAAATCAATTTGTCTGTTTTTGAAAGAGGGTTTTGTTTTAGAAAAAATTGTCTGTGTTAAACCTTTAAGTCTTCTGTAGAAATCTATTGAAAAATCTTTTGAATTTCTTCAATAAATCTTGTTGCTAAAATTCTCGATTTGAAAGAAAATTAATTTATTAGGGAATTAAAATTGTATACCCATATTTATTCTGTGATTGAAGGAAAATGAATTGGACTAGTTTTCATCCTATCTGTTTATTTATTTTGTATTATTTGGGAAAATATAATTATACATACACCTATATATATATATATATATATTTATATCTGTACATATGTCATGTACTGTCCTTTTAAAATATATATATATATATATTCTTTTTGATATAGTATGGATTCTGAGTTTATGTTTTGGAGGAAGAAATAATATATATTAAAAATATACATATGGTGCTTTGTTTTGAATGAAATTTAATATAAAAAATATATATATTTTTATTTTGCATTGGGGGTGGTGGTTGGCCGAAGCCGTACCACCCACGGCCCCTGTGGCAGGCTCTACGCAGCCACCACAAGCTGCGCATAGTAGCCAAGGCTGCTGGACATAGCCGTGTGGGGGCTGTGGCCTCCCCACAGTGGGAGGTACGCAGTGCCTCACACTACGTACATTTTTTGTTGTAAAAAAAAAGGTTCTATTTTAATTTTTTTTTTTCATATGAAATATATATATATTATATATATATGTATATTTATAAATATGTATATATATAAACTGATGTCAATAACAGAGATGTAAAAATACATTTTGATTATATGATTTAAATATATATATTTTATTTTTTATATGTATATAGGTATATATGTATATACGCTAAAAGACGTATATATATGTATATGCATATATATATAAATGGTTATATATGTGGAAATTGTGGAATTAATTAGATAATTTTAAAAGTTGCAATGTTATGGTGTGATCAGAGAAATTAGAAATAAACTTTGTGATTTAAATTAAAATGAATATTCATGAGAAATTAAATTATTTATTTGGTGGAATTATTGTGTATTGAAATGTGTTTTATGGCATTGTTTAACGTAATTGTGTACTCTCGAGATTATTCATTGAATCAATTATGGTTTTCTCTTTATTGTATTTATGTCATGTGGGAAATCCCTTGAGTTAGTTTATCCTTCTATAGGAGCTTAAGTTGTTGGTTAGGAACTTCCAGAGGTGGGAAAATTGATGTTTATATTTGATCATTTAATTGGATATTTGTTCCTATTCTTAGCTATAGTTGTGACTTGAGTTTACACATGGGTTGTACAGTTTTATGGATGTGTTTCATATGATTTTGGTGAGATGGTTTTTCCTCACAGTTGTTGCATTTGTTGGTTCAATGTTCTTGTGGTACAACTCCTTGGTGTTGGATTTTATGTTTTGGGTTCTAGGGAGAGTGGCACTACGTGGGGGCCGGTGCACAAAGGGGTTGTCAGGGTAATCCACATTAGAGTTAGAGTAAAAAGTGATAACCTAATTAATTAATTAGGGGTGGGTAGTTAAACATTAATAAGATAATTAAGGATGACTCGTCCACCTGTTAGTGCTATCATAGACTAAAGGTGGGCCAAGAAGGTTGTGGTTGGCATGATCATTGCTTCGTCCTCACGAGAGGTTAACAGTTCCGCATGAGTAACCCTATGGAGCAACGCCTTGAGATAGGCTGTCAAGATAACCATAGATGGAGGCGACACCTTGTGATAGGTTGTCTGGATAATCCATGTAAGACCATGCGATGACACTCTCCTCTAGCATTTCTTTGTAGATGTTTGTATTGAAATCCTCTGGAAGTGATCTATTGTTATGTTTTGGAGATTTATTGTCGTTATGAGATATTCTTTGTGTTCTCTTGTGTTTCGTATCTGGAGTTTAGTCTTGTCTTACTGTTTGGATATTTTTGGTCGGGGATCCTTCCTTATTTACTCCCAACACAGGGGTGGTTGGGTGGGTCCCCTTATGATGCATTTGTACCATTCAGTGCAGAGTTTTGTTGATGCAGTTGTTCTAGGATTCATGTGTTATCAGATGTATATTTGTACTCCAAATGTATTTTATGTACTGATGTATCACTCCCACATGGGTTGGGGAGACCTATGATGTAATTTTGTATATGTGTTCATTGAGATGTACTATCAGATTGATGTAATGTATTATCATACCATGTGAATCATTCTTGAATTACCATTTGTAAATACTGCTAATGTTATGTTGTATTTGTTGAAATATGTACTTAATATCTTCATGATTAATTTATTGTATTTGCATGTATGGTTTTATATGGATTATTCTTATTATTTTTGTTATCGTTAATGAATTTTTTAAATGATGATATGTCAATGAATGGATACGTAATTGGTAATTTAATGTTCATCTATTAACTTTGTTATGGGATAGTTTAGTAATGTCACCTTGTGTACCCCAAGGGACTTTGATGTGCAACTTGAAACATTGGTTATGTTGGAATACTTAAAGTGCATTCCTTATGTTTAAAAAAATAAATTGTTGCATTTTTAGTTGTTCCTTTGGGGTTTGCGCGATGGGGCGTTATTAGTTGTGTGGAACTATGCTTGTTATTCATGATATGGTTACTACATTGTTATTATATGGTTTGAGACCACCATGATTATGCATGCTACTATACATTACGTGGTTTGAGACCACTATTCCCCTCCTCCCCTTGGGTGGCTTTAGCAAAGCCACATAGTGCATGTGATGTGCAATTTTAAGGAAATGTTATATATTGCTATTTTATTTAGTGATGATTTATTTTCATTGCTTTAAGCCAATAGTATTGAATTTTAATGTTTTTGATTGGAATAGCGGGTGGAAAGAAACAAAAAAACAAGGAAGCCCACCAAAATTCCCCCTCCCACAAGCAAAAAGCTTAACCAATACACTTACAATCAAACATAGCAGTTCTATCAGAAGTAGCAAAATAGTTTAACCTATCACAAGTAGCATCCCTCCCATTTAACCTATAATACCTATTACTATCTAACTTAGAGTCCATACTACAACTAGAAGTACTAGCAACATTACAAACATTAAAGTTCAGGCACCAACGACCATTAAGAGTTGTATCATCCCCAGAAAAAGCACCAGAATAAACCATCAAAATAAAAAAATAGAACAAAAAAATGAAGCACCATAGTTATGCTTCCTCAATCAGCTTCCAGGCGGTCAACAAGTCCTCAACTGTATCATCCACTATTTCCTTCAACTCCATCTTCCCAGGAAAATCCACACCCTCACTCGTCGCTTTTTTATTTTGTTGCTTTTTAATTTTACCCATACCCAATACTATAGCAATTATAGCTCTCTTCATGACAGTTTCAACCACCAAGCATAAACTCTTAACCACCTTTTCCAGAGCTTAGATTATGCTATCCTTGTCCTGCTCTTGCATCCCTTTCTCTAAAACTTGTAGTCTTTCCTCCAATCTATTTATATTACCACCATTCTCGACTTTGCTTTTAACAAATTTGTCAAGAGCTTGGATTTTGTTGTCCTCGTCCTTCTCTTGCATCCCTTTTCCCAATACTTGCAACCTTTCCTCCAATCTTTTAATTCTCTCATTACCACCATCCTCAACATTTTCTTCCTCTTGATCTTTTGTTTCCATCCTCTCTTGGTTTTCCATGGCATTGCCTTCTTCCTCCTCCCGGGTCACCTCTTGTTGCGACTCCTATTCCTTGTTTTCATTACCATTGCCATCATCACTTTCCAAAAATGAATCTTCCTTAGCCGAATCACCACCTAGGATATCAAGTATCTCCTCTATGGAAGAATCATTATCCCCCATTGCTTTCTTATCTTTGCTTTCCTGCAGGCTGTGGGTACTCTTTTCCTCTGGGCTCTACGAATTTTTACTTACTACTTTCTTGCCCCTTTGAAGCTGCCATTGCCAGTCTCGTAGACCTTCTACTGACTAGATTTGAGCCTTCCATCTCATTGTCATCAAGTATAGTGATTGTATCTGCATCTTCCCCTAGTTCACGAATAATCAATTTCCTCTTCTTTTTAGCCCCTAGGTCCATAGAAACATCCCTTCTTTTTTCTAGTGTAACCATTAGCAGATCCTTCCACATAGATTCATCAGAGTTAGAAGACTTCTTACTAGGTTTTTTGGTCACAGAATGGGGTTGGTCTTCAATAAGCTCAATTTTCATAGAGCTTTGTAGCTTGGGGTTTTTGAGTAATTTAAGGGATGGGTTTCTCTATGGAGTCATGGCCAACACAAATTTGTAGATGGCTCTTATAAGTCCCTGATGTAATGGTGGGTTAGCTCCATGCGTTAAACTCTAGCTCAAGGAAGAGAATAAAAAGAATGGAAGGTTAATTTTTTCAAGATGTCTTATGTGATTGAGAATGGGGAAATGATACCCATGGATGGACTGGATGCACCCCTCAAGGGTAAAATACTTCATTACAATGAAACAAACATTATGATATGGGGGAAGATGCTTAATCCTAGAGTAGCTGTTTTGAAATCTTTTGGCTTTTTCTTTGTCTTAAAAGAACTTCTCAATGTAATCTTGATACTTACCATTACTAACCTTGGTCACCTTCGTTCCCTCGTATTCTAGTCTTGTTACCTGTGCAATTAACTTTGCATCCACTTTAAACTAAATTCGGCCTAGATTAACTTCGCCATCCCTCTAAGCATTGGAAAACTTGTAGCTTAGTTTTTCATTATATCCTTCCATTGCTACAAAGTATGGGGTGAAACCCACCCTTTCAAAAAGACCCCAGAGCTCCTCATTGTTGCAGAGTGACTCATATTTGTGGGGTTCAATTCGCTTCCTAGGGCCTCCCATGGTGTCTTGGTTATGGTAATTCTTAGGGATGAGAAGGAATTTTCTTTTGTGTCCTTCGGCGTTCTTAACACTGGTGACAGGAAATCCTAAAAGTTTAGTTTTAATTGTGACTCTTTGGCTACTCATTTGAAACACAAACAACTTAGGGTTTTTGCTGCAATTCTTTAAAGAACTAATGCCTCAGTTATCACCTTTTTGAATATCATCATTACTGAGAGTGACAACTCTGCCTCCCTTTCTAGTAATGATTACCCGTATTTTATTACTTCTTTTATCTTCGCTGCAAACACAAGTCCATCAGTCACTTTAGAGATCGAACTCAATATTTTTTCTCATGCAATTTATTTCCTTAATTAAACCTTTCTTGTCAAGGTATGATGCTCTACAACCCATTTTTCCTTTCCATCTTTGGCCTTTCATTTCATCGGGACTTGGCAATCCTCCAACAACACGCTTCCTCCTTCATCCAGTCAACTTGCCATCATGCATCCATGGGGTTCACATCTTCACTGGAAACCTTGAACCATCACCCTTTTTAATCATTATCATTCCTGTCATCATAACCCCTTATTTGAATATTTCTCCTACCAAGTTTGTTCGCAACAAGAATTTCTTTAATTTGGTTAGGCAAATTAGAGAAATCCTAAAAATATAAAATTTCCTAATTAACACCTAGGTTGACCATAACATCCACAACCTTATTACCCTCCCTAAAGGAGTGGTGTATTTTATAATATTGAATATCTTGTATCATGATTTTACAATCTTCCATCAAATATTTGATTTCCCATGGGATTTTAACTGTGTTGTTAAGATAGTCAATGATCAACTTTGAGTCTCCTTCTATAATCACCTTCCTATACCCCTTATCTCTGAGATAACTAACTCTAATCCAAACAACATAAGCTTCGACGAAGTTGTTCATTCCTTTTCCTAAGCTATTGTATCCTACCAAATAGGTGCCTTTATCATCCCTAATCACTCCACCAAGAGCAGCCCATCCCGAATTCCCTTTTGAGCAATCATCAGAGTTGCATTTCACCCATCTTGGATCTGAGGGAATCCAAATAGTATTCTTTTTGATAAGCTATTTTTTGCCCAATTTATATTGTTTTAGTCATGGGAGATCCCCCATTGTTGCTTTATGCTTAACTCTTGTTGTGTTGGCCCTTTCTTAGCCTAGTTATATGAACAACTTTCCAGGTTTTCTTGAATTTTTCTTTTTACAATCAAACATAGCTCCTTACTACTCTTAGTTGTATCTCTAAACATCTTGTTGTTTATTTCTTTCCACAGGCCCCAAGCCAGAAATAGGGGAACTTGTCCCCATAGATCAATGATAATATTATGAGTAAGGACAAAAAATCCATCCTTCCACAAACATTTGAACATTAGCCTGCAAAACCCAGTCCACCTTCAAAATCTTGAGTAAAAAATCCTAGACTTATTGAGCATAAGGACATTGAAAGAAAAAATGTATGATAGTTTCCTCTTCTTCCTTACAAATACTACACCTATTGACCAGATACCAACCTCTTTTCTTTAGGTTGTCTATAGTAAAGATCTTACCATGTATAACCATCCACCAAAAATAGTTAATTTTTGGCATTAAATTCTTCCTCCATACCTTGAGCCAGTTAAAAAATCCCATATTTTGAGTTTGTTGCATCATGGATTCATAGGAAAAAATAATAGAGAACCTACCAATAGCATTTTTTTTCCAGATCCATTCATCCTTTATGTTTCTTGAGAAGAGTTCAATATTTCCAATTTGATTTATAAGCAATTCTAAAGTAGCATCCCAGTCCTGTTGTCTACTTCCCCTTAGAACAACACCGTTCAAGTAATCTTTTTAGCCTATCCATCTAGGTCTCAGCCCTTCCCAAACTAAGTAGTTAGAGACATTTTTACCAATACCTCTTTCAGTCTAATTTTGATTTGTTAGAGGCCTTCAGAAGCTGACAAAGGGGTTTGTGTGGACCAGGTATCTTCCCAAAAATAAGTACTTAGCCTATTCCTGAACCTCCTTTTTGTTCCTCTAGTCAGGATTCATCTTGTTTTAAGAAGATTATTCCAAAAACATTGATCCATATGGAAGCTCCTTCTTCCTAATAAAATAGATAGCTTCCTTATTCTTTAGATACTTCGCCCTTAAGATTTGAGCCCAATCTTTTTCACCTTCCAAGAGAAACCAACCCATTTTCAGCACTAGAGCTTTATTGAACAATTTTAATCTTTTGATTCCCAACCCTCCTACTTTCTTTGAGGCACAAGCCATTTCCCACTTGATGAGTGCCATTCTTTTCCTTTCCTCCACCCCTGACTATAAAAATATTTGTTGAATTGTTTCAATTCTCTCAACTATATATATCGGGATATTAAACATAGATAGTTAATAGACTGGTATGTTCTATAGAGAAGCCTTTAAGAGCTGAATTTTTCCTTCCAAGCTCAACAATTTTCCTTTCCAGCTAGCTAGTTTTTTTGGGACTTTCTCCACTATATAGTTCCAATAGTTGTTGTTCGGATTTTGATAAAATAGAGGTAGGCCAAGGTAGGTAGCAGGTAACTTCGCCTCTTGACACCCCAAGATCCTTATGAATTTGTTTTTCACAATTGGGCTAGCATTAAAAAAATAGATTTTTCTTTCTTGATAGTTTATACACTGGCATGATATTTTAGCATATTTATCAACAATAAATTTCCATTGTTCAGCTTCAACTATAGATGCATCCCCCATAAGGTGGTATCATCAACAAACTATTGATGTGAGGCGGGGGTAAGGAAGAAGCAGCACAAAAACCTTTCAAAATTTTATTATTAAGTTGTTTTTGTATGTTGCGGCCTAAAGCTTCAGCCACAATAACAAACAAATATGGAGACAAAGGGTCCCCCTGTCTCAAACCCCTTCCTGGTGAGAAAAAATCATGGGGAATACCATTAACCAAGACTGAGTAATTTAGAGTAGTGACACAAGTTTTTATCAAATTGAGGAATTTGCCAGTGAAGCCTAATTTTTCTTGAACAACAAACAAAAAATTCCAGGAAACCCTATCATAGCCCTTGGAGATGTCTAATTTCAACACCATACATGGTTTCTTATTGTAATCCATAGAGTGCAAGATCTCATGGGTGTAGATTGTTGCATCCAATATTTGTCCTCCTTGAACAAAAACCTTATGATTAATCGCACTCAGTTTTCCTAGAACCAGTTTCAACCTGTTTACTATGATTTTAGAGCAAATCTTATAGGTGGTGTTGCATAAAATTATTGGTCTATAATAATTCATTGAAGCAACCTCAGTAGTTTTGGAGATTAGGGATAGAAAGGTGGTATGCATCTGATTCAACAGTCTTCCCAATCTAAAAAAATCCTTAACCATATTAAAAAGGTCCAAAGAGACAATATCCTAGTAGACTTGGAAGAAACTAGGTGGGAATCCATCTGGTCCTAGTGCTTTAAAAGCTCCAAAAGAGAAAGCAGCCTCCTTCACCTCTTTCATGGAAACACTCTTGGTTAGTTCTTTCAGGTCTTCCTCCATGATAACTTTGGGTATAACCTACAGAAACTCTTCTAATTTCAAATTATCGATCTTTGGGAGCTCAGGATAGTTTGAAAAGAAGGAAAAAACCTCCATTGCTATTTCAAAGTGTATTGGTGAAAAAACTTCGTGTTTCTATCTCCTTCCTATAGCCACTAAATCCTAGATTTCTATTTCCAGAAAATTTCATCCTTCTTACTTATTTTGTGTCATTGGGCTCTCAGCTCCCTTTCTTTGATGTAGATATCATCATCACAAATTCTTGCCTCCATTTGGTCTTGGATTTCCTAAATTTTCAAATTCAGGTCTTTCTTAGTGGTAAAGATGTTCCCAAAAGTGTATTTGTTCCAACCCTTGCTCATTTCTTTAATTATTTTTAATTTTTGTGTTACTCTAAACATAGGGGTACCATCACAAGGTAAAGTCCACCATTCCTCAATTAGAGATTTAAAGTCTAGGTGGAGGGACCACATAATTTCATATCTAAAAGGATATGGTCTTTTAAGTACTCTATCATCCCATTCCAGAAGTAGTGCATAATTGCCGGACCCTGTTCTAGGAGAGGTTGAAAGGGAGGGATTTTGCATTATGTTCTAGTTAGAGGAGATAAAAAAAAATTTCAGTTTGACTTGGATGAGTTGATTTCCCTACCTTCTATTTGACCAAGTAAAGAGAGATCCTATTAGAGGGATGTCCATTAATCAAACTGAATCAAGAAAGCTTGAGAGGTCAATCATACCATTCAAGCAATCAGTTAAACCTCCTTTTTTTTAGATGGATACATTGGGGAGTTGAAATCTCCTCTAGGAATCCATAGTTCATCTTTGTTGTTTTTCATTACTCCTAGCATATTCCAAAGCTAAAACCTATCTAATCTCGAGTTGGGCCATAGATATTGCCCATACTCCAATTGATGGAAGAATCTCCATCCTCCATACTAACTAGGAGACTATTCTTATTCTTGAATGTCAGCTTGCTACCAAACCTCGAAGAGTTCCAACAAGTGGCAATCCCTTCAGAGGCACCTTCCACATCACTGACTTCAAAACCAGCTCCCAACTAAAGCCACTTCAGGGTTTTCTCAAAACTTTCCTTTTTCATTTTAGTTTCATGGATCAAAAGGATATCAAGTTTCACCTCAACTAAGCAAGCCTTTAGCACATGTTTATAGGGGCCATTTACACCCCTAACATTCCAATACAATATCCTCATAAGTTCAAAGAACAAGAGAGCAATACCGGGCTGATACTACCCTAAGTGGGAGGTTGTACTCCCTTACTTCCTTTTTGATTTGTTCCTTGCCAAGGAATCAAGGGTTTTCTACTTCCCTATTGCCACATCTCTTGTTGTTTCTTTGATTCTTGTGTCCTTTGATTGGGGTCTGCCTACTTTGTTATTTCCCCCTACATCTGGTTTTTTATTTTTCATGATTTGGTGTTTATCCATCCTTTTTCATATTTGCTTTATGGTGTGTGTTCCTCCCCCAAGTTTGGCTTAGGGGGTTCATGGGTTGGAGTCAATAACTTTTCCTTTTGGCTTATAATTTCCCCTTCCTCATGGGTCTCATTTTTCTATTCTCCCTCAGAGTTTGGAGGTGAAGCAATCCTATTGTTTCCCATTCCTTTGTCTAAATCTAGTAGTTACTCCAAGGAAGGCGAGGTGGATGGTTCATTGGCAGCCTCTGAAAATAGCTTTTCCATATTATCTTTTGGAGCATCCTTTTTGGGGGTTGAGTCTTCCTCAGTATTTCCTTGATTAGGGTCCAAGGCTTTTTTTGTGAGTAATAATTCTTTATTGGGTGTTGAGGTTTTAGATTCCTTTGATATGTTCAATAGGATCATATTCTTCAAAGGAGCATTCATTTGTGTCTTGAATTGGTGTATCTTTGGTTCAAGAGGATCTTTGTTGCAAGCATCCTATAAATGCCAAAATTTATTACACCCTTGATAGAACACTATGGCTCTCTCATATTCTAATGGCTGAACCCATTTCCCAAACTTAGATTTTAAAGTAATAGAAGTGGTTAGAACTATGTTGACCTCCACATTCACACATATTCTTGTATAAACCAATCTAGATTTAAGAAGAGTAACTTTTTCAATATAAGAAGAGTAACTTTGTCAATAGTGACCAAAGAACCAAAGGAGTCTGTGATCCCCTTAAAAAAAATTTGATGCCAGAACTCTAGTGGCAACCTAGGGGGGATAACCTATGTAGGGGCAACTTTCCCTATATCTGCAGAGGCATCAAACCCTAGTTTCCACTTGCATAAAGACAAAATATTTTTGAAACCTCTATCAAAGGCCCATGGTCCCCCCGTGAGAACCTTTAACATATCCTTAGGGATAACAAAGTTAAACAAAAAAAACCCTTGGGCATGGCACTTATAGAAACACTACCTTTGAGTTTCTAAGTGTCAGAGGCCCATTTTCATACCTGGTCTATATTGGCTCATCCAACAAAGAAATTCCCCACCAAAGATAGATTCAACCCTTTAAAGCATCATTCAAGATTGCATTTGGGATGTCCACTTCTTCCCCCACAATGGTACAAAAGGTCGACATGAACTTTTGGGGTGTCTTAGTCAAGATTTGACCTCCTACAAGCTTTTCCACATAGGAGGTTGCTTGGTCAGCAAAGCACAAACTATCCTTGCCCCCTAGAGAAAAAATAGGATTGTTCAAACCCCCAAGCGACAAAATATACAAAGTGCATGGTGAGTTTTTGGTCCTCCCGTTTGGAGAAGCAACACTATTCTAGGAAAGAGCAGACTGCTTTGGTGGGGGAGCCCTGATGGGGCCCCCTCCAGGTTGATTCATCAAGCTATAGAGGAGCAGAAATTCAAAATAGTAGAGTGTGTGCAGAGCCTATTAATCAAATGTTATAGAGCCACATTTAATTTTAATGTTAGGCTACTTAGCCATTTAAGTTTCACTTGGTCCTCTTTGCCTCAAGGACTTACCTAATTGTTTCTTCTTAATTGAAATGTTGCATCATTGCTCATTTTGATTGTTGAACTCTACATTTCCTTGCATGAGATTTCTATCATGATTTGGGTTTATGACCTTATATTATTAGTTTGACATTGTTTGTTTTGATGCCTTCTTATGATTTGCAACTGTTGGCTTGTGTGTCGTAATATGATCTATGAAAACTACCATATCTAGGAGGTATCCTTGGTAGGTTGTATAGTGGAGTAGATGGCCTAGGGAATCTTATTGTGAGGATGTGAGTTGTAAATGGGACTGGTATGGGACAATCATAATCCATTTCTCCCTATTTTTTGTGTGTGATTTCTTGTGTACCTTCCTTTTGGAGGCTAACCCCCTTACACAAACAAAGGGAAGGTACTAGGAAATGTATGGAGGGGTCCTTAGAGAAGGGCCTTGAGACCATCTTTCCTATTTTGAATATTATATTTATGGTATGTGATTTCATGGATACATGGTTATATAATGATATGGTGCACAGTGATGGCACATCGACTCTCCATTCACTCAGTATTTTACGTTACAAAATCTACAGTAAAATGGTAATATGACTTATTCATGAGCACTCGACATAGTTCATCCTCATAAAACCCATTGTGTGATCCTTGTTATGTGACTCTTGTGTGGTTGATTGTTATGTATGTATTAATAACAAGTGTATGTGATGTATGTGTTAATAACAAGTGTATGCAATGTTGCCAGGTAATCATGTACTAAGTGACAAAGATATTATAATGAGATGATGTTAATTTCTCTTTGATGAATGCTTATGAATTACAATACAAATTTAAAGATGTTTTAGCCGAAATTAGCATTTATGTGTTAACTATTGATGATGAGACTATTCATTTATACGATATTGATGCGTACCTTATATATGCATGTAACTTTACTTAGATGATCAAGGAAACAATTTAAGAAATTGTGTGAAAGGTGAAAACATTTTGTGTTGTGATTTGAAGGGATAATATAGTTTGTAGTATGGTGTTGCCTTCTAAAACATGAATGCTAACATTGTGAGAGAAACTATCGGGAATCATACTTCATTCTTATATTTTGATTATTTTCAAGCTTATAACCAATAAGGCTTGACATTTTGAACAATATATATGTGTGTGTGTGTGTGTGTGTGTGTGATCATGTTAGAATTATATTTTCAAAACCTTAGAGACTTCCAAGAGGTGCAAGTCTACTCTAAGGGGAGGGGAATATAAGTCCAACCCCTATGTAACTAATAATATTTTGGTATTCATTTGCATGTGTTTCAGTATAGGCTAAATAAAATAGATACATGGTTCAATTCATAGATGTGTTGGTGTATCAATTGTATTGGTGAGTCATATGGGTTAATTCTTTCCTTGAACTTATGTAGCAAACATAGTTATCTTGTTAAGAGAAATTTGCATAACCTTTTCATGGATTGACTATCTAGGAGATTATTAGTTTTTGCACCTATTTGCATGTCTGATTCTTAACAATGTTAATGATTTCTATGGGAAAAGATAAGGACTATAGATTATTTAAAATTGGAATAAATGATTGATGTAAACTATTTAATTAATAGTATAAAAATATAAGATTGTGTTTGCTTAACCAAGACTAGGATGGTAGGTGACTCTTTTGCAAATGAACTATTTTCTAGAAACTAGATGTAATAAAATTAGTTGAGGAAAAGGCGAAGACTAATGTTGTATTAAACCTTAGTTTAAATAAATGTACTAATGAGTTGAATTTTTTGATGAAGATGTTACCTATGCTAGGTTTTGGAGGTCTTAAGAGTTTTATAACAGTGAAGGAAAATTGCCATCAAGCATGTGTTGATCCAAGTCAAGGTAACACTAATTGAACTTCAAGAAAGTATAAGTGGATATTCAAAGCCAATGGGAGAGAAGGGAGGGACATCAAAACCCTGCCAAAACACTTCACTTGTTGAAGTTGTTGTTTTGTTGATGTTCATGTGATATCTCTTTCTTTCTTTTTTTTTAAGTTGTCTTTGATATTTCGAGTTCATTGATATTTTTGTCTATTTGAAATTTTTTTTTTGGGAGTCATGTGTTAAAAAAAAAGAATTTTATGTGATCCATTGTTGAATTGGAAGGTATATTTTTCTTAATGTGTAAAAGTGTTTTTAAATGTTAAATTGTTGCTTGTATTTGTGTTTTTGGGAACCTTAAGTATGTACCTAAGGGTGAGACACCTTTTGGAGCCCATGAACTATGTAAAATACGAGTTTTAACCACTTTTATTTCCCTTTTTTTAATTATGACAAGATTTGAGTTAGGGTTTGGTTTTTACATTATTTTATTCTTGTGGAATGTGGGGGAAAAAAAGGAAGGGAGTTCAAACTAGGGCATATTATTTGAGGGGAAGAAGAGGAGAGAAGGGCTAGAAAAAGAGGGGGTTTGAAAGAAGAATAAGGAGGTCAAAAGGGAAAGAATAAGCCAGTTTGGAAGATAAGTTCCTTAAATTTTTCCATTCTCTTGCTTGGAATGCTATTGTAAGATCTCTTAATTTTATTTATTTTTGTTGAACATGGTTGTGGAGATTTTGGGTTGTATATGAATAGTTTTATAGTGCTTTTGGGTTATGAATGAGTCATCTATGTGCTGTTATTTTTCTGATATTTTGAATATTGTTTAGAAAATTCATATGGGTATGTCTTAAACTTTTATTGAGGGTTGCAAGTTACTTATGTTATGATATTTTTTGGGGTTTTTATGCATTCTCCTTGTTCGGGGGATGACTAGAGTCTAGTAATGTCTTGATGATGCCATGAAGGTTGTGTGGTGAGCTTGTTCTCTTTCATTGGCATGTTGTTAAAAAAAAAACCCTACATTATTTTGAAAATGGAAAATGTTATAAAGTAGAGGTAGTACTCTTGCTATGAAAAAAATAAATTTACTCTAATATTTTTGAAGGAAAGAATAAAATTTGTATCCCTAACTTGTTGTAGTGCATTCTTTTGTTTCTTAAGTTTTATAAGTTGTTATGGTTGAAGTGGAAGAGATAATTTCAATAGAGTAGAATACAAGGAATTTATTAACATAAAAGAATGAAATTCTAAAGCACTATCCATTTAACCTATTCTTTCTCTTTTCCCCATAAACCCACTCATGTATAAAACATATGTATATTGCATATATAGTATTTACTTTCTCTTCAATAAATAAATATACAATAAATAAATATACACTTGTACATAAAGTATTCTATGCATGTATTTTTTATATCTACCTACCAGTCTTAATGCATTTTATAATTGTTACATTATAGTAAACTTCTCATTTTGAATAAAATAAATTATTGAAATAATATATATTTCATTTTTATTTATTTTAAATTTTATTTATTTATAATTTATTATTATTATTAAATATTAATATGTATATATATTTTTTGTTAATAGATCTTTAATTTTATAATGATTTAAAAGTGAATATATATATTATTCAAAATAATTTTTTAACTTATAATAAATATGATATTATTTATTATTTTGAATATTAATTTAATATTAATAATTAATATTATTAATATTAAATTAATATTATTAATATTAAATTAATATTCAAAATAATAAATAATATCATATTTATTATAAGTTAAAAAATTATTTTGAATAATATATATATTCACTTTTAAATCATTATAAAATTAAAGATCTATTAAATATATATATATAAATATTTAATAATAATAAATTATTGTAAATAAATAAAATTTAAAATAAATTAAAATGAAATAATTATATATTAAAAAAAAGAAAAAGTTTGGGGCTTGCTGGGCTCTGCTACCCAGCAGAGGAGTCCATGATCCTCTCTTAGAGGGGTGCAGCCTAGCAAAGTTGTTGACCCCATGAATGGGCAGGCGCTATAAAATTAAAAATTAAATATCTATTTAAAGTTAAATAAATATATAAATTTTATATTGATACATTGTTGTCTGTTATAAACCTCACTCAAAACAAATAAACATGAGAGGAAGAAAACTGTGGTGATGCCTCCATTATAAATTTAAATTGTTGAGAATGCATTTGCCATATTAGCAACTGAAGATGATTCTCCATTCTTTTTCCCTCAAAAGCTCTTCCTTGGAAACCTGCAAAAGAACGAGGGAAAAATAAGAAATAGAAAATTTATATGCATCTTTTAAGTTTAGTGTTTCTTTCTCTATTCTTAATCTAAGGGTGGATGTTGAACCTCATCTTATGGATGAGATTCAATGTGCTTTTGCTGGAGAAATCAATATTGATAAAATAATAACTTCATTAATTAAAGTCAAAGTAAGGTGATTAAGTCATGGTTAAATTAAATAAAAATAGTGTTGTTTATTTTTATTTTTAATTTTTAATTTTTTTTTAAATCTTAACTTGTTTTTTTAGAATAATCATGTTTATAATAATGCAAACATGATATTTGATTATTTTATCTTAATGAAAAGAAAAAAAGAAAGGGTATAACAAAAATAAATATTATAATTAATGGGAACTTATTGTATGACCAATGTAAGGATAAATGTTAATGATATTTCTTTGTAATTATATATATATATATGAGTTTTTTAAGGTGGACGAATTTAAGAAATATTATGACTGACATTACAAGAAAACCAAATCTACTATAAGCTCAACATAAAAAATGCCCCTGAAGGTGATAATAATAATGCCAGCATAGGGAGCATGGTTAACTCATGATACAATATACATATACATAAGGTTGGTAAAGATTATTTCAATTGTGAAGGTGACCTAACAATAACAATCTTAACATTAAATAATAATAATAATAATAATAATAATAATGACAAGTTTGATATTGAGTAATAATATTTAATTTTGGTGTTAATTAAATAGTGGGATTAATTCTAACGTCAATATTAAAATTAAAACCAACTCTAATAACTAGTAAATGATGTTACTAATTTTAAATCAACATTAATATTAATGATGATATCCATATTAGTACTCAATACAAAGCCATGCAAGTATTAGTATAATTATCAATGTGTACCCCTTGTGAGTCGTTGCCAATAATAGCCAATTTAGCATTACTTGGGTAGTTAGAGTTAATATCAAAGGACAAATTAAATCTTGAAATTTCAAGGAAATTAAAATTAATGTTAATGTTGATAGAGATACTTGGTGACTTGATATTATTATCAATAGTAATAATGATAGTAAGATTAAGGTTAATATTATTAACATTAATAATGAGTAAGGAACAATACTAATATTAAGAAAGATAATAATATCATCATCACATTTGATAGTTGTTGATGGAAAGATGATAATATTTAGACCATGTGCGTAATGTAGATATTGATGAATGATAATAAGCCAAAGGTATTAAATTAGAGTAACATGAAACTACGATTTAGTTTTTAATCATGGTGCATGGAGTTTATTTCATATATATAAGAGTAATATGAGTTATAAGGAAAAATTAACTTATCACAAAACAATGGAAATATAATTGCATTAGCATTATTTTCCTCTACTTGGAAGAAATATAATGAACAATAAATAGTAGAGCAAGTTATCACTCTAATGTGTTATAACTTGGAGTTACAAAAAAAAATTGCGGTTGTATTGCATTTTCACATGTTAAAATTATAGGCATGATAAAATGAAATTTATTCAATTAATCCAAAATGATAAAATAGTGAATTAATTAAATAATATAATATTATTCAATTAATAGAGGAAACTAGGGTTTTTGATGTAATTGATGTGAAATGTAGTGATAGTAAATGATAATGATGATAAAATGTCATTCGGGATGTGCAATAAGTGTTAAATCATTTTTACATGTCTTGTAGTGCCTCTTTGAATTGATCCTTCTAGGTGTTTGAGTAAGTGTTCATTTGTGATGTCGTTGTTTAACACATTATTGAATTACGCGGTGAACTTGTCTTTTTAAATGGCTTTCTATAGATTTCATTTGATTACATTAAAATTGGTTACTGTGTAATTTAAATAAATTTGGAATTAAAATTTAGATAAATCAATTTTGGGAAATAGAAAATAAAAGGTTTATTACCAAATAAATAAATTAGTCAGTTTTATAAAAAGTATTGATTTAAACTATAATTAATAGTAATTGATAATTATCCTAAGAGGATAATTATCAAATATGTAAATTAACGTGATTTTAAAATAAAGTGAAATAGTATTATAATAAAAAAAACAGGAAATTTGATGCCTATTGGAGTTTTTGAGTTTTAATTAGAATTTTGGTTTTCGAGAATAAAACAGTTTTATTTTGGGGGTTTTGCTACGTTGGGTCTCCTGGAATGAAAAATCGACAGATTCAATTAAGGGTTCATGCTATTTCAACGAAGACTCTAGCTTAACCAATTCGTAAATTCAATATGTAGTGACAGATAAACAACGTTCTAGTTTCTTTTGAATCTTCATATAACTTATAGCATCAGATCGTTGTTTAAACCATTGAGGAACTGGTTAAGAATGGTTCGAAAGAAGTTCCTTAGATGAGATAAAAAATCGAGGAGCCTTTAAGCTCACACTTTAAGAAATCCATTGAAGATCTTAATGGCCCTCCCTCGTGATGTCACTACCACCAATTTCTTAAATTAGGGTAAAAATTAATAGCATTCATGGTATTCTGGATCTGCTTTTCAATGTTTTTGAAAGGGCTAAATCGTACTATAAAGTTGGGCTAGCTCCACTCCTTCTCAAAGAGGATGAGGGCACTCAAGATCTCGAGTTCATCATCGACGCCAAGGTAAGTAACCATCCTGGAAGAACTTATATGTTTAACATTTTTAAGGGGAAAATATATTATCTCAAATCATTGTTTTGAGGACTGTCTTTATGCGCCTTGCATTTCAGTCTTAAGCCTTTTTCCACGTCTTTTGTGTTAAGGATAGGTCGCTGCCATCCATGAGAAAACATCGTTTTGTGGTATTCTGTCAAAATATTCGCATGCCTTGTCCATGTGTCTCATTTCCGCAACCATATCTTCCAGTGCAGTTTGTCTATTGCCTTGCTTCGAAATTATTCTAGTGTAAGCTTAATTTTTAGATTGTTTCATTTTGCACCACCAATATCTTCTCAAGAACATCATACGGTCATACCTATTTAAAATGATGGTAATGGTCCCTGTCTCTTATAACAATCTCTCTTGCAACAATTCTGGAGACGAGTTTAGAGGCAGCCAACCCGTGTTTGCAGACATAATGCAAGTTCCCTATTGCGCGCCATTTATATGCCTCCACCTTTGCATGCATGAATTCCAACACATTCTTATTCTTCTACCACCATTTGAGTCTGCATCAATGTTTTGTAGGAATTTTTCTTATACCATCTAACTCATCTCTAAGTTGATTCATCGTTTCAAAACGATTTGTGCACAAAACTTCCCCTTATTTGCATCACAGTAGCTTTCATCCTATTTCTTTTGGAAACCACTAATATGGAAAGAAATTCAATTAGATTTACTTAAATCAAACTTTAAATTTTCCTTCCTTATTTTCCCTACAGTCCCAGCTGCAACACTCGAACATACAAGGGTGCAGATGTTTAAATAAGCGTCCTGATTCCATTGACAACCTGTCACAGCGGTGGAACTTGAACATGGTAGGGTGTATAGATTTAATTAACCTCACCGATTCTATTGGAACCTCTCACAAATGTTGAACTTGAGCATAGATGGTTGTAGAGGTTTAAAATACCTTTCTAATTCCTTTAGCAACTTTTCATATCCGTAACACTTGAAAATTGAATGTTGTTGAGGTTTAAATCATCTCCCTGATTCCATTGTCAACTTGTCATAACTGAAGCACTTGAACATAAAAGAAAATTTTAAAGGTTTAAATAATCCCTCTGCCTTTGTTTTTTTTTTTATGTGCATTCAATTTGCTTATTTGCTTTGCTTCAAGAAGACACAACAGGTCACCAACACTATCCCCAATATAAATGCAAATGTGCTCCACACTAACATCATGTGCAGAGCCCAAAGTATCATTAAAGGTTTTCAACTTGTCCATTCGAGACTCAACATGTCTATCTATATTACCTGTAGAAATGGGATCCACAAACTTTAGCTCATTTGAATGTATATGTACACCGTTGACACCATCTGCAAGGAGAGGCAGAGCAATAACAATATTTAGTACATCTATGACAAAAGAATGTCATTTATACTAGTTACCATCATAAACTTTTCCAATCTGATTACATCAAACTCAGGCTAGAAACCATTATGTAAAACAAAAGTGTACCCATAGAAAGACATTTAAAAAAAAAAGAAAATTGTGAAAGTAATCAAGAATCAAGAGTTTAAGACATAATGATAAATGATACGAGGAAAATAACAGTGATCAATTTAGTATGTTATCATTTCCAAATCATAGTTTAGTTATTTCCATATTTTCATAGTTTAGTTATTTCCATATTTTGATATGGACCCTGTAGACACCTAAAAATTACCATTAGGTATGTGGATTAATTAAAACCCTTTCATCATCCTTGATTATTTAATTATTATCTAACATTGCAAAGTCTTCTATTAATTAAATAATCTAAATTATTTAATTAATTCATTTTTTATCCTTCTATCTTTTCTTTTGATTGATTAAATAAATTATTATTTATATAATCACGTCACTAATATCTTTGACTTCTATAATTAAATAAATTTACATTTATTTAATTATCTATCATTTTCTACTATAATTAAATAATTATGACAATTATTTAATTATTCATTTTAGCCTCTTCTAACACAAATTAATTAAATTTTTATTTAATTAAATGACTTTCCTTTTTGTTCACCTTTTTGAATTAAATTTCTATTTAATCAAAAGGATAATTCGCTTTTTTCTCTTGGAATGAGATAATATTTCTATTATTTCAAAATGCAATTTCCCTCTTCAAACTAATTGATTTTGTTAAAAAAATCAGTTAATTTCCTCTTCCTCTTTCACTTTCGATCTTATCCCGTCTCATCTCAATTAATTGCAGCGATTGATCAAAATAAAAATCTTCTAATCTTGTCCATCCATTTTCCATCTGTCTCTCTATAAATACCATCATCATTTATCATTTTGACATCTTAGAATATCTTAGAAAATCTAGAATTCATAGCTATCGTGCTATTGAGATCATTAAAATCTTCAATATTTTGTTTTGTCATTGTCATAGGCTATAGTTGCATGTTATAAATCTAAGGGAAATTATCATACTCAAGAAAAATGGAGAAAGATGATGCAATTCATTCAATTGAGGCGTGAAGATTATGGTGAAATTGTTCTTTATTATTTCCTTTCATGCACTTCTTTGTTCTCTATCATTAGGTTAGGAATTTTGAGTTTATTTATTGTACTTAATAATCTTAATTTTGATTCTCCTTATTACATTGGTGAACCCAACGCAAATCTTACAATTTTGCAGAGAAATATGTTTGTTTTCTTGTTTGTTTTTATTGTTTTGCAGGTTACAGCCAATAATTCATACAAAATCTAGTCATCTTCTTTTAAGAACAGAAAAATGGGTGCATAAAATATTAAAAAATAATTATTTCGGTTTTGTAGGCCTCACTCTTAGCTTTCCAGAACTTCAAACGGTTTGAAATTTCGTTAAGATTTGAGAAAATTATGGTTGTTTTAGTATTTGTTGTTTTTTAAATTTAGCTGTTAAAACCTACGTTTTCTTTTGCCTATAACATTTTTTTCATGTTGAATCTTGGAAAAATACTTTCTGGGTTTTGAATTTTTGAGTTTCAGCTTTCCATGGATTCAAATGATTTAAAATTTTGTTAAGTTTTGAGAAAGTTATCACTATTTTAATTTGGTGTTTTCATTCAAGTTTTTTTTTTGTTTACTGATATTTTGTTTTCAATGTGTGGCTTTCATCAAGAAGATCTATCTTGTGGTTTTGCAAGATTTTTGGCTTGTTTTGGATAAGAAATATTTTTTGTTTTTCAACACATTTTTTTGAAGAGCTAAAATTGCATTTCATGCATTAGTTTTAAAATTTACAACAAATTGCATTTACACTCATGAGGATAAAATGAACCACAATTTGCATGTCACTCATTTGGTCTTAAAATGAACAAAAAATTGCATATTTCATTCATGGGACTTAAAATGAACAAAAAATCTGCATGAATCACTCATTGGGCCTAAAATTTACAAATACAATTTACATTCACATTTCATGGGTTTAAAATGATTATGCATGTACACTCATCAGCTTAAAATGAACACAATCTTGCATTGAAACTCATTAAGGCTAAAATTTACATGCATTTCGTGTCATTGGCTTAAAATAAACTTTTTTTGTTTCACATCAAGTTAAACTTTTAAAATGAACAAAGTGTTTTAGATTTTTTCCACACACTTTATTTTGATTAATTAAAAAGAGCAAGTGCTTGCAACTTTTGTAACCTCGATTCAATAATCGAAGTATCCTCTCCCCTTGCGTACTTGTGCGATCCTAGGTGCAAGAGAAATGGTTATTGACTCTAGGACTTGGGTCTTCCTTGGTGGGAAAAAGTACTCACCCCAAGGTGACTCAAACTGGCAACGAAGCTCTTTTGTTGAGCTACCCCTGACCAGTATATAAATGTGAATCCTAATGGAAAACTTAGGATTATGAGTGCGGATGTGTCATACAGACAAAGTAAAATTCCCCAAAACCCTATTGAGCATAACCTCTTCAGGCTAGAATTTCTCCTTAACAGAGTTTAATCTTTGCCCCATGTGTGGCCACTCAAACGGGGGTCCCTTACTAAAAAAATTTTGTCCAGTTGTCAAAATCCTTTCTATTTGCTAGTGCAACAACAGTCATTGTGAAGGCATCCACATTCTCGCAGTTCTTACTAGAGGTGATCAATTTGCCATAGGATCTTTATGGGGGTTGGAAGCTTGGTTGGCCTGAGAAGTGAGTGCAATGTAAGGGGGAGCCCATGCGGCCAAGCTTTTGAATTCACACGCTAAGAATAAGTGTGGTTTGGGAAATCCACATGGAATCTAGCAAATATTGTCCTTGCCTTACCTAGGATTGTGCTTTTCTTCATTGTGCTTGATCAAAGACAAAATATTGTCTTTGCTAAGTGTTTTCTCAAACATTTAAACAAACAAACACCATTTCACAAATCTGGAAACAAACATTGAACTAGAGACAACCTTAAAATTTTAATCAAAATTGCAAACAAACTTGACTTATTCTGCTGCAACGCATTTGCTTTAACACATTTGACATTCTGGACTACATTTGCTACTTTTTGCACCGCAATCGCACTGGCAAACTGCATTTTCTATCTCAAACATTGCATCTGACCTACTGCACCACATTTTCTATCTCAAACGCTACATTTGATCGGCTGCACTGCATTTGAAAAACATAAAAACGCATCTGTCTATGTTGAGCCACAGGTCCAATCAAACCAGACTCTGTCCAAACTTCCAACGCATTTGCTACCTCCTATAACATGATTGAAATTTTGAGCCGCATTCACTACCTAAAACGATGCATCTGCTCAACCTACGACGCAATTGACCTCTTGCAACACTTTAGCTACCTCCCTAGATGCATCTGCTTTCCATTAGAAAATCACTGTCAAAACCCGAGAACACTGTCATATTGTTGCAGCGCATTTGCATGTTTGAGACGCAATTGATACTTTAAATGACACATCTGACATACTGCAACGCAATTGACACCTGAAATGACGCATTTTCCAGACAATCAAAAAAATCATTATCACTGTCCAAGTCTAAAACCAGGCATTTTCAATTTATTTTTAGTCACCTTTTCCTTAGTGGTTTCTGTCCAAAATCAGAAAAACTTAGGTTGCATACCTTTAGGCTTGAGTCATACATTGGCATTGTCATTCTTTAGACTTCATTACCATGTCTTCCATTGACCTTGATTTTCTTGCTAGTCAAGTTGAATACGAATTGCTCCATGATCATCAATACCAACAAGCCTTAGACTTCAAAAGACAATTCTTCCAATCCAAAAATCAATGTCCTTCTTACCAACAATCCATCAGTCCAAGTCCTCCATCCATCAACCCTCACCTTCAAATGTCTCTTAACACAAATCCTTCCATTACTTCCCAACAAACGTCCACTTATCAACCTTATCCTAACCTTGACAAGGGAAACCAATTGTCCACTAGTCCATTCCAAGTCTCCACATCATATTCTAGTCCTTAACCTATTAATCCCATCCAAGTCTACATGTCTTCTCGACCATCTAATAACTCATGTCAAGTCTCCACATCATACCATATCGATCCCATCCAAGTCTCCACGTCCTATCTTAGTCAACCTTATACTAGTCCATTCCAAGTCTCCATGTCATATCCTAGTCCTTCACCAACTAGTCCAATCCCAGTCCCCATGTCCTATCCTAGTCCTTTGTCCACCAATCCCTTCCAATTCCCCATATCTTATCCTAGTCCTTCATCCATTAATCATTTCCAAGTCAATCCCTCACAAGCCACATTTAGTCCTGAAAAATTTATCATTGTCCAAAGTCAAATCCCATTTAATAAACTTGAGGATACATGTCAAAACGAAAGTCCAAAGCATGACATCATAACATCACCCTCATGTCAAGAACAAGGTGGTCCCTCCCATGACCCCATCCTTAAGTCCATTCAACAAGTCCTTCAAGACAATCATGGCATCCAAAATACACCTATCTTTGACAAAGATTTTAGTCCCCATCATGTCATCCAAGACAATCCCATCTTTGACCAAGACATGACCATTGACCAAGACATCCAAAACGACCCACTCCTTGAGCTTTACACCATTCATGATCAAACACTTGATGACCATATTCAGGCCCCAACTATTGACACTTTTCAAAATGAGACACTTGCCTCCATGACACACATAGACGATCTTCCTCAAGAACAAGAGTCTTTCATTATGGACATATTTGCAAATGATCAAGCTATAGTTGAATTTACTGGAGTCTAGGACTTGGGTCTTCCTTGGTGGGAAAAAGTACTCACCCCAAGGTGACTCAAACTGGCAACGAATCTCTTTGGCTGAGCTACCCCCGACCGGTATATAAATGTGAATCCTAATGGAAACTTAGGATTATGAGTGCGGATGTGTCATACAGACAAAGTAGAATTCCCCAAAACCCTATTGAGCATAACCTCTTCAGGCTGGAATTTCTCCTTAATAGAGCTTAATCTTTTCCCCATGTGTGGCCACTCAAACGGGGGTCCCTTACTAAAAACTTTTTTTCTAGTTGTCAAAATCTTTTCTAGTTGTCAAAATCTTTTCTATTTGCTAGTGCAACAACAGTCATTGTGAAGGCATCCATATTCTTGCAGTTCTTACTAGATGTGATCAATCTACCATAGGATCTTTATGGGGGTTGGAAGCTTGGTTGGCTTGAGAAGTGAGTGTAATGTAAGGGGGAGCCCGTGCGGCCAAGCTTCTGAATTCACACGCTAAGAATAAGTGTGGTTGGGGAAACCCACATGGAATCTAGCAAATATTGTCCTTGCCTTACCTAGGATTGTGCTTTTCTTCATCGTGCTTGATCAAAGACAAAATATTGTCTTTGCCAAGTGTTTTCTCAAACATTCAAACAAACAAACACCATTTCACAAATTTGGAAACAAACATTGAACTAGAGACAACCTTAAAATTTTAGTCAAAATTACAAACAAACTTGACTTATTCTGCTACAACGCATTTTCTTTAACACATTGGACATTTTGGACTACATTTGCTACTTTCTGCACCGCAATCGCACTGGAAAACTGCGTTTTCTATCCCAAACATTGCATCTGACCTGCTGCACCACATTTGCTATCTCAAACGCTGCATCTGACTGGCTGCACTACATTTGACAAACATAAAAACGCATCTGTCTATGTTGAGCCACAGGTCCAATCAAACTAGACTCTATCCAAACTTGCAACGCATTTTCTACCTCCTATAACACGATTGAAATTCTGAACTACATTCACTACCTAAAACGATGCATCTGCTCAACCTGCGACGCAATTGACCTCTTGCAATGCTTTAGCTACCTCCCGAGATGCATCTGCTTTCCATTAGAAAATCACTGTCAAAACCCGAGAACACTGTCATATTGCTGCAGCACATTTGCATGTTTGAGACATAATTGATACTTTAAATGACACATCTGACATACTGTGACGCAATTGACACCTGAAACGATGCATTTTCCAGACAATCAAAAAAATCATTATCACTGTCCAAGTCTAAAACCAGGCATTTTCAATTTATTTTTAGTCACCTTTTCCTTAGTGGTTTCTATCCAAAATCAGAAAAACTTAGGTTGCATACCTTTAGGCTTGAGTCATACATTGGCATTGTCATTCTTTAGACTTCATTACCATGTCTTCCATTGACCTTGATTTTCTTGCTAGTCAAGTTGAATACGAATTGCTCCATGATCATCAATACCAACAAGCCTTAGACTTCAAAAGATAATTCTTCCAATCCAAAAATCAATGTCCTTCTTACCAACAATCCATCAGTCCAAGTCCTCCATCCATCAACCCTCACCTTCAAATGTCTCTTAACACAAATCCTGCCATTACTTCCCAACAAACGTCCACTTATCAACCTTATCCTAACCTTGACAAGGGAAACCAATTGTCCACTAGTCCATTCCAAGTCTCCACATCATATTCTAGTCCTTCACCTATTAATCCCATCCAAGTCTACATGTCTTCTCGACCATCTAATAACTCATGTCAAGTCTCCACATCATACCATATCGATCCCATCCAAGAATCCACGTCCTATCTTAGTCAACCTTATACTAGTCCATTCCAAGTCTCCATGTCATATCCTAGTCCTTCACCAACTAGTCCAATCCCAGTCCCCATGTCCTATCCTAGTCCTTTGTCCACCAATCCCTTCCAATTCCCCATATCTTATCCTAGTCCTTCATCCATTAGTCCTTTCCAAGTCAATCCCTCACAAGCCACATTTAGTCCTGAAAATTTTATCATTGTCCAAAGTCAAATCCCATTTAATAAACTTGAGGATACATGTCAAAACAAAATTCCAAAGCATGACATCATAACATCGCCCTCATGTCAAGAACAAGGTGGTCCCTCCCATGACCCCATCCTTAAGTCCATTCAACAAGTCCTTCAAGACAATCATGGCATCCAAAATACACCTATCTTTGACAAAGATTTTAGTCCCCATCATGTCATCTAAGAAAATCCCATCTTTGACCAAGACATCCAAAACGACCCACTCCTTGACCTTTACACCATTCATGATCAAACACTTGATGGCCATATTCAGGCCCTGACTATTGACACTTTTCAAAATGAGACACTTGCCTCCATGACACACATAGACGATCTTCCTCAAGAACAAGAGTCTTTCATTATGGACATATTTGCAAATGATCAAGCTATAGCTGAATTTACTGGAGTCTATGACACTAACCATAAAGATGGTTTTTACATTGACTTGGAAGCACCAATAGAATCATCTAAACATGACATGTCACAAGATCGGACCAAACATACCAGTCATAAAGATGCCCAGCATGACAATGAAGCTAAGACACTTTATCACTTAGGGTCATCTATTTTTGTCAAAGCAGGCTTTCTTGCAAACGAAAACATTCCAAGTAACAATGTCCACATACATCATGATGCCTTAGCATCTTTCTTTCAAAACAATACATACCCCATCGCAAACAGAATCTGTCAAAGCAGGAAATATCAAGGAAAAGGACTAGGAATACATGAGCAAGGCATTTGAGAACCAATACAGATCCAAAAAAATTACAAACATCGAGTTCTTGGCTATTCTTCAGTCATAAAATCAAATGATGTTAGTGATTCCTCCTCGATACTGGGGGAAACCTCGTTAGATACAAACATCAAAATGGAGTCCATGAGTAGTCCTTGTCATAAGGTGGTTGCCAACACCCCATCCACCCACACCATAAACTGTGATTCTGAATATATTAAACCTTCCCTTTGGAACCAACAAAAACAAAAGTCTTACAAAAGTCAAAAATCAAATGTCATAGGCCATCGAATCAAACAAAAAGACAAGTGGACAAATGAAATTAAAATTGATCCCAAAGAAAAGTGGATCAAGCAAAGAAAATATGTCAAAAGAAAAAGTCAACCAAAATGTGGAGCCACAAGACAAGAGGACTCCCACATATAACAAATATCCACCTCCTTCAAAATGGTCATCAAGTAAGGCATATAAAGTGTTGGTTCCAAACACCATCCCAATCAAAATTCCAAAATCTATCATCCACCATCCCAAGTTTGGAAAATAAAAAGTGATTCATCCAAATGTCCAAACAACCTTTCCATGTCTACCATCATCCGTCATAATCCTACATCTCATCTAAAGTCCAAAAATCCCATGTCACAAATCTGTCACATCATGGCAACAACTCTTTATCATAAGGACTCTCATGGCACTCTATCGCAATGTGTGTATTCTGATAAGGCCAACTCTAATATTGAAAGGGATCACAATGACATCAAATAGTTGTATGCAAGCGCTATGATCCTGACAAGGAAACTACTTTAGAAAGGTCATTATTAGCATATCATGGCACCAGTATTTACACTGGCATCATCAACAGTTTCAAAACAATCAGTGGGCATCCAAGACATCCCATAAATATCAAAAATACAAAAAAAAAAATTCAAAAAGTCAAAAATAAATAGTAAAGAGAAAAATTCCGTCCAACAATGAAAACCTAGCAAACAGGTGCCCTAGATAAGTACCATGATGAAAACCTAGTAAACAGGCGTCATGCGTTAAATAAATTTTCTATGTGGACCTTTACACTTTGGGGCAAGTTGGCTCATTTCCCATGCCTTCCTCATGACATTTGCGCCCATCCATCTAAACCCTATCATTCCTGCCCATTTTCCCCACCTACCTTGGTCTTGACATAAAAACATGCACATATAAATCATGCTTTGGACAAAAATCTTGACATGTCTATCCTTTGGTCATACACTATTCACGAAATGTCATGTCATTACTTTCATAACCTCATTATCCTTATGTGACATAGTCCTTGAAAATCATATGGGAATTCCCTTAGTCTCATGTCTCCCATCCTTTACCAAGGCCACCTCTCATCCTTTCATGTTAGTCACTTATCTTGGCTTTCCCTTATCAAACGGTCTAAGGATACTCCATCATCCCATTTAGTCCTAAAAATACGTCATTCCAAATGCAATAAACCTAATCCAAACAATCTTGCTTGGCATCCTAGCGCATCATCCAAAACATTCCTTGGCTTTGTTCCAAGCTTGGCTGCAAACCTTAATCTTTCAGTCACATTATCGTCATCCTCAAGTTGTTTCAGGATGTGTCCTTCCCATGTCAAACAACGTTGTCATCACCTGTCAATTGGTATTCAGCTTGACTAGGGGCACAATCATGTTTTTCCTTGGATTCTCATGCGTAGGCATCATTCACATGCATTTTTCACAATCCTCATAAAATATTTCAAAAATAAAAAAACATCAAATATCAACAAAAGACAGAAAAAAATCATAAAACGGAAAAAAAGACAAAAAAAATCATAAAACGACAAAAGACAAAAAACTCAAAATATGTCCAAAATCCAAAAAAATGAAAACATGTCAAAACCCAAAAACATTTAGATAATTTCCAAAATCTCAGAAACAGAGTCAAAGTCTTGAAATCATGTCAGTCTTTGTCATTGTCAAACTGTTTGCCTCTGTGACTAAACATAGGCAAGGTCATCAATCGATGAGCCCCTAAGGCCCTCTAGGTCAGTACTTTTAGGGTTCATTGAGTCAGTCAAAATAAATCAGACACTATCAACTCATATGCGACATCATCATCTGCACTTCAAACATAAATTCTGAATCAACCAGACAAGCAAGCTAACAAGTCTCCAAGTCAAATCAATCACACTAGTCAAATTAATTGACAACCAATGGTCTTAAACAAGATGTGTCCTTCCTGAAACCAGACCTTGTCATTGTCACACTTCATCATTTTCCTTATACAGGTAGTTGCATGATCAAAACTAGACTTGATGTCTTATATGACATGTTTCTTCTCCTGAAACCAGGCCTTGTCAAAACAATCCACCTGTCACTCACTTCATCCCTTGACACACTAGCGCACACTTATTGGAAAACAATCTAATTGGTTGTTGATCTTGTTGGTCTATTTTGTCTTATCTTTTGGATTTACTTTGGTCATGTTACTAGCCACCTCGAAGATGTCCCATGAACGATTTAGAGGCGCGATAATGTCTCATGACTCTTCTTTTATTTGATTTTTTTTGCGGTTTGACTTGACAAAAAGTTGGGGAAACTTAGCCCTTGGAATGAGTTAGGACATTCCTTGTCTGTGACTATCTGTTTTGCAAGTGGATGATCTTGCACACCTTGGTCTATGTCATACCATGATGTTTGTTTTCCATTTATCATATTTTACTACCCAATGATGATTAAATGTAAAGCTTGGCATAGAAAAATATGCATCTACAAATTATCTCAACTAGCACTATCTCAACATCCACGTCTTCATTACTAATAGCCATCTTTTCCATGCTAACATTCATCTTTTCTGCTCTAACATTTCTTCTATTTTGCATCTTCCTTATCCTTCACTACTTTTCTCTGTCCTCTTGTCCTTCCTCTTCCAGTCCTCTCATCAATTTTGAGACCACACTTGTGTTCTTTGAACCCACCTGTCCTCTCAAGGGGGTATACCACTACCTCCTCGTCATCCTTCCTCATTCTTCCATTCACTAGGGCATATATTTTTCTTTGACACAATGTGATAAACTACATTGTATCAAAGAGGGGCAAATGTAGACACCTAAAAATTATCATTAGGTCTGTGGATTAATTAAAACCCTTTCATCATCCTTGATAATTAAATAATCTTAATTATTTAATTATTATCTAACATTGCAAAGTCTTCTATTAATTAAATAATCTAAATTATTTAATTAATTCATTTTTTATCCTTCTATCTTTTCGTTTGATTGATTAAATAAATTAGTATTTATATAATCACGTCACTAATATCTTTGACTTCTATAATTAAATAAATTTACATTTATTTAATTATCTATCATTTTCTACTATAATTAAATAATTATGACAATTATTTAATTATTCATTTTAGCCTCTTCTAACACAAATTAATTAAATTTTTATTTAATTAAATGACTTTCCTTTTTGTTCACCTTTTTGAATTAAATTTCTATTTAATCAAAAAGATAACTCGCTTTTTTCTCTTGGAATGAGATAATGTTTCCATTATTTCAAAATTCAATTTCCCACTTCGAACTAACTGATTTTTTTTTTAAATCAGTTAATTTCCTCTTCCTCTTTCACTTCCAATCTTATCCCGTCTCGTCTCAATGAATTGCAGCCATTGATCAAAATAAAAATATTCTAATCTTGTCTTTCCATTTTCCATCTGTCTCTATAAATAACATCATCATTTATCATTTTGACATCTTAGAATATCTTAGAAAATCTAGAATTCATAGCTATCGTGTTGTTGAGATCATTAAAATCTTCAATATTTTGCTTTGTCATTGTCATAGGCTATAGTTGCATGTTATAAATCTGAGGGAAATTATCATACTCAAGCAAAATGGAGAAGAATGATGGAGGTCATTCAATGGAGGCATGAAGATTATGGTGAAATTGTTCTTTATTATTTCCTTTCATGCACTTCTTTGTTCTCTATCATTAGATTAGGAATTTTGAGTTTATTTATTGTACTTAATAATGCTAATTCTGATTTTCCTGATTACAAACCCATAAGATAGGTATTTGTATGTAGAATTAAGTCTATGACTTAAATGTCTCTCTCGGTGAAATAATAACATAAGAGTTAAAATATGAGGGAGTCAGTTAGCATATATTTTAGAAAAAAAAATTATTTTAAGTTATTTTCTTCTTTAAGTGAATTATTATAAGGTAGATGTATATGTGAAAGATAGACTCTTTTACTTGAAGAAATTATACGTTTTCATATATTCAATACTAAAAGGAATTAATGAGGTGAAGAAATTACAATTGAATTGATATTAATAAATATGTTCAATAAAATATTGTTTTATTTAAGGAAAATAAGAATGTAGTTAATATGGAATTTTAATGGGAGAGACTATTGCTTAAATAAGTATTTAATTGGTTATAGTTGTAAGAATCATATTTTCAGTTAACTAATTTGATTTATTTATAAATTGAAAATTGAAGGAGTTTTTGGATAGATGATAACATTTTTTATACGTGTGATCATAAAAGTGATACGTAATTAGTTTTAGGATCATTGTGGTAAATAACCTACTTAGTGAATTAAGTAATTAGGTTAAATGAAAGTTACGATTGTTTATACCTATGTGAATTTACTGATCATGAATATAAGTAAATTGGTTAATTAAGTAGGCTGAAATGAATTATTTATAGATGCTTGAGAAATGAATGAATTAGATTTTCTAAGAATGCTAGTTTCCTTTACAATTATGTAATAACTTTGATTTATCTATCAAATTAATGTGTGGGTGGCCTTTTCTCATGAAATTAGAGGTTAGTAATCAATATTTAAAAGTCATCTAAAGTATAATGCTTTTGACTTGTTAGTAAGAGGAATCTATCTATGATAAAACATGTATTGAGATATTTAACTTCTTTGGTTACTTTAAATGTTCTTTTAAGCTTGAGGTGTCAGTGAATTGAATGGTTGAATTTAATGAAAACTATGAATTTATGTCTTCTTCTTTTGATTGGTTTTGAAATGATGGGATTTATGTGTTGACGTAATGTTTTGAGATCATTTTGAGAACCCGTTTGTGCCCTAATGGTTATTGAGAAGATTTCTTTTTTGTTATGATTGATTTTTTATTGAGTTGTCTTTGTTGGTTTTGATTGAGGTTGGAGATCTCTTGGTGATGGTGACCCTCATTATTTTACTCTTGTTAATTTGTAATTGTGGATTGTAAATGGTCTTTTGTGATCAAGTTATTGTTGCCTCATCAAGGGGAAAAAGTGTGAGTAATTTTTTTGGTCTTCCAGAGGTTAGAGGGGATATGGTTTCTTCTTGCAAGAGTTGGTATGGGGTCCAGCAACCTAGGAGGATCTGCCTTGGGTAACCCATATCCAACATGATGTATTTATTTGAGTTTTATGTTGTTTCACCCAACAGCAGGTGGTTTTATGATTCAGTTACTTTGATGATGGTTGATCTTACACTTGATTTTTATTATGTGGCTTTGAGCCTTGCACTTGAAAGTGGTTTTCGTTACACTAAAGCTCTAGTGTGAGATGATCCAAACCTCACTTGGTGCAGTTATTTTGTTGGATTTGGTATCTTGTGCAAGTTGGCTTATCGTTTGTGATTTTGAGATATTGTTCTTAGTTGGGGGAGTGGCTCACAATGGGGGTCTGGCACCCAAAGTGGCTAGTCCAGGGTAACCCTTGTGAGTTTAATCAAGTGATAACTTAATTAATTAACTAAGGGGTTTGGGTAGTTTCCACACATTAATTTAGATAATGTAGCCTCACTCATGGGCCCAAGTGCTCATTTAGGCTTGGGATGAGTGGGAAGGCCTAGAATGGCAAGATCAAATGCCTTTCCTCTGCATAGTAATCTTGTAAGGTAGGTTGATCCCGCATAGCGAGCATGGGGTTCTAGCGACCGATAGAGGTTATCAAGGTAACCCAGGATGGTGGCCGACAATCTAGGAAGGTTACGCCAGGGTAACCCGTGGCTACCTATGTGATTACACTCCACCCTTTAACAACCTTGTATGATTTTGTTCCCTTCTTGTTCTTCTTGAGCCTCTGGAAGTGGATGTTCTCATATGTTTGTTGATGCTCTTGTCATGTTCTTGTTTTGGATAGTATCTTGTGTTATTGTGGTTCTTGTTGTGAAGTCATGGAATCCTTGTTTGATTGATGGTTTTTCATTGGGGTTCTTTCTTGTCATATCCTAGCATGGGGGGTGGGCTTTTAGGTCCACGTGGTCGGGTGGAACGTGTTATGCACCCCATTGGGTCCCCAACCATTGATCGAGTTGTGCAAAGATGAACCAATTGTAGTAACACTAGTGATGTACCTGAGATGGATCTAGTTTTGATGTTTGTACTCATTCATTTAAATTGTATCACCCCATGATATTGTATTTTTTCCAGTTCATGTTGGGAAGCAATATTGTATTAATGTAATCCTTGAGTAATGTATCTTCATTTTATTAATGTATCATCCATGATCATGTTATTGTCTTATGGATACTGGTATCTTTCATGTAATATAAAGATATTGATTTGAAAAGTAATGCAGTCATGTAACCCCAAGGGACTTTTTTATATGTTGTGCATGTAAAGTTTCATTTCATGTGATGCATGTTAATATCATGTTGCATGTTAGTTACTTTAAAAAAAAAATTGTGGCATAATTGTTAGATGTATTAGTTTCCTTTGGGGTTGCATGGCGGGGCGTTACATGTCTACAGGCATATATGCCACATTTTGTAAAACTTGTTTTGAGTAGGAATATATGCCAAATTTTTATATGCACAAACATAATTATTCTTCATTTTGATATATAAGAATTGATATTTGATCTAGTTTCTTCCTCGTGTGCATGTCTTTCTACTTTGAAACTTCAAATTGTTCAATTTATAATTATTTTAGAATGGTTTAAAGTTATGATCAATAACATGTTATAAATTAATGAAATTGTATTTTAATAGAACTTATGAGTTACAATTGGTAATCTATCTATGTTAATATTGTTAAATTCAGTTGCCTTTAGCAACTTCACCAAATTTAATGACCATTTATCTAATGCTATCACCAAATTTTATCACCATTTTTCGAATGTTGAGCTCATAGTGGTTATGTGGAAGATTTAGGTCAAATTTGGCATTCTAGTTGCATGTTGAACACTCAATTTGAAAATACACATGATTTAAAGATCTCTTGAATGAATTTACATTTGACATTATTTAGTTTTTTCAACTCCTATAATGAAGTGGGAAGCTAATTTTCTTTCAAAAGAAGCTAAAACTAATACAAAATGGTATGAGAAGCACTATATAATGTTTGTTGAGAAGGTAAATCTCATATTGACCATAGCCAAATAAAAAAGAAAGGTGGTTTGCGATTATTCAATTGGAAGAATGATAAAAATTATGGCATGTTTTTTACCTTTTTCATATCTTTGCCAACCATTTACTTATTATTTTTTACCTTTCATATCACTTTTTTAGGAGGCATTTTTGTAGTGTGTCAAATTAAGGTTCACATACATTACATTCAAGAGTTCATACATATTAAGGTTCACATACATTACATTCCATGAGACCACATTTCTTTGAGGCATTTTTTCAAACAATTCACTACCTTTTCTATTGTACCACATTTTTCATACATGTCTACCAAACCATAATATCAAACAGTTTACTGCCTTTTTTCTATGAATAAAATCCTAAAATAGGTGTTTTCAAACAAGCTATGGATGCTTGGAAACAATCTATCAAAGCATATTAGTAAGCAATATTACATTGCATTACCTTAAAAAATTAGTAAGATTTTTTTATAGTTTATATTCATATCACTAATTACATTGCATAGAACATATTCCATACTCAAAGCATTACTTCACATTGCATAACTAATAACTAGATGGTGATAGATGACATATTTTCAAACATGGCATTGCATCACCATGAGACCAAATTTCTTTGAGGCATTTTTTCAAATAGTTCACTTCCTTGTCTATGCTACCACATTTTTAAGACATGTCTACGAAAGCATTTTATCAAATGTTCACTTGTTATTATGCCTAAAAGATTAAAACTCTATCCAAGAAAATGGATGTTTCTATCCTAAGGGTTAATGAGGGAGTAGCTGCTACAAAGCTTACAGTAAAAGATATGAAAAAGTAGTCAGAAAATCATGAAAAAGAATAAAAGATTGTTGTTTTCCTAAGGGATGATGAGAGAGAATTTTATCTAAAAGACAAGTGCAAAATCTTCACCATTGCTTCACTATTGATTAGGTGCCAACATGAACCAATGTACGAATGTGTAAGTGAATTTGATGTGAAAACATATACACATGACATTCATGATTACACAAACATGTGACATTTTTCAACATACACATGACAGTCATAATCATCATAACACAACATACATTCAACCATAAATATAACCAATAAAGCAAGTGTATATTATATTTTTCATGTCCTCATATAAAAATACATCATATATAATTTTTAAACTATAATAATCATCAATACAACTAATAATTCCATATAATTTTATTGTTGACCTCATGTGCTTAATGCATCGATGCATCTTGCTATCAAATTATCATAGATACACAACTAATATGTGCCCCTAATATCTTCTCTCCATAACACACATCTCAAATCATTTCTACTCTCACAAACACTTGCATTGCAGTATTACAAAAAATGTTAAAAAACAAAAAAAAAATGTGTAAAGATAATTGAACAATGAAAGCAACATGAACTCCAATGTTGGATGCATTTCCATCGAACCTCATGTCCTACTCAAAGCTTGTGTTGGTAAACACCTACATATAAATATTCAAAAAGTAGGATTATAAATAATGTGAAAAATAAATTAAATTAGTCATTCTTTGAGATAAAATGAAAAATTATAAATCAAGAGATTAAAGTATATGAATAAGATACCTCCTTGTGAATTACATTGAATGTATCCTTAATGTTGAAGCAAAAAAAATTAACTTTTATTTTGAATCGCTTCTTGTCGCAATAGTATTGTCCACCAAAATGACCTACATTTGTTAACAATTGTTAAGAAACATAATTTTGAATTTACTATTGACTCAACAATGGTTAAAATTAAACATGAATATTAGAAAATGCAAAAATTGTAAGATTTTTAGTAATTTTGACAAAGGGGTAGCATGGACATGTCGATGAATAGAGGTAAATACTAGGGAAGGCATCTTTTTGTTTCCCAAGTCACCTAATTATTTTGAGGTGCTCTTTTCAAGATAGTCTCTTAAGAGTCCTAAAAGCCAAAAAAATTCAAAATTTGACGAAGCCATTTCAGGAGCTCGTGGTACATGGGAATGCTTTGTCTCCACCTATAGGTGGATATCGAGTCCCTTCAAATCAAAATCTCTCATTTTGGGTCAACTCAATACCATTTGTGTGTTCCAATGTCAAATGCATTCTTGCAAAATTTGTCAATGAAAAGTAGTGCAAAAAATGGAAAGCAACATTTTTTTTGTTTTGTACATAATGGAGTGAAACAAATTGTACTAACACATCAAGGTGGGCAGTCCAACACTATGAAGGCATCCTTTTTTTTCCGAAGCCCCCCATGATTTCAGAGTGGACTAATCCAGGGTAGTTTTGAAAGTTTTGTAAGAGAAAATAATGGAAAATTGTGAAGTTTTGAGTTATTTTGACAAATTGGTAGCATGGAAATGTCAAGGTAGGTAGGTAAATACTAGGGAAGGTCTAACCTCATTTCCCAAGTCACCTAATCATCCTGAGGTAGTCTCTTAAGAGGATTAAGAGAAACAAGTGCAAAATTTGTAAAATTTATAGTAATTTTGATGAATGGGTAGTGTGGACACATCAAGGTTGGTAGGAAAATACTATGAAAGGACTGAATTCATTGCCCAAGTCACCAAATCATTCTACGGTGCTCTTTCTAGGGTAGTCTCTTAAGAGCCTTAAGAGCAAAAAATGAAAAATTTATAAAATTTATAGTGATTTTAATGAATGGGTAGCATGGACATGTCAAAGTTGGCAGGTAAATATTAGGGAAGGTCTTTTTTTTTTCCCAAGTCACCTAATCATTCTAAGGTGCTCTTTTCGAGGTAGTCTCTTAAGAGCCTTACGAGAAAAAAATGCAAAATTTGTAAAATTTATAGTAATTTTGATGAATGAGAAATGTGGAAACATTGGGGTAAGAAAGTAAGTACTAGGGAAGGTCTGACTTCATTTCCCAATTCACCAAATCATTTTGGGGTACTCTTTCTAGGGTACTCTTAAGAGCCCTAAAATCCAAAAGTTGTCAAACTTTGACAAAGTTGTTCTGGGAGCTCGTGGCACATAGGAATTTTGTAACGCCCTACTAAGGGAATTAATGGATCAACACAAAAGTCCACAAATAACATGCCAATAATTTTTTTAAAAGAAACTAAAGTGACATTAACTAATGCAACTCAGCAAATTAACATGAATAACAACATTACATTAACATCATATCATAACCACATTATGACCCAAAAGTAACATTAATCATAGCCCACTCATACGCCTATCCACCATGGTCCCCTAACGTTGCTACTATGACACATCTACACTAACTAAACCTATAGAAAGACATATGATACACTAAGAACACATACAGTAAATTCTTTGAATGTAAATTAAATCTCATACGACAAATTACAAATGATAAAATAACTTAATTATAATCAAACCTCATCTAACACTATGTGAATATGAACCTAATCCTAGTCAATGCCATGAAATAGGTACATAAAGATATATCACATCTACTACTAAATTAAGTTTCATATGCATCATAAATACAACATTCCTACATTTACCTTTCTATTACATAATAAACAACAATAAATATATCTTCAATATTACATCAACTCATTTACCTTTCCTTTACAAGAATGCTACAATGTACAAGATACATTCATCTAAGAGGTATATATATATAATACATATTGGACAAAATTTTCTTAGAAATATCATCTGCACATAAATCCAACTCTCGAATGAAGTGGAAGGAAAGACTACATGTTGCATGTATGAACTGAACCACCTTGTTGTTCTTATAGCACACACGCCACGTTCAGAACAGGGACCCTCTCTTTTCCGCTTTCGTCGAGTCTCCTTTTTTCATTCATCTCATTTTGTGTGCCCCCTATTTTGAGTTCCAAATGGTCAGGGAGTCCTCAACTCATCATCTAGAGTTGACCAAAGTTCACCACCCAAGAAAATTCTAAGTCTTTTTCCTTTGCAGGTCTCTGCTAGCAATTTTCCCTTTGCTTTTGAAAACTGCCATCCTTCTCTTAATGCGGGTCTCGACCTTCCTGCCACTAGCTGTTTCAAAATTTGTGCCCAAATACCTCGCCAACCATCGTACAAGCAATTAATGTGGGTCATTAATGAATAATTTTCTATAAATACCCAAGTCGACCTGTCATTTTCATTCCTTTGGTTAGAAATTGTCAAAGCTCTAGCCATCCTTCGCCGCCTTTGCACCCACGTGATCCTTTAGCCATTTTGAGCATTATAGTTATCAGATTCTTTAGCAAGTTCTTTGTGATATTCGGGTGAGTTTTCCACTGTCACCCCAGTTGTGTTCCTTTTTTATGGGTTTTTCAAAATTGTTAAAATCTTTAAGGGGAAAACTTTAGGTGAGTTAGAATGCTGAAATCCACACCTCCCCATGTTGAAGAAAACCTTGAAATCTATGGGCCTTGCCGAACTTAAACCCTCGTCTGCAGTTCTTCACCAGGGCGCTTATGCCCTTGTGGCCTGCAAGCCTCCCTTTGTCGTTATGAACATCAAGAGTGAATTGCTATCCTTTCCTTTGGCGGGCCCGTGCGTACGATCGTACGTCATCCCTTCGCAATTACCCATTCAAGAGAGAAAAAATCTAAGTAAAACGAGAGCCCAAGAGCCCTACGGTTGTGAACTTTCGCATGTGGGTGACACTGCACTCTTTGTTGTTTCCTAACGGCCATCCAACCTCATCGCCCTGCCTTGTAGGCCCCGCAAGTATTGCATCAACCAAACTTAGTTAGGCACAACTTTCCTTCATGGGCTAATCTATGCAGACTTCCACTACCTCTTCATCACCAATGTTAATACCTTTACAAGTGGCCAAGGCTGCACTCATTTCTGTGTTGTGGGAACCACAATATCCTTCGCCCTCTAGACTTTCCCAACAAAAACCTAAGCATAAACCTATTGTGGGTCTAACTATGTGGGACTCCATCTGGAGACCACCCCGCTCTCATTTCCATTTTTGAAATGGCTGACAACCTGCTTCCGTCTGCTCTGCAGACCCCGACCTCGCGGTTTCCCCGAGCTTTTATCGAAAAATCTCTAAGTAAATTCATTGCAAACAGTTCTTTGTGGGCCACTGCATGCGGCCTGCCATTGTGTGTTTGTCATTGCAAAATAGTCACACCCTATCATCTTCCTACATGGCGGAACCCGAGCTCACCTCCGCTGTCTAGCCTTCCTCATGTAGAATGATCAATGTCAGGGTCCTCCGCAGACCCACCTATGTGGGTCGCCCATTGTAGGGCATTGTCTTGTCTCCACCATTTGAAAATGCCCATCCCTTAACGGTATTCCATAGCTCCCCACCCACATTTCCCTGGACGACCAAACACTAAAGACTGAACCCAAGTCATCCAAACGTCCTGTAGATCCCACAATGCAAGATTCCCTTTATGGAATTCCTCTTCCAGAATGTCGTTTCTGAATGGAAGAGTTGCAAACAGCCTTAATGACACCTTCCTCCACACCCTTTGAGTCTGCATTAGTCAAATTGTCAAACTATCATATCCAAGGTTCTCGTGGGAGAGTGACAAATGTACATAACTGTCCAAATGCCTTGTCTGGCCTTTGAAGTCCAAGTGCAGAAATTTGAGTGAGGTGGTTGCCGCTACCCCAGAGCCGTTTCACCCTAAGTCACTCTAAATGGCTGCCAGCCTAGGGAAACCTGCATCCCTGGGCCTTCATTCTCATAATTGACCCTAACGAATGTTAAATGATGAATTTTAATGGATTTTATGATCTTTGATGATGAAATGTTTAATCTGGCCCTCATGTTTGTAGGATTTATCTAATGCTTTGCCCACTTTACACATGAATATGCTTACTGCATTTGTGTATGCAAGATTTATGGAATCAACTGCGGGACCATCGGGAATGTCCTCAAAAAAAGAGAAAGGAAAGAAAATCGACAAGGCACCAAGAGGCAAAGAAGACAAAGACAAAATGAAATATCAATTCCAAGGGGTGGATATTACCTCCAAAGTCACTTCAGACTGGAACATGATTTTAGACACCAACCATGGACATATAGATATAGATGAGTTCAGGAAATGAGTCATAGTCAACTCAACCACTGACAATGCAAGGAAGATTAGAAGAAGTGACCTCCCCAAAGCAGCTGGCTTTTTGTCTACTCTAATAGCCCCAAAACTTGTAATGACATGCAAGGAGGCCTACCATGGGGGAACCCATAAAATTATTGATCATGAAGGCAGAGTACTAGTAGACTTGTTAGCCCATTCCATAGGCGAGATATTTCACATTCCCACATTTGACCCTATGGAAGAAACTGAGAAGAGGTATGTACAAAACATGTGGAAGGCAGATCCACAAGGTTACAAAAATTTGATCAACCAACATTGGTTGAAAGAGAAGAGGGGTAGTACTACTAAGGTACCCCAGGAGATGTTCCATAGTGATTTCTACGAATATTTTCATGATCTCGTGACTCTCCCAAGTAAGGTGATGGGAATTACTATTGCTGCCTATTTCCAAGAATGGAAGTTTTACTTTATTGAGGAGATCATCAGAGGGAAAACCAAGTTCCATTGGGCGAAAATGATCAGCGACAATTTGTAGAATTAGCTGATGGTTATAAAGAAGGCGTCGTAGTTTTATATGACCTCTTACTTGGTGTATCTCCTGGTGGCGTCGTTCCCCTACAAAGGATTATTTGTTGCTCAAAGTCCAACTCAAGGAAGGGAGCTAAAAGTATATGATAAGTATCCACAATCACAATACCCGAACTTCAAGAAGGACTATCACAGAGTGAATGATGCTTTAATTAGGCATATCATTAGACTTCTTGGAGGAGACTTCGAAAGGAGAGATTCACACAGTGCTCATGCATCCATTCACATATTCAAGTACCTATTCATACAATTCCTGAAGTTTACTTATATCATAACAAAGGACTTCTCTGAGAGTCCTTAAAAGCTGACCCAATACCTGAATGACCGAATGATCATATTGGAAGTCTCTTGGAAGTTACAGAATGCTCATACTCTATTGAGCAATAATCACAAGGTAGGCATTCCCTACCCTCTCACCTTCGGCCAAGGCATGTATGCTATTCTCGCGTCCCAATGTGTGGAATATTCAGAGAAGAAAATAGTGGAGTATAATCTAGATCTCCACACAGCCTGACCTAGAATGGATCCTTATGGAAAACTAAAGAAGTTTTTTGGGAAAGAATATGCCCACCTATCCCACATTGAATACTTTTGGGAAAATTTCCAAGATGATAAAGAGGTACACATGTGACACTACATGCATATGACCGCCCAGTTTGTAAAGTCAATCAATCTCTTCTCGGTAACTGATCAGATTGTGGAGGACAAAGACACCATTTTGGATCTAAGGTATGATGTTGTGGCTAACTTGCCACTACCACTAATAGACTGGGATGAGGAGGAGGTCAATGACCTTAATATCGTGACTAAGCCGGTGGAGAAAAGAACAAGGTAGTGGATTGATGCCCAAATCACTCAGCTAAAGATACAAGGGGCTACATTAACATATGGTAAGCTCGAAGATGAGATTGAGAGTGAGACCGATAGTGGGGAAACTGCCGCTCTGACTAAGGAAACTCTTAAATCTCCTCTAGTGACATGGTCAAGAAAGAGGAAAGAAGTATCAGAGCAAAAATCTAAGGCCAAGGTTTACTCAAGGAAGCCTACAAAAGGGGAATCCTCCAAAAGGGAGAAGAATTCAGGAGGGTTTACTGAGAAGCCCACAATTCAAGAAGACCCTCAACATGAAGGCGAAGAAGAGGTTGAGTGCCTGCAATCACCACCTGTTGCCTCTTCCCTTTCCAATTCTACCGCTACTGCTACTACTCCACCTTCCACATCTCAGGTGTTGCCCGTCTCATCCCCACCCATTGTGGACATCTTTGTCCACTTGGACTCCACTTCGCCTATAGCTCCCATCATGGTGCGAGATTCCTCCTCCACTACAACTTCTCTAATATCATCTTCCTCATTGTCTCCTTCTGCTACAATTCCCCTAGCTATCGCAACTATTCCCTCTCTCACTCTACTAGAGGCCTTTGTGAGACACATGCAAAATATACCCATGGAATTCTCTGGGGTATTAATGAATCATGCAGTACAAGTTGTGATGGCCCAAGCTATTGTTGGTCTCCCCATCCCTCCTCTCATAGAGCCACCAAAAATAGAGGCTACAATGCAAATATCAGAAGAAATGGAGAGACACCAGAGGGAGGCTACCAAGGAGATAGTTGAATAATCTAAGGATCCTTTTAAGGATGACTATTACGAGCACCCTGAGGGAGGGATAAATGTGACTATAGATGAGGTGTCCTATGAAGAGGAAAATTAGTCACAGTCCTCAAAAGAAGATATAGAGGCAGTCAACGAAAGATATATAATTAAACCCTCTGATCAAGAATCCGAAGAGGAGTTCTCCCAATAGCTCAAAGGTGTTGGAGAAGAGATTGAACATGAGAAGTAGCCCTATGAAAATAGAGATGACACTGGTGACAAAATAGAGATGAAGAAGGAGCCCATGTTGGTTGGGAAAGATAAAGGTCCTATTCAAGAAAAGGAAATGCCTCCTGAAAAAGAAAAGGAAGAGGAGGAGATTGAAACAAAAGAAGAAGAAAAAGATAAAACCTAAAGAAGAAGCCGAGCTTGGAAAGAGCCTAGATCTAGAATGCCATGAGAAGCTAGAGCAAGAGGTAGAAAAGGCCCCACTGACAGAGGATTTCCCCAAAGAAAACATAGCCACTGCTGAGATAGAAAGAGAAAAAACTATACTGATTCAGGACTTAGATGAAGAAGAAGAAAGAACGGAGCAAAAAGACCTGGGTCATGAGGAGAAACAACCCCTACTTGAGCAAAAAGAGGAAGGTGATCATGAATCACCAAAGGAGGAGTCTCAAATGCCTAATTGGCTACAAAAGTAGCAACAAAAGAAATCCCCCTTCCTCATGGATCCAAAGACCAAACTCGAGGCTATCTTGGCACGAGTACAAACAAAGCCGAGAAAAGAGAAGAAGCCAAGGGTCCATTCTCACATAACAGTTGATGCATCTAGATCAATGACCATGCATATTTCCACCCCAATAACAGACAAAGGAGAGGCTGTTAGTTACTTGATATCTCCACCATCAACCTAGGCACTGCTACGAGGGAGCAAAAAATAGATGAACTCCATGGATCGGTTTCCATGATAGTTGAGAAAATGAACAAAGACCAATCCTCCAAGGAGGAACTAAAGGTGCAAGTGGCAAACCTTAGTGCCTACATTTAGTAATGGATTTCCCTAGAGGAAGAAACCCTGACTACCTCCTCTACACCCTAGTTGCTATCTCAAGATGAATTCTCCAAGATGGAGAAAATGAGGAATTGGACCAAGGCTACCTTAGATTGGTTTAGACGGGTGCTATACATTGGTGATATGGGTATTGGCCATGATGTCCGAATAGCCAATAAGTTATGGGAAGTGCAAAAATAGCTCGAGGGAATTGAGAAAATTTGTCACAACTTCCCTGAATTATTTAGGATTACATATCCTAAGCTCGAGGCCATCCTCAAAATGCCCGAGAAAACATGGGAAAAGGAGTCATCCCTAGTGAAGGATGATCATTGGCTAGTGGAGACATGGAAGATGGGCTTGGACAATAGAAGAAAAATCCTAGAAAGGGTGGCCCATGAAGTAGAGCTCGACCTTGAATGGGTCAAACAACATAGGATGGAGAACAAGGAGTACTTGAAACTCGTGACAGATTATGATATGCCCATTTTCAAGCTAGATCCAAAGAAGATTAGGCCATATTTCCATAAGAAAATGGAGAAAGGGGCCATAGATTCATGGATGTCAGACTTCATGGAATTTTTTACCTGAGCCTTCATCTAATCAGAGCAGATGATCAAGGCCACACCTAAGAGTATGAAGAATTGGAATCTTATCGTGGGTAGATCTAGGAAGCTATCCTTCCAAGTACTTCAATCAGATATCATGGAGTGGGATAAGCTTCAGGCATTGATTGGAAAGTTTGTATAGTATTCCAATGTTTAGATAAGCAAGGGAGTTCTTGTAATAGATGATGAGTTCCTAGCAATACATAGCTACAACCAAAAGAGCAAACCACTAAAGACAAAGTGCTACAATGACATGTCACTATAGGACAAAATAGGGAAAATGACAAAGAATGTATTTTATATTAGTAAATTTTTGAGGTAAGTGAAACCCTAGCTTGTAATGAATCTGAACCATACAATGTAAATTAATCATATCCATTCATTTAGGCTTTGGAAAACTATAAATAAAGGGTCTCCTCTCATTTTCAAAGAGAGAGTTGAGTTGTTGTAATGACATGCTGCAGAAATTTTAATAGAACTTCATTGCTTTTAGTGGATTCTTGAGTTTCTCACATGTTACATGATTCATCTCCTCATGTTTGGTATATCTAAGTTACATTATCTTGTTGTTCTTAGTGCTTTCAAGTAGTTTTGATAGTATATTTATTGTTGTCCATTGATTTTTAAGAATACTATTGTGTTGATGCTTTCCATGTTCATGCTTTTTGCTCGTTATTGATGGTAAACAACTGTGTAAAGCTAGTTTGAACATAAAATCCTTGCTGCGCTTAAGTTTCATCTTTCATTTATGCTTTATGGTGAATGAACAACTAAAAACTCTGTAGACCCCAGAAGATAGCACTAGTTTCATGATATTGTGTTGTTTGGTTAAGTGGAACTCAGTTATAGAAAGGTTGCCCACTGTAGCATCCTCCATTATCACTGTTCATCGATAGTTGTAGGTTTAGGAACTTCCTCCTCCTCTTTCCCTTTTGAACTTTCTTTGAAATAGTAGTTTAGGAAACGTTCTAACATCATTGTAAAGCCAAATTTGATGACCAAAGTGGAGTTTTAGACTGTTGTTTTGAACTTGCAACAATCACACTTTATTTCTAGAATCTTAGGAACTCCATTTGAGGATCCAATCTCCTTCCAACTTAACAATTGTCCATGCCCCTTGTGATTACCAACAAATCACATCAATCCACTGAGTTTTTTTGCAAGTCATGACCTGACACCTAAGAGACCTTGGGATAATTTTCTACAACTTTTTTGTGGGAAGTTGTCTTTTAGGAGTGGTAGTGCACTTGTGTGTTACCTGTGTTGAGAAGGTGCAAAAACACCCATCAAAAGAACTGGTGCTAGAAGGAGGGCCTCCCTTTTGTTAAGTTGGATTGAATTGGCTCCTTCTCCCCTGAGAAGTTCTAAAGAATATTAAGATCTACACCCAACAAAGGGGAATTCCAAGAGCTACCTCCCCCTACTAAGGCTAAGAGAGCTAAAAGAAGGGAAGCAACTTCATCATCCTCCTCTACTCCATCCACTTCTCCTTCATCCTCACCTCTTCCTTCCATCCATCCACACCAAACTCCTTCCTTTCTTGCACCCACCCCCTCTCAGCCACCCCAAGATGCCTTCCAGTTGTCCACTTCCCATGGCTAAGGTGTTTCCCTTGCCCCTTCTCTTCAAGTCCAAGGAGCTTCCTTAAGTGTTGTTTCTCCTTTGTAGCCCCAAGTTACTATTGCACAACAAGTACAACCTCCACCTCCCTTCATTGCTTGGCTAGGTAACAATCCTTCTTTATTGTTCTTCAATGATTACCATGACATGTTAAAGAATCCAAAGGAATTTTTCATGAAGTTTCATCCTCATGATCCATAGAGGACAACAGAGGAACATATCAAGATCTTTCAAATGAATTTTAAGGACATTCAGATAGATCATGAGGACATGGCTTGTCGACTCTTTCCTTATTCCTTGGGGGTAGAGGATTTTTATTGGTACATCAACTTTCCAATAGGGTCCATCACCTCTTGGAACCTATTGAAGAACTCCTTGCAAAAATATAAGATCCCAATCAGCCCTTCAAAGTTATACCAAAAATGTTGGTATTGGCATGGTGTGATGGTTTATAGGTGGCATTGTTGTTCTTGCCACCAAGGTTCAAACCCCGTTGGGGTGTTATTGTTGAATGGTTGTATCCGGTTCATAGCTCTGGTCAAAAGCGTTTACCCCTTGAATAAAAAAAAGTTATACCAAAAATTTATGTCTGTTCAAAGGGAAGTCAACGAACCAATCAGATCCTTCAATGATCTATTTCACCGTGCATACATGAGATTACAAGATTTGTATGTGGTTGATGATGCTTCAACCCGATTGGTTTATTATGCTGCCCTAGACAACCTCACCGCTGCATTGGTGAAAAGAATGCACCCACCACTTGCTAGGTTGGTAGACACCTATGTAAGGCAGTCATAGCAAGCACTAATTTGGGGAAAAATATTTATGGTCCACTACCTTCCTTGGGGCTAGTTTCCCATCCAATGCAAGTTCAAGGACTCACTCAAGCCTTGGCATATCAAATGCCCGTTATGAATCAAGTTCCACAGTTGTCCATGGTTCCTCATCCAGGACAACCATTACTTACACCCACAACAGTAGTAGGTCTATCCTCAACCATCTCAAGTGCCTGCATATCTGCAGGGGTCTAAGTGTTTGCCCATTCAACAAAATCAACCAGTGGTGCAACTGATCTTCCTCCAAAACCAAGCACCGCAGCCGAACAACGCAGAGACGGATCAAATAGATGAAATGGTAGAGATGATTAAGAAGATGTCAATGGAGATGACACATTTAAGGAACCAAAACAACCAACTGCAAGCTTCTCAATGAAGCATCCAGGCCAACCTCAATAGGGATAATAGAGACAACTATGATGTAGGTACTTCTACCGGGCAGAATTACGAAAGAGGAAAAAACTCCAATAAAAACTTTGAAAGAATGCCTTCACAGAGACATAATCAGACATGGGATACGAGGCTAAAAAATGAAGGCATCCCTACCCCTCTTGATTAGCCAACCAATGCAGAAAAAAAAAACAAGTGGGGTATACTTAGCCAAGGCAGCCTTGTCGGGATGGTTTCAGATCCACAAAACAAATACGTACTCTGAATTGGATTGCCCCGAGTTCCAGACAGCTACAGAAATATTTCAAGTAGAGGTTTAGAATTCCATGGATGGCACTGGTTGCAAATACCTAGTCCCATCTGAGGCATATGACTCTTCCGTGCTCATGGTCAATCAAGCCCCCTTTCCATGAAGTGAAAGTAACACACCCAAAAAGAAGATCGCTACCACAAAGGATGAAGAAGCAAATGAGGTAAGTAGCCAAGACACTCTATCTCAACTCTTCACTTCAATAGATAATGGCCTGGTAGATGAAGAGGATTCACGTGAGGATGAAGTATAGATGTTCCATCAAAGAGTAACCCCTTATAATTTAAGAAGTAGACAAGTAGGGGGTCCTTTGACGACTTCTATTCCACCCAATAACTTAAGTACCCCACCTGATCCAAATGCTAGTAACAACCTAGGTTACCCCAATGTGCCCACTTAGTATTTCAATAAAAATAAGCAGCCAAATCAAGTGCAAAACCATTCCACTAGCTCCTCCCAAGGAAAATCCTTTGAGGCTGAAACTGAACAAATAGGTGAATATGTAGCTAAAGAATTTAAGGTTAAAATCAGTTTGTCATCCTTCGAGTTGCTTAAAGTCCTGAAAATTAGGAATTCCTTCTTTAGAATGGTTAATGGAACTGGTTCTTCTAAGTCAACAGAAGAGATACCTAGCAAGAGAGTCTCTTTTGATGAGTCATAGAATGAGCCTATAATTAAGGAGTTATTAGGCAAGAAAACGGATGCACCCTCAAATAAGAAAATGGGAAAGTAGCCCTCCAAGGAGAAAAACCAAGTGACAACAAAGGAAAAGACCGATGAGAAAGATAAAAATCAAGTAGCTCAGGCAGACACGCCCATGGGTTTGTTCCAAGCGAAGTTAGAAACACCGCCCTTCCTTACTACTATTAGAATATTTGGGAAGAACCTGCACAATTGTCTGCTTGATTCAAGAGCAGCGACCAATGTAATGTTGCTTGCTATATACAAGGCTTTTGGAATAGTCCTTACTCCTTCACGAAGGAAGGTGACTCAACTGGATAAAACAGAGGTGAATATAGTTGGTTAAATCAACCGGATCCCTATGCAGATTGCTATGGACCCAAGGGTGCAACAAGTCATTTCCATTCAATTTGTTGATATTCTCGACACATACAACATAATAATGGGAAGAGATTTCACTAGGGCATTGAATGGGTACGTTGCAACCAACTTTTCTCACCTATGGCTACCATGGAAATGGCTACCAAACTAGATACATATTGACCAAGAACTGCACATGAAATTTATGATAATAGAGTATAACAATACCAATGAGGTGTTAGTTTTCTGAAATAGAACTTGGCAATTATTCTAGTCTTGTGGCCTATCAAGAAGAATTGGGGTCTCAAGAAGAGTAGGCAACTAAAGAATTTCTCATGTTGTGTAGCCCTCCTACTGATTTAAATTACACACCTTAGAGCACCAAGATGTTGGTTGAGTTAGATAATGAGGAATCCAATGATGATGGCAATCTAGGATTATTGGACAGATTCCAAGAACTTATTGAAAAATGTGTGCAAGATCAACTTAGCTTAGGAGTGAGGATAGACTTTCAAGAGCTCCTGTTGCCCAGTTGGTGTAGGGTCCACAACACTATCCATTCAAAATTTGAATGCTACCTTTGTCAAATAGCAGTTGCTCATATCAATGGACAAGTTCCACCCAGGGAGGAACCCTGAATGGGACAGCCTAACCATAACAATGTTGAATTTGTTCCTTCACTGGAAGTTGTGGATGCAAATGTGTAGCTAAAGAAAGACAAAAGTATGATCAGCCCTAGAGCTAAACAATCCTCTAAATTTTGGACACTATGCTTCAATGGATCTAAATCCAAGCAAGGAGTGGGAGTTGGGTTCAAACTCATCAGCCCCACAGGTAAGACATACTTTTCTTCTCATAGACTCTAATTTTACTGCACAAATAATGTAGTGGAGTACGAAGCACTAGGCCATGGTCTTTTAATGGCTCTAAGGAAAAGGGTTAAAATTTTGCAAGTCTTTGGTGACTCAGAGTTAGTGGTAAAACAAGTTAGGAAGTTGTACTCATGCCATGATAGGAGACTAGAAAATTACAGACACAGAGTCTGGGACCTCATAGAAAATTTAGATGCCTTTAATATCCAACTAATCCATCACTCCAAAAATTATATGGCCAATGCCTTAGCGTGGGCAGCCAACATGCTACAGCCCATTTATTTATCCATCTTGAAGAAATTTACTGTTGAACTTACTTCCATTTCATCATGCCAGAAAATGTTACCAACTTCCAAGTATTTAATGATGACAAGCACATCTTGGATTTCATCACCAGCTCTGATGTGTTTGTAACTTAGATAATTGACGAAACTGAGCTCGAAGAGGTAGAATTGGACATAGAAGGAGTCATCAATCTAAAGACGAATATGATTCCTAGGGGAATGGTCCAACTTGAATGAATATTTGACTTAGATCAGGATCAACAAGCAAAGAAGGCCTCTATTGATAATCAATGTGATGCCCACAATCTAGGGACTGATGAAGAAGTTAGGAATGTGTTCATTGGAAAAGTGTGCACACCAGAAGAAAAGAAAGGGATAGTTGATGCCTTATGCAAGTACCATGATGTTGTCGCTTGGAGCTATGAAGATTTTAAAACATATGACACCTCAATCATCACACACACCATCCCCCTCAAGCTAGATGTGAGGCCCTTTCAGAAATGACAACTCCTTGTCAATGCATTATTGGAACCCATCATTTACAAAGAAGTTTAGAAATTGTTGTTTATCATAATTATATTTCCATTTAGACATTCCACGTGGGTGGCCAATTTAGTCTTGGTCAAGAAAAAGAGCAGAGAAATCAGATTATGTGTGGACTTCTGCAATCTAAATAGAGCCTCAAAGAAAGACAACTACCTCGTGCCCTCATTGGATGAAGTGTTGCAGATAGTCAATAGATTGCAAATGATGTCTTTCTTGGATGGGTACTCTGGCTACAATAAGGTTATGGTACAGTATGAGGAAAGGCATAAGACAACATTCATCACCAAGTGGGGAACCTTCACATATAGGAGAGTTTCGTTTGGATTGATAAATGCCAGTGCAACATTCCAACATGAATGGATATTTCCTTTAAAGATCTAATTGGCAAGTGCATTATCATCGACATGGATGATCTCACGGTGTTTTCAAAGAAGTGAAGGGATCATGTTTCTGATTTGTTCAAATCTTCCAGAAATGCAGAGAATTTGGTATATCTTTGAACCTGAAGAACTGTATCTTTGGAGTCACAGAAGGAAAGCTACTCAGGCATGTGATATCAGAGAGAAGAATATTGATAGAACCTGAACGCATTCAAGAAATCCTGAAAATTCAACTCCCATGCAACAAGAAGGAAGCAAAATATTTCTTTGGAAAGATAAATTTCATCATAAAATTCATCACCGGCTTCGCTGAGATAGTCAAGCCACTAAATGCCATGTTGAAACAAGATGCCAAAGTTGAGTGGACTTTGGAAGCCACGTAGTCCTTCGAGGAAATCAAAAGAGCGATTGTTGATCCACCAGTGCTGGTCATCCTAGACTACCTGAAGCCATTTTACATTTACTCATTCACTTCAGACTATTCTTGTGCCAACATATTGACTCAAAAGGATGAAAAAGGAAGCGAACACCCAATCGCTTTCATGATTGCCCCACTAAAAGATGTTGAGCTGAGATACCACAATGTGGAGAAGCAGGCATATGCCCTTAGTTAGGGGAGTCAAGAAATTTAGACATTACATCCTATGGAACAAGGTGTTTTCCATTGTGCCTGACCCAGAAGTAAAGACATTGTCAATGCAGAACGAGTTAAGAGAAAGAAAAGAAAAATGGGTTACCCTGCTGCAAGAGTACAACATGGAGATTCAACCCATGAAGTTAGTTAGAGGGTGAGCCCTCACTCGAATGATAGTTGAAGCACTGCCTGAGGTTGGACCCGAGCTCACTGTTCAATAATACCTACTCGAAAATGTCTCCCCAAGAGAGTGGTATGACAACATTGTCTACTACCTATTGAATAACAAGTGCCTGCATTGCCTATAGGGAGTCCAAAAGCATGCTCTTAGACTGAAAAGCAACAACTACATGCTGCAAGAATCAATGCTATATAAGAGAAACCATGAAGGGGTATACCTCAGATGCCTTGGGAAAGAAGAAGTCATGAGAGTATTAAAATAATTCCACGATAAATTTGGCACTGATATTTAAGGATGCACATAATCATGTTTGAACCTGTCACGTGTGCCAGACTACTGCAACCTGAGAATGGAATGTTGTTGTCCCACTATAACTAGTCTTGGAGGTAAGACTGTTCACTCAATGGGGTCTCGACTTCATCGGCCCGGTAAGCCCTCCCTCCTCTGTAGGCCACAGGTACATTCTAACCACCTCTAATTTCTATACTAGATGGACAAAAGCAATAGCATGTAGACAATGCACAACTAAGGTAGTGGTTAATTTCCTTGAAAGTTTTATTTTGAATCATTTTGGTTTCCCTTATGCTCTTGTCTATGACAATGGCCATGCCTTCTCCTCACTCAAATTTGCTAGTTAGGCATTTGATTATGGAATTTCCCTCAAGTTTTCATCCAATTATTATCCCCAAGGCAATGGCCTAGTCGAATCCACAAATAAAAATCTGATCACTATGATTAAGAAGTTGCTTGATAGAAACCCCAAAGACTGGCACACCCAACTGTGTTTTGTACTTTGGGTAGATCGTACCCACCACAAGGCTTCCTTAGGTAACTCCCCATTTCACTTGGTTTATGGTCTGGAGCCCATCTTTCCTATCAACTTGAAGATTCCCACCCTCCAATTTCTCAACACTTACTATGAGGAGGGAGACCATCGAGAAGCTCGTTTAGCTGAGTTGTTACATCTAGAAGTATGTGACCAACACTAGTACACAAACAACAATATATGACTAAATAAACTACTAAAAATTGAATATAAATGACGAAATTTAGTCACGTGACTATTAGTGGTTTATTTGTAGTCATTTATAAGACCACTAAATTTATGACTAAACAATTTTAGTCATTTATTTAGTCATTGATTTTAGTCATTAATTTGGTCATTGATTTGGTCATTGATTTAGTCATTGATTTAGTCATTTATTTAGTCATTTATTTAGTCATTAATTTTAGTCACATGACTATTTTAGTGGTTTATTTGTAGTCATTTATAACACCACCAAATTTATGACTAAACTATTTTAGTCATTTATTTAGTCATTGATTTGGTCATTGATTTAGTTGTTAATTTAGTCATTTATTTAGTCAAATATAATTTAGTCATATATTTAGTCATTAATTTAATCATTTATTGTTGTTAACTGGTCATTTATTTAGTCATGGTAGTCATTTATTTAGTCATATATTTAGTCATTACTTTAGTCATATATTTAGTCATTAATTTAGTCATATATTTAGTCATATATTTAATCATTAATTTAGTCATGTATTTAGTCATGTATTTAGTCATTACTTTAGTCATATATTTAGTCATTACAAGTCAAATCTATCTTAATTAATCCTCACAAATTTATGCATATAAACTTCAAGTGTCATAGATATTCAAATGTTAAAAAACACCATGAAATGAAGATTAAAATGTTTGAACAAATATGATTGATCAGACACAAACACAAATAGATTACAAATCAAGAGGATTCACAACACAGTATTTATGAGTGGAGAAAAAACCACTCTAAAAATTTACTTCATTAAGCCTCATTGGCAAATCAAAATCTCATTGGTTACATTCAATGTCTCAATGACACTGTACAACTTACAGACACTATGTAAACACAATACTCCTATTTTCATATACATATACTATTTTCCCCTTCCTTAATTGCAGTCCTTTTGGAATAGAAGTGACCTCCTATAGGGGCTTGACCCATTTAATCCCCTTTCAAATCCACAACTTTCTCACCGCTATTAGTTTCAGTTCCTCCAAAATCTTCATCGCTGGTATTCACCTTTCACTTCTCCAATTTGGAGCTACAGCCTAAAAATAAGGTTTCAAAATTTGCACATCAAAAACTCAAAAAAGTAAAATAATACAGAGGATAAAATTCAAACATTTTCTTTCCCTTTTCCAACTATGGCACCCTAAACTTAGGCGCTAGATATAGTGAATGTATCAGAATTCGATATAACATCCATCAAAAGCATATTTGGAAGTAGATTTTTATCAGATATTGTAGTTGCAAGTTCCACTAATTATAATAAAGATAAATAATTTTACCTTTCTGCATCAACTAATGCAATTTTGATAACTTTTAGAGGGTTGACAATGCTAGCCTTTATCATATCAACATGGTCACCTACAAGTTTCAACAAAACATTAAAATTATTAATTAGACTCAACATCTAAGAAAGAAAAAGAAACTTCAAACATTATCAATTTAGTAAAAAAATCATCAATTTCAAAGATCAAAGTAGCCAATGATTCACTCTCTACATCCTCTGCTACAATCAAAAGAGGCCTTTGTTTCTGTGATAAATGCAACAAGAAAAAAAAATGCATGTGATGAATCTCACATACTTCTATGAAACTTTTCTTAGAGAAAATCCATCTAAAAAGTTTCTTACCAACATTCTTTTATAGATCTCTATAATGGTTGAAGGTTTTGCCTTTGTCTTTGCATATGCATCAATTCCATCTATAACCTACATTGTTTAGGAATAGTTATAAAGAGTTCAACAAAACTTTTAAATTCAAATAATGAAAACTAAATGTTCATCAATTTCTTTGGTTAATACATGCATATATAAACTTCTTTCAGGGAAACATGGCCTGTACAAATCAAGAGTATGTTTGATTTAGAGATTGTTTATGGTCAACATGTTTTGTTTGATTCTCTTATTTCTTATTTCATAAATTATATTACAACCATAAATTTTTGTGTAAGTATCCCATATATCATTCTATACCAAATATGATAAGAGCAAATGTATTTCATCTTCTACTCTATTTAAATTTATTCACCATAAAAAATCTAGTGAATAGTATGGAACACTATCTAAATAAATAGGACTAGAAGAGTTACATTAGAATAAATCGGATCTTGGGATCAAAATAAATTCAACACTATTAGCATAAATATACATCAAGAAAGAGAATGGAAAATAGCTTAGCGCAATTATTCATGAATAAAATTATGAGAAAAAGGTGTACTACTTATTACCATAGAATAAAATCTGAAAGAAATATGACCTTCTAGTCTAGAGTTTCACAAAACACGATAAAGGATACATTAAAATTAATTTCTAGATGAGAACATGTTGATTCAAAGAAATATGAGAATATGTTGATTCAAAGAAAGGTGAAAACACATTATTACATTATTTTAAGAAATTTAAATAGGATCCTGACTTAATCAATGATCTAGCATGTCATTCGAGTAGGGAAAATCCCCTTTCCTTATGCACATAGGTGATAGAATTGAGCTTTTACATTCAAAAAAAATAAAGATTATGTATAGCAGCGGAAACCCCTTCTCTCATCTACGGTTGGAGAGTTTTCTACGTCAATGGGACCACATTCATTTTAGGTGTGACACTATGATAACACATATTGGGAGTGGTAATCTATGGTGATAGCTTTGAAAGCCTTATTGTTGTTTGTGGTTCAAAGTTGGGCATTCTAAAAAAATGAGTGCAAGCATGTAAGCCTTGAGCATTGGCAACACAAAATCATAAACATATAATGTTTATTAAATGGTAAAATATAGACAAATAATTACCTAGTTGAGTTCTATTAGACTAATTTCTATATGAGTGAGAATGTTGTTGGGATTATTTGTACAAAGAATCCCTCCTAAATTCCAAGATTGACTTTCCCCTTCACAATTGCTCATAAATGCTTAGTCATGAACCAATTTTTTTAGCTTTCCAAAGAAATATTAGCAACTCATAAATACATCTACAAACAAGAGCAAGAAGGATCCAAAAAGAGGCTCCATAAAAATTGAAAAACTAAAAGGATATCTAAAACTAAAGAAAAAACTAAAAAGTAATCTAATAAAAAAAAGAACCTAATCCTATCATAAGGGAAAAAACCTGTGAGACCAATTGGATGACTATAAATAGTCTAACAAATAGACCAAAAATCCAAGAGATGGGACTCATCACCAAACAAGATGAACCAAGGATGCTGGAATGCTAGATGAATTGGATCTAATCCATAGCACTAGAAGAGAAGCCTATACCCTCCTCGATGACAATAAAGGCATCAATCATAGTTCAAAAAACTATCAGTTACTCACATGATTCATGAGTACTTGCAGGTCATTTAGGGCCTAGAAGTAACTCACCCAATAACTTGTGATTCCAACCATAAAACTTGTCGATGTTCATTTCTCCCATTGATGGAAACAAACTAAAATTCAAACTGATCTTTGCCCTTTTCAGGGAATCAGAGGAACCACAATCTTTTTCTTGTTGATGTCCACCTCTCTCACCGATGATTTTGAGTGATGTTGGACTATCGATGGGACTTTGACATGACTCCTAGTGACATGCAAGAATCCTCTCGATGATTGCTTGAAAACTACTTGAGCTATCGGTGGGACTTTGACATGACTCCCAGTGACATGCAAGAGTCCTCCTGATGGAAAATCAAGTAGATTGCACCCAGACTCCAAATCACACGATGTGCTCAAAGAGATGATCACACAATTTGTAGACAACTGAGAGCATTGAAGGGTGTCAAAGATGCCATCTCATGGAATACGATGATTACGGGATATGTACAAAATGGATTTGCCAAAAAGGCTTTAGAAATTTTCAAGCAAATGCAATTAGCAGGCATGAAGCCAAATTCCACAACCTATGCCAGCATCCTCCCTGCCTGTGCCAAAATGGGAGCTTTGGAGAAGGGCATGAACATCCGTCAAAGCATAATAGATAGGGGATTTTTGTCAGATGTTATGGTTGGAAATGCTCTATTAGACATGTATGCAAAATGTGGAAATGTACACAAGGCACGTGAACTCTTTGATGGAATTCCTCAAAGAGATGTCATTGATGGATACATTACACAAAGATGGATAAATTACTCTAGTTTCTAAGTGCTCCCCACTTATTAAAATGGTCTACCTTAAAAGCCATTATCTAATATATAAGTAAATTTTATAATACTTTGGCAATGTGCTATGAACTAATACATTTTTATACTCTAAGATTAAAAGACTTCGTCATTGAGCTTTCAACTAATACATTATAGCTAGTGCAAGACTGCATTCTAGTTTTAGAGACACATTTTAACAATATAAAACTTGGAAAATTAATATGTAAGAACACCATTTTGATTTTTATGGTTAAAGATCAAGAGATTTGGAACAATTTCTTTTTCATAATTATGCAGAGTTCACACCACAATAAAGCAGTGTTATATTTTGTTCTTATTAAAAAATGGGTAAGATCGCATGAAACATACTTGTTCTCACTAGACATCTCATAGAGCTTTCCTCTGCTCGAGAAAATAATGAGAGCCACCTCAGCATCACATAACACAAAAATTTCATGGGCTTTCTTCATTGCAATGAACTCAAACATAAGATCGTTGAGCACAAGTCATCCAAGCTTCCTGGTTCATTTTCAGTTTAGTTGTGGAGGATAGTTCATAAGGATGGAAATCAACATAGGGGATCAGGTCTACCAAGATTATGGGACCATTATCCAATCATCAAACAAACAAGATCAAATCACTTAAATGAAATATAACCTCCTATAACAAGTCAATGAAAGAATATAATAGAAAGGTATAAAGCCAAATTCCACAACCTTTGCCAGAATCTTTTCTGCCTTTGCCAAAATGGGGGCTTTGGAACAGGGTATGAACATCCATCAAAGCATAAATAATAGAGGAATTTTGTCAGATGTTGTAGTTGCAACTTCTCTAGTAGACATGTATGCAAAATGTGGAAGCATAGACAAGGCATGTGAATTGTTTCACAGAATGCCTGAAAGAGATGCCATCTCATGGAATACGATGATTGCAGGATATGCACAAAATGGATTTGCTGAAAAGGCTTTAGAAACTTTCAAGCAAATGCAATTAGCAGGTGTGAAGCCAAATTCCACAACCTATGCTAGCATCCTCCCTTCTTGTGCCAAAATGGGAGCTTTGGAGTAGGTATGAACATCCATTGGAGCTTAATAGATGGGGGATTTTGGTCAGATATTATGGTTGGAAATGCTTTGTTAGACATGTATGAAAAATTTGGAAATGTACACAAGGCATGTGAAATCTTTGATGGAATGCCTCAAAGATATGTCATCTCATGGAATGTAATAATTGTAGGATATGCACAAAATGGATTTTGCAAGGATGCTCTCAAAATATTTGAATTAATGAAGCACTCTAAAACATATGATATGGTTTAACAATAACTTTATTTGATTTCAGAGAAAGACACAAATTCGGGCAGTTCTTACATAGCTCCTGTGATACAATTGATAAAATATGATTGACCTTGACAAAATTACTTTCTACCTTCAAAACCTTATACTTAGTTTGCAACATTCAAAACCTAAAGTAGATCCAGAAAACAATCACATGAAACAATGAAAGAAACAATAAAGAATCCCTCTACACAGAAAAAGCATATCCAGATACTTTTCTTCAAAGACCCTAATAAGACATTTGAATAATCTATGGGATATTTCAGTTTTGAAATTTAGTCTTCCCAAAGTCCTTTTCAGTCCTCAGTTTGATTTTGAGCTGGTCTTCAATTTTTTTTTTAAGAATTGAGTCAAGCTTAGAGCTCAAAATCTATGCCATGCTCCTCATGGCATCTTAGTAAAGAGTCTGGTTGCATGGATATTCTCTTAAAGGGAGTGTGCACCAATTTGCAAAGGCTATAAGAATAGTAAAATACCAATAGTCTCACTTCTGTATCTCATGCATATTGTGTCCCAAGTTATAAATTTATGTTGCTAACATGGTATAAGGATGAATGAAAACTCAAACCAGACCATGCTTTTGAAAAGTGCATATGTTTGAGCCCTTTGTCTACCCAGCAAAAAGGGAGCCTTTCTGAAGTTAAGAAAGGAATATCTTTAAACATTAACCTCATTTTAGTTATGTGGGACATGATTTAGAGGCAAGGTGTAATTACCACAATGATGACTCATACCCAGCCTGTTCAGCACATTGTCCAAACAAACATGGTTGTGTTAATGCTGGACAGACCTGTACAAGCTTAGGTGCAAATCCTTAGCACAATGGGTGGAATAAAAACCTCTAAGGCATGACCTATAAGTCTAAAATGTGCACTAAGTTTGGAAATGTATATACAGTGGCTTTGCAATGATACTGGGAGAGTGTTAAAAATTAATAATTATCTGGAATAAAGAAAAAACATTCTGATTAGAAATCTTGAATATCCTAAAGCTAACATGCAATGTGCTCATCTAGAAATTGTGGAAAATCACAATTTCCAAAAAGTCACTTTTACATTATGAATTCTGGAAACTTGAAGTATATAATTGATTTCCTTTTATGTTTTTAACTCTTGAGATATACGTGCAAGGCACATGACTTCTCCCCCATATCAAAATCTAGCTCTAGAAAATGAATGCAGAAAAGATAGTCATGTTGAACTTAAACCAAAGGAATATTAGAAAAAATAGAATCCATCCTAGTCTAGCTAGCCATCACCTAGTAGCAAGGAAAATAAATTGACATCATAATAACCCAAGTTCAGTTGTGTCAGACTTGTACCCCAAATTAATGCTTTTTATTATTTTATTAATGCAGACCACACTCAAACAAGCATAGGTTCAGATATCAAAACATGATGATGGAATCGAAACCTTTTCGACATGGATTTTAACTTCTAAACATAAAGGTGTTCTATGATCGATGGTGCATTGCAATCATGGTGGGTGTTTGTTACAATTCATCTAAAAGTGATAATTTCATTCTCTACATAACTTATAAAAACAAAAAAATATTCAAAACTTACTTAGAGGAGTGTTGTGAAGGCATCCTCTTGAAAGATAATCAGAGTATGTAGATAAAGCACATGTGGAACTCAAACATGACATGATAGATTCAAAAAACCTATGAAATTTTGGGATTGGCTTGAACCATTGTGCAAAGGGCTTGAAACTGAATGATGCAAGATATAATCAATAACAAAATTGAGACAAAAACCAATGTTGGAAATCCCACAAGCATTTAATACTTCTTAGAAACAAAATCTCAAACAATTTCATTCTCAATTAACTAAACACTCAAGTTGTGAAGAGAAACAAAAGTTGCTTTGTTAAGTGTTTAATGCAAAACTACACTAACATATTATACCTGTTGGTTATTGCGAAGAAAGTCTAGTGCTCCACCTTCAGCTCCAGCCCCAGCACCCATGCCTAGAAAACCCTAAAGGCAGAAAGAAACAAGGTGAATATAGTATTGATGCATGACCATATTGCACAAGACCATACCCATCTTTTCTAAGGCCCAAAAGCATACCTGTGGAAAAATATTTAGTGGAGCAGCATTTGGCCCTCTGGAGGGAGGTGCAGCTTGTGATGGTGCAGTTGTTCGAACTTGTCTGATTGGTAATTGATTTGAATATGGTGGTCGTGCAACAGGTATAGGAACTTCAAATTCCTCAGGGATACTCTGCAATAGAATAGAAATTGGGAATGCATTATAGCCCAATATGCCATAAATAATTGAAAAGAGTTCCATCTTAACTAATACCAAAATCACATTGCGTGTTAGCTACCATTTCCTTGTTTCTTCCCACTTCACTTCCAATTGAAAAAAAATAAAGTTTTTAATTTCAAAACTTTATAATCATTTTTTATAATAGTTCAAAATAGATCATAAGCTCACATTTATCAACTAGATTACATCATATCTGAAATAGAGCATGAAGCTTTCTGGGAAGGCAAAGAATACTGTAGAAAAAAGATTTTAGCAGGCAAGCAATGGTCCATAGAGATTACACGATATCGCAAGGGAAAAAGAACACTCAGTGCACATAGGAAGTAGATAATGTATCCCTAACTAGTGAAAATTTACGTGAAGTTATGGAGGACCAACAAATACAGTTTCAAGAGTAGTTGGATCAACAAACCCAACTCACTAAAGCTGCAAAAGCAAAGTCGGAAGCCACAACAAAGGAAGTAGTACTGCACAAAGCTAAAGTGGCTAGTAGTACAGATTCCTATGATCAAGTCTAGAAGAAACTCATGGAAGTATTTAACATAGTCAAAACCTCTAGGCAATAAGAAATCATAGCTACCCATCATTTGAAATAACAGATTGAAGAAGTCTACAAGCTTTGGACTGCCATCCAACATACTTCCACTACACCTTCCATTTTAGTTGGAGCTTATGTGCCTCCAAGGACATCTCCTGAAAAATTATTAAAACAACTATGCATCAACACATAGTCATTGAGAGATTAATAGCATTACCACATATCATTTACAAGATCATCAAGATACTCCACAAATCACTGCAAACATTGCATACTAGTCCACTGTCACCACTGTGTATTTGAAAGGAGAAAAAAATCAGAACAAAAGTAAACCACTAGAAATCTATGATGTTGAAGCTTCACACTTGTAAGTGACTGAGACCATATACATGCAAAGCTTCTTATCCAAGCCATATCAATAAATGGAGGATTGTTAAAATTAGTCAAAGTATAGAGATGAAGAATAGTACTACTAAGATAAGGGAACATCACCACAAGCAAAAACAATGTTCATAGCATCAATACTCTTTATTCATTGTCATGTACCATTAACTAAGATCTATCCTCATCTAAACCCTTACCACATAGTGATTGAGAACATAGTGAGTAAGAAGTAGAAGAGCTCAGAATCATCAACTCCCCCTGTGAAGTAGGTATACCTACATTCAAAAGACAAGAATTATCATACACCGTCACACCAACCAAAGCACTGTCACCATGGACAGATCATCTAGCAAAGGTATGTCAATAATGTTTATACACTGAGATTGGATCCATCACACTATCTTTCCCAAATATTGAAAAAAATATAGAGTAGAAGAAGCATAGTATAGCACCGTTAGTGTGCCAATAATGTCATTATATTGACACTATTACCAAACCCTTGCAACTGAAAGGATATCAAACATGTAACTGTCAAGTTTGTCAAGACCCCTAGCATCATGTCATAGTCAATGTCAACATGGTCAGGACAGTCACTTTATTTATGCAACAAAAGACTTTCAAAACAAAAAGTTTACTGTGTAACCATAGTCCCTTCATGACAATCTACCTTGCATTGACCATACTGCCTCCTTTGACAATAATGACAAAGAGACTTATGAAAATATGCAAGAAAATCAATAATAATGCCACCATAAAAAAATGAGCATAGAAACTATGGTGAGATCACTTTCGAGATCAATATGGTTGAATGAATTTGAACAAAAACATCACTATCAATGAAACTCATCACCATAACACTGCAATCACCATACTACTCCATTGAACTATCACCCTTGTGAGGACTATCATTTTTTTTAATGTGGGGTCTAACACCTTCCTTAATTGTGCTTTTCCATGGCTATAGTGTTTCTCCATAGCCCTATATCATTTCCACCTTCTCACTGCCTTTTATCTGCCTTCAACTGTTACTATCTTTTCTCTAAGGGACTACTTTCTAGAAATAAAACCTCCTCCTATGACCTTCACCTTTTCCTTAATGATTATGAATAAAATGTGTGCATAGATTTCATATAACCTGCATATGGAGTGTGCACCAAAATTACTTGATATGGTTGTCCTGAAAAATTAAGCATACCTTGTCTCCTTTGGACTCTAATAACTATCCCATGTCACTGAACCTGTGTGTTGACCTCAAACCACATCTCCAAGGACCCTCTGTTATTTTTCTTTCTCACTTTCATTATTACCTACCATGAAACTCTAGCATTTTATTTTGACTTCCTCCTTGAACACAAACTTAGACATAGTGACTACACCTTACAATTCAACTACCATTGCAATCTCTTCTCACTGTACAGGGTTTGGCTTCACTACCTTTTCATTTACTACCATTCCCTTGCACATAGAAAATTGTCCTCATGCCTTTTGCATAGTGGATAGGTATAGCACTGTCAAACTTGGACTATAGAGGTAGGCAATGAACACATTAGAAAATGTAGATTGGGATGCAATGAATAGTACTAACATTATACTACCCCTAGGATTCTTAAAATAAACATCAATGTACAAGATCTATACTACCCCTATGATCAGTGTACAAGATCCATACTGCCCCTGTGACTAAGATTTGTCCTTTATGAAAAATAAATGAACTGAGAACTATCAAACTGGAACTAAATATATGAAGAGCACTAAATCTTGAAAAAGCCACAAGTATAAAACATGAAAGAGTGTTAACTCCAAACATGGCATGAATCAGAAATACCACCAACTAAGCATAATATCACTGACAATATGAAGACATGAAGAGCACTAACAATATGATTCAGAAATTGTCACTATATCATTATCAATGAAACTTATCGCCATGAAGCATCAATACTATGAGCTTTGACATCAATACCATTGAATGATCAAGTTTACCAACAAACACCATTAACCTTTTGCAACATGAACAAAAACACATTCCTGACAAACAATAGGAAATAACATATCTTTGACATCACTTCCTTTGACATTTTTGCATCAACACTATGAAGTGAATGTCTACAAATAGTCACCTTGTATGTTCAAAGTACACTGCCAAAGGAGAAAATCATTATCCAAAATCCAAATCACACAAAGGTTGCACTTCAAAGAACATTGTGACACATCTTTTGAGACCATTACCATTATGACCATTATAGCACCTTTTGTGATAGTAGACTGCTTTTCATTTCACTTCATGGTCTTCTATAGACTATAGCTCAAGTAGTTCAAACTCTTGAAGCATTGTCAAATCAAAAACACATACCTTTTCTCATCAAGATCACAACGATAACAATGGAAACAAAGCTGGTATCTGTAAGAACATAACATGTTTACATAAGCATCAAATGAATTCTAATTTTTGACACATTTTTGAAGTCCAATAATAAAAATATTAGGAATAAACATGTTATCAAGTTAAAATCAATTGCATAAGCATACTCCAGTATAATTTAAAACCATAAACCATTAGAGAGCATATGACCTTCACTTGGAAATTCAAATGTGTGCATCTATTGGCAACATCAAAATATACCATTAAACTAATATTTATTGTAGAAGCTTTGATGTTTTCTTTTGCAAAATAAATTTGTTGTAACAATCTTCTCAAATTTGTTTGCAACAAACTGCTTCCAAAGAAGACATGTTATAACTTATAAGCATATTTATTTTCTTTGAACTTGCAGAGGAGCTAAAGAAGGGGAAAACACTATCAAATGCATCAAATCAACTCTATAATGGAAACTCCTAGTACAATTTGAATTTGTGAGATTCAACCCCCAGTATGATGGTGCTTAGAGCAGCTTCATCAGGGTTTGTGTTTACATTGATTTGTCCAAACCATTACACCATTCTATTGAAATTCTTTCAAACAGAGGCTTTTGGACTCAAATTATGAATTATGAAGGTCTTCTGGTCAAATGTTTTCATTGCAATAAACTCAGACACAAGATCGTTGAACACAAGTCATCCAAGCTTCCTGGTTCATTTTTAGTTTAGTTGCAGGGGATAGTTCATAAGGATGGAAATCAGCACAGGGGATTAGGTCTACCAAGATTATGGGACCATTATCCAATCATCAAACAAACAAGATCAAATCACTTAAATGAAATATAACCTCCTATAACAATTCAATGAAAGAATATAATAGAAATGTGAAGGCAGAGGAAAAGTTCTTAGCCTTCACATAAATTTGATGAACCAATTTTCCATTAACGCAACTCAAGAACTCAACCAAGGTAGCAAAGAATTAAAAATCCAATGGGAGCAAGGAACCAATGCTTTGGAAAAGGATTTAGCCAACCACATAATAGGTGGGAACACATTATACTTGATAAAGCTTATGCAAAATTTGATTATAGTGGAAGATTATTTTGTTTCTACAACTCCTCACAAACAAACCAAATCCTATTGAATCATTCTTCGTCTAATTATCTAACAAGTTTAACAAGGCTAGACATAGAGCCACAAAAAGATCAGTTAGATCGGTTTTCAACACCCATCTCACATCTCAATTGGTGTCATTTGGTCCTCAATTGAGCTATGAGCATCTTCATTTTCCATTTTTTAGTGAAATCAAGCCCCACGAATTTGTTTTCAAAGACTATCTCAAGTGGGTTCAACTAAATATGAAGCTTACCTATTTCTTATCCTTTCAACACAAGAAGACCAAAACCTTGGTTTTGTTGGTGTTGACTTAGATCATGAGCACCAATAACATCGGCTCGTCATTGGAACCACCACCCAAGTCCCGGCGATAGGCATGAACTCCATCGACGACATCCCCTTCGAACCATTGCGGGAACAAGAGACCTCGTCCCGCTGATAGAAGATCCTCACACCGATGGAAAAAAAAACCGTCGATGCATCGTTGGAACTAGAAGACACATCTAGACAATAGAACGATAATGTGGGGGCAGTCAGTTCCATTTTCTATAATGTGGTAAGAGTCATATAGGTAACACCATGTCAAGATAGGGAACTCTTCTTGGAGGTTCTAAATGATTTGCCTCTTTTTTATAAGATTGTGTTGGCAATGCCACTTGGATCATAGTTGTTTGGTGGGATTCCAAACCCAGACAATGAGGTGCAGTTGTGGAAATATCATAGAGAGAAGCTACAAGCTAAGATGATCAGTTTTTTGAGCAAATTTATATCAAAGTCTTGCTTAGCGTGACTTAAGACATGTGCAGATGATATTCTCTCTATAGATAGGCTTGGGGGAAATTATTTGCTTGATCTTGTGGAAAGTGGCAAGGAACTTGCAGAGAATGAGACATTGATTAGAGAAACATTGGACAGTCTAGATGCATTTGAAGGGAGCTTGGAGTAGCTAAAAAATATTTTTGGTTCAAATGTTGAGTTTCCATGGCAATGCATGTGTGAGATTGTTTTGAAGCACTCAAAGAGTTTGTGGGGTGAAATTTTTGAAACCCTGTTTGTTAGTAGGATGAAACAAATAATAGCTGATGGATTTGCATATCTGTGTGAGAGAGTTAAGGTTGGTAAATTCCTTGAAGCCATAGTTACATCTTTGGCAAGTTACAAAGATGTTGAAACCTATTTGCACAAATTAAATACTAGTGAGGGTTGGCTTGTCAAGAGAGGGGACCTAAAAAGTGTCAATTTACCTTGGTTGAGTTTTAGATTTATGTTGACAAATGAGGAAGACTGGTTTGGTCGCCTTAACACTTATTTTGGAACTGAGGTTAGTCAAATCAAAGATACCATAGATGAGGGGTCCAAGAATATTTTGGAAGACCTCCTAAGCTTTCTTCATGCACATAAATCTCCTTCAAGGATAAATGATTTAGCACCTTATTTGCAAGAGAAATGCTTCCATTTTATCTCAACATTGATTTTGGAGATTGAAGAACATCTTGCACATATTTTAGAAGCTCTCTATCAAGAAATGAAAAATGAGTAGATACCAAAAATAATGAACAAGGAGACACTAGAACTGACAATTATAGTGGAAAGGGAACTTTTCTTAGGAAGGCTTTTAGTTCCTCTCAGGTTTCATTCAACTTCCCTTCCACTAGTTCTTGGCTCCTCTCAACTCTAGTTTGTCGAGAACAAAGCTTTAGTTTTAGGGAAAGGATCTTCGACTTTTAGATATTCCAGTACTGATTTTGATTACCCTCTTCTAGATAGTTCTAGAAGACAAATACTAATGAGAGGGGTCAGTTTGAAGCCTGAATCATAGGATAACAATAATAGCACCAAATTGAATAGAACTTGATGGTTTTTGCTTCCAACCTTAGTTGCAAGCTTTAATTTTCATCAACTCTAGACTCTTTGAGGGATCCTCCCCTCACACAACTATTTGTACTTGTACTTATTTTAGGATTATCATTTTGGGCTTACCCCACTCATCCATTTCTTTGTTTTTTTATTTTCTTTGCTTTATTTTATTTTGTTAGCCTTGCTTCTAGGGGCCATTTCCCTAATACTTTTCTATTGCAATAGGAGGACATTATAGTCCCACTAACCTATTCTTGGACACTCATGGTGATGTAAGCAAGGTGGTTGACACTTCCAAACTAGCACAAATGATCAAACAAGATCAAGAAACAACTCTCACATCACTGTCCTATTTCCCTTTTCTCCAAAACTCACAACTAGAGGCTTGTAGCCCACACAAACTGTATTCTCACAATATCTTTTAGAGAAGGCCATCTTGAAACCTTCTTGTCACCTTTTGAGACTCACAACACATTCCAAAACAACTTATCAACAGACTTCACAAGATTTCTTTGACACAAATTTGAAATCCTTAAGACTGCCCCTATTTTTAGGTCACCAAAAAGCCCAAATTTACAAAGAAGTTCCCTCCTAAACACCACATTGTCACCCAAACTCAACAAAGAGTCATTAATTGTGTCTCAAAACAACCAAAACAATCACCATTTCTCATATACCAGACTCCTAGAACGCTATTCCACAAAACCCTCACTTTTCATACAAAACTCAATGGTTTACTCAATCTCACATCACTCGAGCCTATCAAACTCCAAAAATGCATCCAACGGACTATAAATGGCCTAAACAAACTGGTGCAGGAGCACCTACAACCATAATGCAAAATTTGATTTGGTAAAATGTGTCAAGCTGAATTTGAGTGAGTCTAGGTTGGTAGAGGGGGTTTTCAAGTTTTGTTTGTATCAAATAAGGTTTCAAAGACCATTTTGTTATGTATTTATGTGTTTGGGAGTCATTGGAGTTCAAATATGAAAAAATTCTCAAAACATGCAATGTTGTCAATGACAAGAAAGGTTGTCAAAATGTAATTTTAGGAGAATATGAAAAGTCATGGTAGTTTAAAAGGTAGGTATGGGTGTTGGGAAGTTAGAACTTGGATAGAAAATGTATTTAAAAGCCTAAGAAGGCTCAAACAGAGGTTGTTAATCATTTTGTGAAGAATTCCAATATAGAAACCAATATTGAAAAGCAGATTTCACTGTGTTTTTCATCTTTTCTTGTTGTGTACAGTCTTGTATAGGAACTTTATGATCTGGAACTTTTGGAAATTTGTGGTGATATGTCTTAGCTTTCATTTCCATCTATTTTGAGGGTCCTCAATTAATTTTTGTGAATGAAACCTCCATTTTTCTTGGGATTGCCTGTGACAGGCCAACAAGGTCTGAGTTTGAGTTTAAATTAATGTAAATCCATTCCTCCTACTATTGTTTGATGTTACTAAGAGGAATTGTATATAAGATGTTATTTTATGTGTTCTAACAAGTTTGGAGTCAAAATCAAATGGCTGGGTGGCTTTGGAGTGATGCCCTAGGGCTAGGCAGACTCATTTTCATGAGAAATTGAGTGAGGGTTTTGGAGAAATGTTGAGAGAATGGTCTATGTAATGGTTTATTGAGTGTGTGTAGGTTATATTTGGGGTGTTTGAAGCATTTTTTTGGTTGGGTAAGCACTGGAGTTAGGGTTTTCATTAAAACCCTTGTCTATTGCATGTAAATGGAGGGTTTTCTAGTTTGGCATTGTAGAAGCCTTGAATCAGCAAAAAAATTGTGCAATCCTATGTTTTGACACATGAATTTAGACTATTTGAAGAGTTTTTGTGGAAAGTAGGTCATTAAGAGGGACCTCCTTTGGAAAAGTGGGCTAATTGAGTAGCCTAGAGTAAGGTAGGTGTATTGGTTCTCCATTTTGTTGCAAAAAATTCACTAATGGTTTTGAGATATGTTATGTGAGCCCTTAAAGTATATCTTAATCAATTATTTAATTGGAAAGTCTTTTGTAGAGTTTGGGTGAAAAGTTCCCTAAACTGAGTCTTGATGGCTACAAGGGCAGGCTTTAAGTAAATGTTGACAAAGGAAGGGATAATGTGAATTTATTTTGAATATTGTTTGATGATTAGTCATTTGACATATTTTGAAATCTAACACCCCCTATATTGCATCACAAACTCACAAAACCATCCCAAGTTCGTTCTAATCAACATCTTACCAAAACCCTTCTTTGACACCTCTTTTTCATATGAAAAATGCATTGTTCTACCCTAGGGCATCACCCCAAATCATAAAAACTCAACACCTCTGCTTATAGTCCCATGGAAACATCTAAATTACAGTTATTAGGACCCATTCCATAAGAAACAAAGGATACAAAAAGTGGAATGGGTCAGTTACACATTTTGAAAGACCTTCAACACTTAAAATTGTGATAACAGGGCAGTAGCAGAAATTCAAAGAAATCTCCCACAAATTTTAATGAAAGACCTTCAAACTGGATTCAATTGAGAGTTAAGATAGGTTACTATGAAACACAATGAAATTCAAATCATATCCCTGACTGTACGGGTCGTACAGTTCTAAAAATGAACAAAAACATAGTGAATTTGCAAAATAAGTGTTGTATTATGTTGTGAAATTCTCAATACAACAACTAACTCCCTCCTCGATCCATGGAGAGCCTTTAAATAAATTTTCAATTCAAAATTAACCACTCAAACATCTCCAACTACCTTTCAAATTCTATGACCCTTCATATTCTTCTAAAGTTGCAATTTTTGACAATTTTGCTTAACAACATTTTTTTGCATTTTGTGCAACTTTTTCCTAATAAACACAAATGACTTAAAAACCTACCTATTACATAGAGAATGGTCTCACAAGACCTCATTTAATATAAACATACTATATCTAATGCCTCAAGACCTCAATACCTAGACTTAGCATGATGACCACCATTTACATTTCCTTTGTGCTTGGGTGCACCTGCACCACATGGACACTAATATAATTTTTTGTTCTTCCTTTCTAAAAGGTCCCTCACTAAGAGAGTACAATAGAAATCAAGACCTCACATATAATATATGAATCAATCCCCACGTGAATATCCCAAACTAATTAGACTATGGTTAGCATAATCCCATACCCTCATGATACTAACTTGACTTATAGGCTTATAACTAACCTAGGGTTATGTGTGCCACATGTAAACTATTTCAGAACCATAGCATACATCATTATATTGTGGGAAAAGACATATATTATGATACTAATCATTATTCAATAGTTTCTATAATTGGTATCCATATAATATCATATGGTACACACCACTATATACCAAATCAAAGTGTTCTTTTTATGGTAAGGCCACATCATAAGCCTAGCTATAAGACTTTCAAGGAAAAGATCATTTTTGGTCAAGAAATGGGTGTCACCAAATTCATCTATGCTTTGATTACAGTGCATCATAAGTTGCACTCAAGCATTTGTTGTTCATCTATGCAAGCTTAAGCAATGATGACTTATGTGGTGTTAAATATTGTTTCTTCTTCAAGCCAAGTTACCTCAATGTGATAAAAATGTCTTAGTATCACACAAGATTGATCATAAGGGTGGTTGTGACATTTTAAAGGATTTCCTTCATTTTTAATACTACTATTCCATAACCATTGATCCCAAAGTTCATATGCTATGACAAACCACAGAAGCCTTAGATTTCTTCTTAAACTATAGAGATGGACAATAGGAATGAAATCCAAGTCAAATTCTTTGTATCAAGGCTTTCTTCATCAAAATTTTGGATCATGTGTATTTGATCAAGTTCCTAGTTCAGTCTCTCTCTCAGTGATCAAATCTCCTCTCATTTTCAATTCTTCTCATTTTTACTTTCTTTTTTTAATCACTTAGTGTCATCTAGAGGATAAGTAATGCAATTCAATATAGTATCTCTTTTCTATTATAATTAAGTTTCCAATTTTTTTTCTCTTCACTCTTCAATATTCTCTTTTTTCCTCAAACTTTCTATTGACTATATATCTATTTTTACTGTCTATATCAGTTGACTAGAGAAAAATGTATCTAAGAAAGAATCATTACACTCTAGAGGTCAAGCATGTTGTTCTCACCTCCTTAGTTGGTTGTCCTTGATGACAAAGTCACAAATGCAGCTATGGTATTTACAGGTCCTCATATACTTACATTGAATTATTGATGCACTTTATTGATGAAATTCATGATATGTTGGTCATGATTAAGAGGTTACAAAATATTGATACTACTTCACTTTCAGATATTCATTTGCATATGTTTATGATGATTCAAGTTTTTCATGTTGTTATTACTCATGTGGCTTTTGGTTCAGATTATATCTTCAGATGGTTATGGTTACTGACAGTGTGATAAAGTATTATTATAGGTCATTCAAGATGATCAATGGTTACTGAAAGTGTGATAAAGCATTATTACAGTTCATTCAAGATGATCATGCAACAGGTTCAGGATATTCAGTTTGACTGGTATATTGTTTCAGTTGATATTATCAGATTGATCTTGGTTTGGCATCTATATTGTCTTGGCATCTTTCTATCTTCATGGTATCAATGGTTATGACTTGTTGATTGATAAATATGGAAACTGAATTCTGGTTCATTGTTTATTTATATTGCTTTAACAAGCAATTACAATGTCTAAGGATTCAGGCAGTTTGGTTATTGATTCACTTTGTTCTATGAATCTTGGCTTATTGACATTATTGCACTCATGTCTTTCTAAATTCTCTAAAGCCATCTTGAAATCACATTACCTGGAAGCATTGAATTCATACTGGGCTATGGCGATTTCATTTGTTTGATGGTTCTAATGATATTTATTTGGCCTACTACATGATTTTTTTACTAACAATCACCTTGTAAAGTGATTGGGCATCAAAGGAGGTATACAAAATAATTCTTTATTATAAAGGGCATGGGAAAGTTTATATTGTTTGCATTTTTGTTTGATCACATTAAAAATGTGATAATGGAGCTATCTTTGTCAAAGTCACATGGCCTCAGTGTTTTATTTTGAATGGAATATTCATCAAACCCTATCGGGTTTTCTTAAGCATTTGATAGAAATGATAACACTCCTATCAGGACTTATTGCATTGGTAAATGACTTTGAATAAAGTCATATTGATTTTTGGATCAGCCACTATATTTCATCATTTTACATAACTCTATGTCGGCATTTTGGGAAGCTTGGACATAGCTCTAAGTTTTCTTTCAATGTTTAGAGTGTATCAACAACTTGTATGCAAAATGTGGAGGTAATGATAATGTGGGCATTAGTGGTAAAAGGTATAAGACAAGGATCTTAAATACATAATCATGTTTTATTAAATCATGACTTAAGTCATTCTAGACTTAAAACTTCATTTTGTTTGGATATAGTAATCGAAGGTCTTCATTTGAATGGATGTTAGGGAAAACATTTTTGATCATTCATTTTACTAAGGGTTGAAACCCTTTCTTCAGCCGTCGCCATGCTAATCTTTATTTTTGCTAATGGTTGACTCCAATGATTTTGAATATTCAATGTAAGTCTGGTCTAAGAAGAAAGATCCAATGCAAGCTCGACAGAGGTAAAAGAAGTTATGAATCTGGGAAGCTATGATGATAGGCATCGAATCAATCTGGTATCTATTTTGATTTCTTTGCAACATAAACAGGTATTATCTCTTTCATTTTGAAAAATGGCTATGTGGAAGTTATTGTTTTATTCTGCTAAAATAATGGAAAATATTTGATCTTGGTGATTGAAGATGTTTTGTGTTGAAATGATATTCTATTCGTAGTCCAATTGTCATTACATTCAAGGATCTTGAATAAAAAAATGGTGCTGAAATCAGTTACAAAAATGTTCATCAAAGATACATGATGAAAGTAATGGATATCTTTGTATTCATATAAACACAATGTTTTTAATCACTATGAGGTGGGTTGGCAGTATTGAGAAGGTTGTGCACACATTCTGCAATTGAAATTATTGTAAACATAATGTAGAAATCTTGACTAATATATCAGGTATTTTAGAGATTCAAACAATGAATATGTAGGATATTTGATGATTGGTTTGAAATAAATATGTGGGTTTAATTGTAACAGAGAAACCCTTTGGATCATTGATATTATTCATAATTGTTAAAAGGAGTTGGTGCTCCTAAATTGTAATAGAGTTGGTGCTCTTGTAATTTTGGAGTTGGTACTCCTAAATTGTAATAGAGTTGTTGCACTTGTAATGTTGGAGTTGGTGCTCCTAATTGAGTTGGTGCTCCAAATAATAAAAGGAATTATTCGATTGGTTTTTTATACCCTAAGAGGGTTTTTCCACTCAAGAAAATTTTTTGTGTTATGTGGTGTTTTTATGTGTCTGATTTTGATATGTTGTCAAATGCTTAATTATCAATCTTTCATATCCATCATTGTTATGCCACATTTCATATCAATCATTCAAATCAGTCAATACAACTCATGCAATGCTCTGATACTTGACTAAGCATTTCATTTTGTTATGAAAGTGCTCATGAAGTCTTGTGAAAATAAAGCATTAAAAGGAATTGTTCAATCAAGTTTACATGAACAATTAATAACATGCTTTGACACTGTCTTTTGTCAATCTATCATTCTGCTAAAAATATCTTTGATGTGTTAGAGTTCACTTTGTAAATTAAGTGGGTTCACTTTGTTGTTTTTCAAGGTCATCATTTATATCTGCATTTTAAGTTAATTGAAAATTGTATATTACTATGATTCACCCCCCCCTATCAGAGTAATTCATCTTCCAACAATTGGTATCAGAGTGTAGGGTCCTGCATTAGGTTTCATACCTAGGATTTGATTCTGGTCTTGGAAGTTTGTCAAATATGTCACAAGTTCAAGATGGTGTTTCTGTCTGATGGTACAGTCTATGTGTTTTATGAAAACATATGTGTTTTCGATTGATGTTGGTGTAAAGAGATAGACCCTTGCATAAACCTAACCAAATTAAGTTCAACCAATTTCTTAATAAGAGGAGTATTATGGGTAAGTGCTAAAGAAATAGAAGTCAAAAGAAAAACCTTAGTGTCAAGTCTAGTGAAGTTTTGTCTCAAGCAATACCTCTGCCAGCTAATACTAAATGTGATCATGTAGTTGGAGAAGAAGAAATTCACTTAGTAAGTGAAAAGGAATATGAAGGTGATGAATTTGAGGTTGATTTGGAGGAAGAACCGCTTGCTGCTTTAGATGAACTTAAGAGGCTTACAAAAGAAAATCAGGATCTTAAGGTATGCCTACAAGAAAGTGTCAATGTTAATAAAGTTGTAATACAAGATCATAATGGTGATAAAAAAATTAGTGAATTTCTGAAAGACAAAATGGTTGATAAGAAAACGACTGAAGAAGGATTGGAAGCCAAGTTAAAAGACAAGGATGAGTTGTGTATTAAACTAGAAAATGAGATTGCTTCTTTAAGGAAATGTTCAAATAATGATTCCTTGTTAAAAGAACTAACTCTTAAAGATGATATGATTATTAGTCAAAAACTTGAAATTGAAGAATGTAAAAGGATAGCAGATGTTGTAAGTTTTGATTCGGAGGTTAAAAATATTGAATGTCTAAAACTTGAAGGAGAAGTAGTTGCATTAAGGAAAGAGCTTGAAAGTGTGAAGGTTCAATTAGGTAAAAATAAAAAATTTGATCATAGTACTAATCTACTGAATGAGATGATTGGCAGACAAAAGAATTCTAAGGATCCTACAAGAGTAGGATATGAAAAAGGGAAAATTTCAAGAGTTCATGATGAGTCTCAACATGAAATAGTATTTGCAACAAAAGATGGACAAAGTTTCAAGGTTAGGCAGACTCCTAAGAAGAAAATAGACTTAAAAAATCATGTTTTAGAGACAGAAATAAAAGTTAACAAATTCACAGGTTTCACGTCCACCAGGAAATGTCAATCAACAAGGTATAATTATTCTCAATTCCATGTTTACTGCTATTCATGTCATGTTTATGAACATAGGGCTAGAGATTGTGAAAGATAGTTTAGAAATAATTATAGTTTATCAAATCAGAATCGTGGCACTATATGTTATATCTATCACAAATTTGGTCATGTAGCAATTAACTATTGGTGGAATGATAATAATTGTAATGAAAGTTCTTACAGAATTCCTAGAAGGAGTTATCATTCTTTTGGTTCAGATCATAATGTCATGTGTTTTAGTTGTAACTATCTTGGACAAAGAGCTCAATCTTGTAGAAATCATTTGTTTGAAGTCATCTTGATATAACAAAAAGTTAAATACCTTGACCAAGCAACAATAGGCAGATACCTTGGAAAAGAAAGAGAAAGGATCATGTATGATTTGGAGAAGAAAACATAATCAATCTAGTGATAAAGATGAATCCATGGAAATGCACTATACACACTATGCACAAGTGATATCTTCAGAATCCTGAGAAGAAGAAAAGATTTAGAGGGAGTTTTTCATGGTAATATCTCTTATCCCTATGAAGAAAAGAGTGAGTAAGGATAAAAACCATGGTTTCATGAGCACAAATCATACCATTGTAGATATAATGATGGTTCACCTAGTCTTTAATATTTTTGATGTCAATGTTGCTAATGGAATTCTGGACAGAATTATGTAGTGTTAGTTTGACAAAGGATGATAGATGACACGTACAGGGTTGGTAAGACTTGGTATATCTTATACAAGTTTGAATTCTATATACTTTTAATACTTTGTTCATATGTTTTGTCTTGACATTATTATGACTGTGGCAAAAGTTGAAATGATAAAATTGTCTAAGTGGTGTTTCGAGCAAGAGTCAATTTTTTCCATTGATTGAATTGTTAAACTTTCATTGAATTGGTTGGGCCTTAAAGATAAGTGTTTATCATTTGTTTGGGTAGTACTCTTGATCTTGGAGTTGAAGTTTGTAGTTTCAGGAAAAGTTTAGAAGTAACTCAAAGATCTAGTTATATGAGATATCACTGTGATCCAGAGCAATATTTGTACTAAGATCAATGGTAGCAGTAGGTGACAAAGTAAGTTTTACATCTACCAAAGAAGGTTAATGTTTTATCCTATAGCTCCTAGAAAAGACAAGGAAGCTATGTGTAAGACTTCACTTGTAGAGTGTCAAGGGTATTATCAAGGAAATTGATGCCAAGCAGGCTAGCTATGTGTGTATGATAAAATGAACTTGTAGGTTTTTGGTCATGGCATTGTCTCTATTCTTCTTCATTGCTTGATGATGATAGCTCTTGTATATGGCAGTCTTGTTTTACATGATTGTTGTTGCTCATCACTTGTTCATCATCATGGTGTTTGTGATTTGATATAATATGTAGTATCAAATAGTATTTGTGGTTGATGTTGTTTCAGACTGAAGGTTTGTCACTGGAAATTGAGTGGAAGTGATTTACATGGTTGTATATCCTACAAAGGCAGTGAGTATTACTTTGGCTATTTGCATCTTGATACAGTGTCAGATATGTTGGTGTCAAATTTTATGACCTTATGGTGTCCGTTACAAAAAAAAAAATTGATACTTACTCATTCATATCATCAAGTTGTTGCTTTGGTTACTTCATGGAATTGATGTAATCATGAAGACAAGTTTTCTTCTGTGATAGTATTGCATAAGACAATGATGATTGTTTTGAGAAACACAAGTGTTTGATGATTGTTGCAGGAACATTGTGATAGTGGTTTGTATATTTCCATTTTGACAATGTACATTGGTATCACACTTACATATGACAGTTATCTGCTTTTCTATTTACATATCTTCTTTGATGCATTTTCAATATTGCTATTACAGTGACATTGACAATGTTATTCAGGAGTTTTCAATATAATATTGGATATGACAGTTTGGTTTCACTGTTACAGAGGCACTTGATATGGTACTGTGACATTAGCAGGATGATTTGGTATAACAGTGGCATCTACTTGTGATCTTGGACAAATATCTTCATCAATATTTTTGGGAAGACTTCATAGTACATGGATTTGCAACTTCTTAATAGGTGCTTGAACAGGTTTGAAGTCTTTGATTCATCCTATGTATTTAGTTAGGGGGATCAAGGCTATTTGGTAAGAATATCTTGAGATTTGTTTTACACACAGTGTGCTTTAAGTGTAGATTCTTGTGATATTATGATAGATGTTGGATAATATCATGTTTGGAAGATATTTGCAGTGAGATTTTTGAGAATCTTGTTTACTTTGATATCTTAGTTTGCTACTTCATTTGGTGCTGATATGTTGCTACAACAATGATGTGATCTTGTTTATGCTTATGATGTCCATGCCAATTAAGTGATAATGGGGGAGAAGCTCATAATTTCTTTGATGTTGTCATAACTAATGCCCTAGTACATGGTTATTCATGTTGGTAACATTGTGATTACAGTTGGAAAGTTGATGCAATGGGCATTGGTAATGCATTCTCTAGATCATTATATGCTATTGGTTCTTGTTGCTTTCTGAATAGTGATATATTTTGGGCAGTGATCTACTTTTTTCTCTATTATTTTTCAATGGTCTAGTGGTTGATAGGATTAAGAAGTTTTTGAAATGACAATGCACATTGTTTTAAATGAACTTATTTTGGGTGCTTGGGTTTTGGACGTAATGGTTTGTCTTGGAAGCATCTTGGTGTTGTTTGAATTGGATACTTTTTGTCTCTATTCCTTGCAAAATGTCAATTTGTGGTGGTTGCTAACCATTAACAAGGATTGCTACTTTGAAACAATGACTCAATGTATCAATACTAATCAAAGCATTTTTTTGTGAGGTGAAATTAGAGGATGGAGTTTAGCATGACAAAGAAGGTGGTATGTTCAAATAACTGATCTTCACTCCTTGATGACAAAGAAAAGTGCCAAGGTAACAAGTCTTCACTCTTCAGGTATCATTTGACAATTGGGTTTGTTGCATTATAATATTATGGTACCTTTGCTTTGGTGTTGATGATATGGACCAAGATTCTTGGAAAGGACATATTGTTATTCTTGCTATGTTCATATGTTACATATATGGGTATAAACATCTACTTGAGGAATTACACATTTTCTCTACCCTTTGTCTTTGATGCAAAAAGGGGGAGAGAGATTTTTGTTTTGCCATCAAGGACAAAGGGGGAGTTTATTGTTCTCACCTCCTTAGTTGGTTGTCCTTGATGACAAAGTCACAAATGGAGCTATGGTATTTATAGGTCCTCATATACTTACATTGAATTATTGATGCACTTTATTGATGGCATTCATGATATGTTGGTCATGATTCAGAGGTTACAAAATCTTGATGCTACTTCACTTTTAGATATTCATTTGCAGATGATATTCATTTGTAGATGTTTATGATGATTCAAGTTTTTCATGTTGTTATTACTCATGTGGCTTCTAGTTCAGATTATATCTTCAGATGGTTTTGGTTACTGACAGTGTGATAAAGCATTATTATAGGTCATTCAAGATGATCATGCAATAGGTTCAGGATATTCAGTTTGACTAGTATATTGTTTCTGTTGATATTATCATATTGATCTTGGTTTGGCATCTATATTTTCTTAGCATCTTTCTATCTTCATGGTATCAATGGTTATGACTTATTGATTGATAACTATGGCACATGAATTTTGGTTCATTGTTTATTTATATTGCTTTAACAAGAAATTACACTATCTAAGGATTCAGGCAGTTTGGTTATTGATTCACTTTGTTCTATGAATCTTGGCTTATTGACATCATTCCACTCATTTCTTTCTAAATTCTCTAAAGCCATCTTGAACTCACATTACCTGGAAGCATTGAATTCATACTAGGCTATGGAAATGTCATTTGTTTGATGGTTCTAATGATAGCTATTTGGCCTACTGCATGATTTGCTTACTAACAATCACCTTGTAAAGTGATTGGGCATCAAAGGAAGTATATAAAATAATCCTTTATTATAAAAGGCACGGGCAGGTTTATATTGTTTGTATTTTTGTTTGATCACATTAAAAATGTGATAATGGAGCTATCTTTGTCCAAGTCACATGGCATCGGTGTTTTATTTTGAATGGAATATTCATCAAACCCTATCGGGTTTTTTAAGCATTTGATAGAAATTATAACACTCCTATTGGGCCTTATTGCATTGGTAAATGACTTTGAATAAAGTCATTGATTTTTGGATCGGCCACTATATTTCATCATTTTACATAACTCTATGTCGGCATTTTGGGAAGCTTGGACATAGCTCTAAGTTTTCTTTCAATGTTTAGAGTGTATCGACAACTTGTATGCAAAATGTGGAGGTAATGATAATGTTAGCATTGGTGGTAAAAGGTATAAGACAACGATCTTAAACTCATAATGATGTTTTATTAAATCAAGACTTAATTCATTCCGGACTTAAAACTTCATTGTGTTTTGGTATAGTAATCAAAAGTCTTCATTTGAATGGATGTTAGGGAAAACCTTTTTGGTCATTCATTTTGCTAAGGGTAGAAACCCTTGCTTTAGCTGCCGCCATGATAACCTGTACTTCTGCTAATGGTTGACTCCAGTGATGTTGAATATTCAAAGTCTAGTCTGAGAAGAAAGAGCCAATGCAAGCTCGATAGAGGTAAAAGAAGTTACGAATATGGGAAACTATGATGATAGGCATCGAATCAATCTGGTATCTATTTGATTTCTTTACAGCATAAATAGGTATTATCTCTTTCATTTTGAAAAACGGTTATGTGGCAGTTATTGTTTTATTCTGCTAAAATAATGGAAAATATTTGATCTTGGTGATTGAAGATCTTTTGTGTTGAAATGATAGTGTATTCGCAATCCAACTGTCATTACATTTAGGGATCTTGAATAAAAAACGGTTCTAAAATCAGTTACAAAAATGTTCATCAAAGATACATGATGAAAGTAATGGATATCTTTGTATTCATATAAATACAGTTTTTTTAATCACTATGAAGTGGGTTGGCAGTATTGATAAGGTTGTGCACACATTCTACAATTGAAATTATTGTAAACATAATGCAGAAATCTTGACTAATATATCAAGTATTTTAGAGATTCAAACAATGAATCTGTAGGATATTTGATGTATTGGTTTGAAAGAAATATGTGGGTTTAATTGTAACAAAGAAACCCTCTGAATCATTGATATTATTCAGAATTGTTAAAAGGAGTTGGTGCTCCTAAACTATAAAAGGAGTTGGTGCTCCTAAATTGTAACAGAGTTGGTGCTCTTGTAATGTTAGAGTTAGTGCTCCTGATTGAGTTGGTGCTCTAAATAATAAAAGGAATTATTTGAGTGTTTTTTTATAACCCAAGAGGGTTTTTCCACTCATGACAAAATTTTGTATTATGTGGTGTTTTTATGTGTATGATTTTGATATGTTGTCAAATGCTTAATTATTAGTCTTTCATATTCATCATTGTTATGCCACATTTCATATCAATCATTCAAATCAGTCAATACAACTCATGCAATGATTTGATACTTGACTAAGCATTTCATTCTGTTATGAAAGTGTTCATGAATTCTTGTGAAAATAAAGCATTAAAAGGAATTGTTCAATCAAGTTTACATGAACAATTAATAACATGCTTTGACACTGTCTTTTGTCAATCTATCATTCTGCTAAAAAGCTATTTGATGTGTTAGAGTTCACTTTGTAAATTAAGTGGGTTCACTTTAATGTTGGTTTTCAAGGTCATCATTTATATCTACATTTTAAGTTAATTGAAAATTGTATATTACTCTAATTCATCCCCCCCCACCTCTCAGAGTAATTCATCTTCCAACAAAGAAAATGGATATTCTCAAGGAAATCCTATATACAACCAACATTAACTCTTGAGATCCTAAGGTATGCAATCTACTTCACCATTCCTAGTCAGCCAGCAAATTGAAATGAATTAAATATTGTTTCTTTCAGAATTATCTTTCATTTTCTCTTATTGGATAGCTTCTTTCATCCCAAATATATTAGTTTGATTACAATAGCTTTGGTTTCAGTCTAATTTTTCGAGGCTTCTACTCCATTCGAAAGTGAAAAAATTTCCAAGCAAGAATGGCAAGGTGTCATTATATCCCATCCCTCATTCCATATCCATTCAATGTATAGATGAAATATTATTACAGAGATGAAGTTGTATCAATGTATAACCTTGATGTGCTAAGCACTCCTCTCTAAAATTATATTGTAAATTTATACAATCAGTGGTCTGGTTTCCCTAACTTATTGTCTATAAACCTTGATGTATGTTTCTTCTTTTCTTATTGGAATTCATACTTTGGATTCTCAATACTCAAAGTGTGAAAAAATGCAAAGAAAAAAGTCTAAGAGATGATTATCTTTACCATCAATGCAAGCAATTGCTAATTAAGATTTTGACAAGCTCTTTCACATCAACACCAGCTAAAAATTTAAGAGCCTTGTAATTTGCAATGTGAGGAAACTTCCCAATAACTTGAATGATAAATAGAGAGCTCTAATTAAGCAGCTACAACCATCATGGAATCCATGATCCCAATATACAACATTAAAGAAAAAACTCAACATAGGCTATGAGAAGAAAATGTTGCTTATTGTACCATGTAAGCATACATAATAGGATTTACCTCTCTTGGAAGACTGCCAGATTCCCTTTCAAGTCGAATCACCCAATCCTCTCCTATAAAAATAGGGGAATCAGAAGTCTTTAGGTAGTTAAGAGAATATTTAAATAAGGTTTGATCTGACTCAACATAGGATAAATAATGCATTCAAAACTCACGCATTAAGTCACTGCAACCTGAGACATCAAGCACCTCCAATCTAGTGTTCATAGATTATCTGTTATCATATATGAAGAATGCAAGTGTTCATAGATTATCTATTATCCATTTTGGTGGGCTACTTCAACTTTCACTTCTCCATTTTAGCGGGCTACTTTGAAAATACTCCATTTTAGCGGGCTATGCCTATAGGTTTAGAGTATGTTTATTAAAATAAAAATTATGGCAAGATTTTAATAATGAGCACATTTTGATTTTTAATTTTTGCTTCTCCTTAACATTTATGTTATAGTGTATTTTTTTATAATTAAATTATAACATAAATGCTAGTGCAACTTTTTCAATTCTTTAATTCTTTTTATTGTATAGTCTTTTTAAATTTAAATTTTCAAATTTTATAATTTTTATCCTTTGTTTTAATCTTTTGCAATTGGCTTAAATTTATTCAACTTGGTTTTTATTATGTTTTTTTGTCTCTCTTTCTTATCTATTGTCTTTTCTTCCCCCTTTTATTTCCCCCTTTTTTCTTATGTTGTGTTGTATTTTCTATGTCCTTGTTTTTCTTCCTTTTAATTGGTTTCATTAATTTGTTACTTCTTTCTCTCCCTATTATTCTTTATTTATCTTAATTTTTAAATATTATTTGTCTTGTCTTCTTTGATCTTTGTGTAGCCTTCCCTTCTCCCTCCTTTCTCCTTCCTCTCTAGTTTTCCTATTTAGGTTGTTCTTGGTCTGCAACAAAATACTTTTCTCCTTGAGCTCTTTCATCCTGATGATGGATCACAGAGTGTGATCTGAAACGTTGATGCAAAAAACTCTAACACAATCTAATCCAAAAAAGTATGCAAGATTAATTGATATGGATTGTGGAAACTTTAGCTCATTAACATTTTGACATGTTAAATATATATGTAAAATTATTACTAGCAATTGCACCTTGGTGTGCAATAGGTACGCCGAAGAGGTATGAAAGGTCAATTAGAGAAAATTTTGGTGTATTTTTTCAGACATATGTGTAGTACATGAGGTCAATTGGTAGGTAATTTAGAAAATGATGTTGTTTATGTAACAAAGGTCTCAATTAGCATTCACTCAATAAATATATATTTTAAATATAATTTTTCATTAGAAAAAATTATATATTTGTAATAGTAAATTTATTATAGGAGTTCAGTTTATTTTTTCTCTATCCACCTCTCTATATCTTATCTATATCTCCCTCTCCATTTTATTTCTTTCTCTCTCTATATCTTATCTCTATCTCCCTCTCTCTTTTATGTCTTTCTCTCTCTATAAGTTTGTCTGTCTATATTAAACGTCATGCTACCTTGAGCATAACTCCCCAAGGACACATACCATTCTTGGATTTTTGGCATGAAACAAGTAATCAAAAGTTAGTTTTTCTTTTCTCTATCTCTCTTTCCCTTTCTATCTCTTATATTTCTATCTCTATTGTATTATCTCTCTTTTTTCTATTCCTTTCTCTTTCAATGTTTCTCTCCATCTATATCTCTATTCCTCTTTATCTCTCTACCTCTATATTTCTTTATCTCTATCTCTTTATTTTTTTTATCTCCATCTTTATCTCTTCTATTATAATTTAACTAATTTATATAATCATTCTTGTAAACTATTTGTAATATCATTATTTTCCTCTAGAAAAAGTAGAGTATGTAAACTTATAAGTAGCTTAGTATATATTTGAGAATTGTATGCATATTTATCTTCCACACTACATAGTTGGGCCCTTTGAGGAGTTGGGCATTCAATTTAGAAGAAACTTTGGTGTTCATATGATGACACCACAAAACAAAATATTTATTCCACAAAAAATATTTATTAGTAATTATTTGTAATATTTTATTATTAATTATTTTGGGCTACGATTGAAAATAAGGTCTTGACGAAGGTTTTAGAGTATGTTTATTAAAATGAAAATTATGGCCAAGATTTTAATAATGAGCACATTTTTATTTGTTTGATATTGGTCATTTATTTAGTCATTTTTATTTGTTTGATATTAGTCATTTAGTTGTAATTTTACTTGACCAAATTAGTCACTTATAAATGACCAAATTAGTCATTTATTTGCAATATTCTACTAGCGTTAGTCACATGACTAAAAATTTTAGTCACGTAGTCATTTATTTGTAAAATTCTACTAGTGCAAGCCGTTGAAAATTTCGCCAAACACCAAGGTGTGGTTAAGAGATGTTTCGATCGTTGAGCCAAAGTGAAGGCCTTTAGAATTGCTGATTTAATCCTTTGCTGGGACAAGGCCCATAAAAAGAAATGGGGACATGAAAAATTTGACAAGCTCTAGATTGGCCCCTTTTAGATCTTTGAGATTTTAGGAGATAATTCATTTTGCCTCAATACACTCACTAGAGAGGATGACTCATTTCCTGTCAATGGGCAACACCTGAAGCATTACTTCCTTCCCTAAGCTTTTGAGCTCATCCTTTGTATATAGTTGTATATAGGTTAGTTTAGGTTTCTTTTGCTTCATTGTTCCATTTTCACTTTGTTTTGCTTGCTTCCCCGACTGTTTTGCTATGCTTAGAGTGATCCTCTATTCCTGTTGTGGTGGTTGTGCTCAGTGTGATGAACAATTCACTTTGTTTCCCGCTTTGCGTGTTCTTTGGATAAGTATTCACTCTCAACTGTTGATTTCTGATCGCTTTTCTAGAGTGGTTTCCTTACTTGAACTCTGACTTGACCTAGGACAGGACCCTTGGTTTAATCTTCTCACATCTATCTCAGACCATGCACGAAATACATGTTAAATGATCTTCGAAGAACTATACCGCAACTATTATGAGGGAAAAACAAGTGAAAAATCCTAAGTCTACTCCAATGACCATTGTGATTCCAAACCCATGGTAAGCTTCGATGCTTACATAGTTGAGCAAAACAAAAAGTATCAAGAGAAAAATATTAGAAGAAAAGAAAAGGGAGAAAGTGTTAAAATTAAGCAACTATATGGGTGTGCAAAAAAATCTATTGGGGATATGGATGCCCAACTGGAAATAGAGCAATGTTCGTTGGGTCACGGTGACAAATCCACCAGGGCTATGGACGACTAACTGGCAGTGGAGCAATGTCTAGGTTACTTTTGGGGTTAGGTAACTTACATAGCTCACTTTTTGTGACCCTCAATTGTTCGTTGTGGTCTCTAAGGAAATAGAATGAACTCACTATACATACACACTTCTAAGGTACCCCTATGATTTGATTTAGCTAAGGATCTCATCCTCCTTCATGACTCTTAGTTCACTTATGGAAACGGGCCTCTAGTCTGTGAAACCGGAGATTCTGGGTTCTAAATGAATATTTATCCTTAGAATGCTCGGAGTGTTCTCCCAGCAGAGTCACCATTTGTTGTGCCTATAGCACACACACCCCATTCAAAATGGGGACCCTCTCTTTTTTGTTTTCACTGGGTCACCTTTTTTCCTTCACCTCATTTTGTGTGCCCTTTGTTTTGAGTTACAAATGGTTAGGGAGTCTTAAACTCATCATCTAGAGTTGACCAAAGTACACCACCTAAGAAAATTATCTTTTCACTTTGCGGGTCTTTACTAGTAGCTTTCCCTTTGCTTTTGAAAATTGTCCTCCTTCCCTTAGTGCGGGTTCACCTTTGCAAGTTTCTGCGGGTTCACCTTTGCAGGTTTCCCCATGCAGGATTCCCTCTTGCTTTTGTCGTTTCAGCAACAGCCGACCCATGACATCTACCCACCTTGTGGGCCTACTCTCTATAGTCGTTCCCTTTGTCGACTTACCAAATGACAATCATTTGGTTGCCATCCACTTAGTGGGTCCCGACCTTCCCGCTGCTGACCATTTCAAAATTCATGCCCAACTACCTTGCCAGTCATCGTACAGGAAGTTAATGCATGTCATTAATGGCTAATTTCCTATAGATACCCAAGTCAACCTATCATTTTCAATCCTTTGGTTATATTAAATTGTTAGAGCTCTAGCCATCCTTCACCACCTCCGCACCCATGTGATCCTTTGGCCATTTCAAGCATTGCAGTCATCGAATTCTTCAGTAGATTCTTTAGAATATTCGGGTGAGTTTTCTCTTGTCGCCCCAGTTGTGTTCTTTTTTATGGGTTTTTCAAAATTGTTAAAATATTTAAGGGGAAAACTTTAGGTTAGTTAGAATGCTGAAATCCACACCTCCCCGTGCCAAAGAAAACCTTGAAATCTATCAATCCGGTCCATTTGGGGCCTTGCGGAACTTAAACCCTCAGTCGTTGTTCTTCGCCAGGGAATTCATGCCCTTGCGGCCCACAAGCCTCCCTTTGCCATTCTGAACTTCAAGAGTGAACTAGTGTCCTTTGCCCTTGGTGGGCTCGCACGTGCTGGCAGACACCATCCCTTCGCCATGACCCATTGGAGTGAGAAAAAATCTAAGTAAAATAGGAGCCCAAGACCCCTACAGGTCCACTTTTGTAGACTTCTAAATGTGGGAAACACTACACTCTTTGTCGTTTCCTAATGGTCATCCAACCTCATCGACCCACCTTGCGGGCCCCACAAGTATTGCACCACCAAACTTAGTCAAGCACAACTTTCCTCCGTGGGCCTCTCTTTGTGGACTTCCTCTGCCTCCTTACCACTGATGTTAATGCCTTCACAAGTAGCCAAGGCCACACTCCTTTCTGCATCACAGGGCTTGTGATCTCCTTCGCCCTCTAGACTTGCCCAACGAAAACCTAAGCATAAACCTATTTCGAGTCTAACTATGTGGGACTCCATCCACAAACTGCCCCACTCTCATTTCCATTTTTGAAATAGCCAATGACCTACTTCCATCCACCTTGTGAACCTTGACCTCACAGTTTTCCTAAGCTTTCATAAAAAAAATTCTAAGTAAATGCATTGCAAATAGTTCTTTGTGGGTCACCACTTGAGGCCCGTTGTTGTGTGATCATCGTTGCCAAATGGCCACACCCTGCCATCTTCCCACATGGAAGAACCCGAGCTCGCCTCCACCGTCCAACCCTCATCAAGGAGAATGACCAATGCCAAGGTCCTCTGTGGACCCGCCTATGCGGGTCGCCCATTGCAAGGCGCCGCCTTGTCTGTGTCATTTGAAAATGATCATCCCTTAATGACATTCTGCAACTCTCCGCCCACATTTCCCTAAATGACCAAACACTGAAGTCTGAACCCAAGTCGTCCAAGCCTCTTGTGGATCACGTAATGCAGGATTCCCTTTGCGGAATTCCTCTTCCAAAACGTCGTTTTTGAATGATAGATTTGCAAACCACCTTGAGGCTACCTACCTCCACACCCTTTGAGTCTGCATTAGTAAAATGATCAAACTATCACATCCAAGGTTCTCATGGGAGAATGAAAAACATACATAACTATCCAAATGCCTTGTTTGGCCCCTAAAGTCCAAGTGCAAAAATTTGAGTGTGGGTGGCTGCATGCAAGCCACCGCTACCCCAGAGTTGTTTCACCCTAATCCACTTTGGATGACTGTCAGCCCAGGGGAACCCACATCCCTCAGCCTGCATTCTCATAATTGACCCTAATGAGTGTTAAATGATGATTTTTAATGGATTTTATGATCTTTGATGGTGGAATGTTTAATCTGACCCTTATGTTTGTAGGATTTCACTAATGCTTCCCCCACTTTACAAATGAATATGCTTAGTGCATCTATGTTTGTAGGATTTATGGAATTAGCTAGGGGACCATCGGGAGCATCCTTAGAAAAAGAGAAAGGAAAGAAGATCATCAAGGCACTGAGAGGAAAAGAAAAGAAAATACCAAATGAAATATCAATTCTAGGGGGTGGATATTACCTCCAGGGTCACTTCAGACTGGAACACGATTTTACACACCAACCATGGACATATAGATATAGACGAGTTCAGGCAATGGGTCATAGTCGATCCAACCACTGAAAATGAAAGGAAGATCAGAAGAAACGGCCTTGCCAAAGCAGTTGGCTTTCCACCCGCTCTAGTAGCCCCAGAACATGTAATGACATGTTGGGAGGCCTAACATGGGGGCACCTAGAAAATTATTGATCATGAAGGCAAAGTACTAGCAGACTTGTCATCCCAATCCATAGGAGAGACATTCCACATTCTCACATTTGACTCTATGGAAGAAACTGAGAAGGGGTATATAGAAAACATGTGGAAGGTAGATCCACAAGGTTGCAAAAAGTTTATCAACCAACATTGGCTGAAAGAGAAGAGGGGAAATGCTACTAAGGTGCCCCAGGAGCTATTCTGTAGTGATTTCTATGAGGATTATCATGATCTAGTGACTCTCCTGAGCAGGGTGATGGGCATTCCTACTGCTACCTATTTCTAAGAATAGATTTTTTACTTTATTGAGGAGATCATTAGAGGGAAAAACAAGTTCCATTGGGTGAAAATGATCACCGACAATTTGCACAATCAACAGATGGTCATAAAGATGTTGCAGTTTTATATGACCTCTTACTTGGTGTATCTCCTGGCGACACCATTCCCCTACAAAGGATTATTTATTGCTCAAAGTTGAACTCTGGGAAGGGAGCTGAAAGTATATGATAAGTATCCATAACTACAATACTAGAACTTCAAGGAGGACTATCACAGAGTGAATGATGCCTTTATTGGGAATATCATCAGACTTATTGGAGGAGACTTCAAAAGGAGAGTTTTGCACAGTGCTTGTGCATTCATTCATAGATTCAGGTACCTATTCATATAGTTCCTGAAGTTTACTTATATCAGAACAAAGGGCTTCTCTGAGAGGCCTTACAAGCTGTCCTGGTACCGGAACGACTAGATGATCATATTGGAAATCTCTTGGCAGTTACAAAACACTCATACTCTATTGAGTGATAAGCATAGGGAAGATATTCACTACCCTCTAACCTTCAGCCAAGGCATGTATGTTATTCCTACATCCCAATGTGCGGAATATTCAAAGAAAGAAATAGTGGAGTATAACCTAGATCTCCACATAGCCAAACCTAGAATGGACCCTTATGGAAAACTAAAGAAGTTTTTTGGTAAAAAAATACACCCACCTTTCCCACATTGAATACTTTTGGAAAAATTGCCAAGATCATAAAGAGGTGCGCATGCAGCACTACATGTGTATGATCACCCAATTTGTAAAGTCAATCAATCTCTTCCTGGTACTCGATTAGATCATGGAGGACGAAGACACCATTTTGGATTTGAGGTTCGATGTTGTGGCTAACTTTCCACTACCACTAATTGACTAGGATAAGGAGGAGGTCAATGACCTTTATATCGTGACTAAGCTAATGGAGAAGAAAACAAGGTAGTCGATTGATGCCCAGATCACTCAACTGAAGATACAAGGGGCTACATTAACATATGGTGAGCTTGAAGATGAGATTAAGAGTGAGACAGATAGTGGGGCAGCCACCGCTCTGACTGAGGAAACTCCTAAATATCCTCCAACAACACAGTCAAGAAAGAGGAAAGAAGTATCATAGTGACAACCTAAGCCTAAAGGTTTACTCAAGGAAGCCTACAGAAGGGGAATCCTCCAAAAGGGTGAAGAATTCAGGAGGGTTTACTAAGATGCCCACAATTCAAGAAGACCCTCAACATGAAGGCGAAGAAGAGGCCAAGTGCCTGCAATCACCACTTGTCACCTCTTCCCTTCACGATGCTATCATCACTACTACTACTCCACCTCCCACATCTTAGGCACTGCCAATCTCATCCCCACCTGCCATGGACATCTCTATCCACTCAGCTTCCACTTTTCCTACAGCTCCCATCATGGTGCGGGATTCCTCCTCTACTACAACCTCTCCACTATCCTCCTCCGCATGGTCTCCTTCTGCTACAATTCACCTCACTTCCACAACAACTATGCCCTCTCTCACTCTACTAGAGGCCTTTGTGAGGCACATGGAAAATATACCCACAAAACTCTTTGGGGTATTAATGAATCCTACAATACAAGCTGCGATGACCCAATTTGTTGCTAGTCTCCCCATCCCTCCTCTCATAGAGCCACCAAAAAAGGAGGCTACAATGCAAATATCAGAAGAAATGGAGAGATTCCAGAGGGAGGTTTCCAAGGAGATATCTAAAGAATCTGAGGATTCTTTTAAGGATGACTATTATGAGAACCCCGAGGGAGGGATAAATGTGACTATAGATGAGGTGTCCTATGCAGAGGAAAATGAGTCACAGTCCTCAGAAGAAGATATAGAGGCACTAAAAAAAATATATAATTGAAACCTCCCATCAAGAATCGGAAGAGGAGTTCTCCTAGCAACTCAAAGGTGTTGGAGAAGAGATTGAACATGAGAAGAAACCCTCTAAAGAAAGAGATGACACTGGTGACAAAACAGAGACGAGAGAGGAGCCCCCATTGGTTGGGAAAGATAAAGGCTTTATTCGAGAAAAGGAAATGCCTCCCGAAAAAGAAAAGGAAGAGGAGGAGATTGAAACAGAAGAAGAAGAAAAAGACAAACCTGAAGAAGAAGCCGAGCTTGGAAAGAGCCTAGAGATAGAATGCCATGAGAAGCTCTAGAAAGAGGTAGAAAAGGCTCCACTAATAGAGGATCTCCCCAAAGAAAACATAGCCACTGCTGAGCTAGAAAAAGAAAAAACTATACTGATTCGAGACTTAGATGAAGAAGAAAAAAGAACAAAGCAAGAAGACTTGGGTCATGAGGAGAAATAGTCAATACTTGAGCAAAAAGAGGAAGGTGATCATGAATCACCAAAGGAGGAGTCTCAAATTCTCGATTGGCTACAAAAGCAGCTACAAAAGAAATCCCTCATCCTCATGGATCCAAAGACCAAACTCGAGGCTATCTTGCCACGAGCACAAACAAAGCCGAGAAAAGAGAAGAAGCCAAGGGTCCATTCCCACATAACATTTGATGCATCTGGATCGAGGACCGTGCAGATTTCCACCCTGATAACAAACAAAGGAGAGGGGGTTAAAGTTACAATATCTCCACCATCAACTTGGGCACTACTATGAGGGAGCAAAAAATAGATGAATTCTAAGGATCGGTTGCCACAATAGTTGAGCAAATGAGTAAAGGCTAATCCTCCAAGGAGGAAATGAAGGCACAAGTGGTGAACCTTAGCACCTACATTCAGTAGTGGATGTCCTTGGAGGAAGAAACCCTGACTACCTCCTTCACACCCCAGTTGCTATCTCAAGATGAATTCTCCAAGATGGAGAAAATGAGGAATTGGACCAAGGATACCTTAGATTGGTTCAAACGGGTGCTATACAATGGTGATATGGGTATTGGCCATGCTATTTGAACAGCCAATAAGTTTTGGGAGGTGCAAAAATAGCTTGAGGGAATGGAGAAAATTTTCCACAACTTCCCCAAACTATATAGGATTACATATCCTAAGCTCGAGGCCATCCTCAAAATGCCCAAGAAAACATGGGAAAAGGAGCTAGCCCTAGTGAAGGATGATCATTGGCTGGTGGAGACATGAAAGATGGGCCTGGACCACATAAGAGACATCCTCGAAAGGGTGCCCCATGAAGTAGAGCTCAACCTTGAATGGGTCAAAGAAAACAAGACGAACAACGGGGAGTACCTGAAACTCATGACAGATTACGATATGTCTGTTGTCAAGCTAGATCCAGAGAAGATCAGGCCATATTTCCACAAGAAAATGGAGAAAGGGGCCATAGATTCGTTGACATTGGACTTCATGGATTTTTCTACCCAAGCCTTCATCCAATCGGAGTAGATGATCAAGGCCACACCTAAGAGTACAAAGAATTGGGAGCTGATCATGGGCATATCCAGGAAGCTATCCTCTCAAGTACTTCAATCAGATATCATGGAGTGGGATAAGCTTTAGGCATTGATTGAAAAGTTTGTAAAGTATGCCAATATTTAGAAAAGCAAGGGAGTTCCTATAATAGATGAGTTCCTTGTAGTGTAGCTGCAACCAAAAGAGAAAACCACTACAAGACAAAGTGCTATAGTGATAGGGCACTACAAGATAAAATAGGGAAAAGGAAAAAGAATGTATTTTATATTAGTAAATTTTGGGGGTAGGTGAAACCCTAGCTTGTAATGAATCTAAGCCATACAATGTAAATTAATCATAGCCATTCATTTGGGCTTTGGAAAACTATACATAGGGGGTCTCCTCTCATTTTCAAAGGATTTGAGTTGTTGTAATGATATGTTGCAGAAATTTTAATAGAACTTCATTGTTTTTGGTGGATTCTTGAGTTTCTCACATGTTGCATGATTCATCTCCTCATGTTTGGTAGATTTAAGTGACTTTAGCTTATTGCTCTTAGTTCTTTCAAGTAGTTTTGATAGTATATTTACTATTGTCCATTGATTTTGAAGAATGCTATGGTGTTGATGCTTTCCATGTTCATGTTTTTGGTTGGTTATTTATGGTAAAAAATTGTGTAAAGTCAGTATAAACATAAACTCCTTGTTTCACTTAAGTTTCATATTTCATTTATGCTTTATGGTGAATGAACAATTGAAAAATCTGCAGACCCCAGAAGATAGCACTAGTTTCATGATATTGTGTGTTTTGGTTAAGTGGAACTCAGTTATAGGAAGGTTGTCCACTGTAGCATCCTCCATTATCACTATTCATTGATAGTTGCAAGTCTAGGAACTTCCTCCTCTTTCCCCTTTGACCTTTCTTTGAAATAGTAGTTTAGGAAAAGTTATAGCATCATTGTCATCATTTTCATTGGTAGATGGCCCTTGAACATTGCTTTCAACTTTTGAGGTTGAGACATTGTCATTGGTAGATGGCCCTTGAACATTGTTGTCATTGGTAGTTGGCCCTTTAATAGCTATTTATCCTTGATCAATGAGGTCTTGGATGAGGTTTTTGAGTGTAGCACACATGTTTGTTGGGTGACCCTTGATTTTGTGGAACTCACATTGTTTGTACTTGTTATACCAAGGGAGTTTAAAGCTTAGTTCACCATAAATTGGACTTTCGTTGATTTTGAGAAGTTCTTGTTGTACTAGTTCATGCATGATTACCTCTAAAGTTTCTCCCAAAGCGGTGAATTTTGTTCCTGGTCGGTAATCTTTCCTCTGTTGCTTTTCTTGTTTGTTTTTCTCTTGATTTTGTTGAACTCCTTGATATTGTGTTTGAGGTATATTTTGATATTGCACTTGAGGTACACCTTGGTGTTGTGGAACTTCTTGATACTATGGATATTGGAAGTGTTGTTGATGTGGATATTGAGGTGTTTATGGAATAATGTTTGTTTGTTGTGGATATGTAATGTTCCAACCTTGAATAAGGTGTTGATGATATGTTGTATTTCATTTTCGTTTAATTTCCTCAAGATCTCTCTCAATTTTATCTAGGGAAATTTGATGTTTTTGATTTATTCCTTGATCAGGATTTTGAAATCCCTGATGTTGTTTCCCTAGTTGATGTTCTGAACCTTGATAAGGGTAATTTGGGTAATAGATCGACATGTTTTTGGGATGTTATGGTGCTCAATACCCTATCATAAGGTCACTTTGTTTATATTTCCAAGAGGACCGTACATATTGCCATGCAGGAGGTAGTAATACGAGTCTTCCGGCTACTATGTTTCTTTTTTCTTCCTCTTTGTTTAAGATTATTGATGCGGTGAGAAACTGATGGGTTGTTTCATTTTTCTCAAATATAAATTTTCTCAAACTACTTATGATGTCGGTTTGTGCACCCTCAATGTGTGTGAGACTAAGTTGAATAATCAGTACTACAAGGCTTGGTTGTTGAATTGGAGTTGTTGGTTCCCAGATGGTCATAAGGTGTAAATGGTGTTGTGAGGTGATTTGCTATGAAACTTAAAAACCCTAAGGATTGAATGTTGTTTTGGAATGTGGCTACTTTTTGGAAATCAAAATGTTGAAGAACTAGGGTCAATATTCCACTTCCTGGTCTAGAGGATATTTTGTGGGAAAGATACTTGAACTATTTGTTAGTTCCAAGTAACTGCTGATATCATAGATTTTTTAAGTGGAGGAATGATCCTAATATTTTGTTGGATTTTGATTTCAAATAAGTAGTATGGGAATAATGGGTGAGAGACTTTATGACCAATCTGTTTTTCCAAGTGCCTTTGTTCAAGTAATGACCTTATAAACAACTCCAGTTTTTTTCCCCTAAGTGTTTAGCAGAAATATTGTGAGTTGGAATGACAGTTTGTAACCTCTGTGTGCCTATTTCCTTTGTGTTCTTGAGTATGGAAAATGATATAATAGCACTGAACTGAATCAAAAGCAAGGACTTTATGTGACCTGAATGTCTATAGCTCAAGTTGTGAAATCACAACACCCCAGCCATAGCTACCAAAATGTTTACTTTGATCAATGTAACCTAAAAATAAAAACCAAAATGTTTGGAAACCTTTAAGGATAAATCCTTTTAAGGAGTGCAAACATAGGGCTTCTTTCACAAGTATACACTAACTCAAAGGGTTTGTGGTTTGACCATCTTATTCAATGTTTGTTTTGATGTGTTCGTTTTCTTTAAATCAAACATAGAATTTGATGTCACAATTGTTTTTTAATGTAATTGGGAAAGTTTAACATTAACAAACAATTACAACCCTAGTGGAGAGAAACCATCCTCTTAGGTGGGTCTGCCTCATGCTCTGAAGAGATGATTTTACATGCGACTTATGGCATGGACCTATAGTCAGACTTGGCAAGTAACTTCTCAGAAGTAAATTCTAATGCACCACTTTTAGAGAATGTTTTGGATAATAGTGCGGCTTCTAAAACAATTGGCTCTTAGTCATGTTCTGGGGACATTATTTTCGAGCACCTACACATGCAGTGTTTTGTTCAATTAAGAACCTTCCAGCCCTTTCGATTTTTTATGCATCACAAGGATACTAAGGAAGAATACATTGGTATAGGACATCCGCACTCGGTGAGTGATGAAATTTCCTCGCACACAAAAGATTTATATAGCGGTCCAGAACGAAAGTATCGTTTGGGTCGCCTATGAGTTCTCTAGCACGAGATGTGTCTCAATAGGCAGGCCCTCTAAGAAGGTAAAACTTTAAAATAAATGCGAAGCTCAAAAATGTTCTTCACTCACCCAAGATCACCAAAATGGTGCGAGGGGAGAAGACAAAACACTTCAATTTGCCAATCAATGCATGCACAAAAGACAATTCATTGCAAATTGATTCATTTTAAACACCTCGAGCGGTATTATCCCCAAGAATATGTAAGTAAAAATGAAATGTTCTTTTTATCTTTGCACCAATTGAAGTGTTCAGGACATTAAACAATTAAGATAGTAATGGTGTGAAAATAACAAAAACATTTTGTTCATTTTAAGCCCCAAAGTTTAAATGTTTCTAAGAAAATCAAGCCTAGTCATTAATGGTCAACAAATATAAATCATTCGTGCATCAACAAAGTGAAAAAAAATTTGCGCTCTTTTTATGCACCAAATTTAAAGGTTCCTAATTATGAAAACATGAAATGTGTTCATTTTTAGAGCCCAAAATCAAAGTGTTTTATGTTCTTTTTATGAGCACCAAAAGATAATTCCTACTTTAGAAAGCTTCAAATGGTTTATTTTAACAACACCAAATCAAGTGTGGGAGTTGTTCATTTTAGAACACCAAAAGGAAGTTCCTACTTTAGAAAGCTTCAAATTTGTTCATTTTAGATAGCACCAAAATCAAAATGTGAGAGTTGTTCATTTTAGAGCACCAAAAGGAAATTCCTAACTTAGAAAGCTTTAAAATTAGTTCATTTTAGCAACACAAAAACTAGATGTGAGTTTGTTGTTCATTTTAGTGCACCAAATGAAAGTTTTATTAAGTTAATAAAAAATGTTTGTGGATCTAAAAACAACTTGGATCGATCGTCTTCCCTGCATAAAATAAGTAAATGTGTTTCAAACCCTATATAAAACCCATTAGTTCCTGCAAAACAAGCAAACATTAGCAAGGAGGTTCATTACAATAGTGCAGGATCTGTGCACTTGTCTTCTAGAGCAAATGCTCAGAAGAAAAATTAAAATCTCAGAAAAAACAAATTTGCAAAAGCTCAAATTTTCTGGCAAAAGCTCATATTTTCCGTACAGGTGCAAACTTAGAAAAAAGAAAAAGCGTGCTTTTTAGAGAAAAAATGTTGGTTTTAGAGCAAAGGCGCCATTCCCATGGCAAAGGCGCTGATCTTTGTGGAAAAAGCTCAGAAATTTTTCTAATCAAAAGTGAGTTTTTGCTGGGCAGTCCGTGAAATGTCTCTAAAAGTTCCCAGAACCCTGTAACTTGCAACTTAGCTCATAAAAATGTTCGTGAGGAGGACCTAGGTCCCACCAGGCATGCCAGAATGTATGAGGGGGAAGGAATCCATCAGGAAAATGACGCGAAAGCAAGATCAAATGCAAGATTGAAATCAGAAACTAATCTAATTCAAAAACACTTAATCTATCCTATTCCATCACTCATGAAATGTGCAAATCTAAACTATTTGAATGAAATGAGATCCTAAGATTAACAAAACGAATTCAAATAACAAAAGAAGAGATTACCATCCCATGTTGGAGTGTATTTGCATGATGTTGGGTTGTTTGTATCACTGCAAAGCCTCCATTTCTTATGTGCAAAAGCTTGATGATCGATGCTTGGTTGACTGAAAAGGTTGATGCTATATCAATGGTGATTGCAATAGCACTTTGTTGCATAAGGTAAGTTGAAATTATGATTCATAATTTGTGAAGAGAAAGGCTTGTTATATAGAAAAAACAATTTTGAATCGACGGTCAAGATTGCGTTGGAGAATATCCAGATCAACGGTCAAAATGAGTTGAGAGGATTTAGACATGAGGAGATTGTGCAAAGTTGATTGCACAATTAGGGTGATTGAAGAATAGATTGGCTAGTTAGTATTTTGATTGCTTAGTTAGCAATTGATTGATCAGTTAGAGTTGAGTTAGGAATTAGATGGTTGAGTTAGCAAAATTAGATTGCTTAGTTAGCAAAATAGATTACTTAGTTAGCAATCCATGATTTCCTCAATCAAAAAGTGGGTGAGGAATATTAATTAATTAATTAATTCCAATTTTGATCTTGATTTTTATTTTTGCTAATTTGAATAGTTTGATTTGATTTAATTATTCAAATTTTGGAGGGAAGTGTGATAATTAAATTATTAAGATTTAATAATTCAATTAATTTTGAGGAATAAGGTGAATTAGTGACGTAATCAAATAATTAGCGTTGTTTGACTAATCATGATGAAATAAGATTAGGTTAGGACTTTATTAAATAAATGTAATTTAAAACATTTAATCAAATGTTGTATTAATCGATTTATAGTAGAATTAGGGTTTTCAAGACTTTATTAAATTAAACGGTATTTATTTAATTTGTCGAGAAATGATGAAATGTGAATTAATCAAATAACGTTGTATTATTTAATTAATAGAGGAAATAGGGTTTTTGGATGTCGTTCGATGCCATTCGATGCATTGTGAGATGTCATGGGATGATTTCGAGATGATTCAGGATGTTTCAGAGATGTTCTAAGATGTTCCAAGTTAATGCAGAGATATTCCAAGTTGATTCAGAGTCATTTCGAGTTGATTCAGAGTCATTCCGAGACATTCCAAGTTGATTTAGAGTTGTTCCAAGTCACTTTGGGGTCATTTGAAGACATTCTGAGTTGATTCAAAGTTGTTCTGAGTCATTTCAGGGTCATTTTGAGGTGTTCTGAGTTGAGTCAAAGTTGTTCCGAGTTGCTTCGGGGTCGTTCTGAGACATTTTGAGTTGATTTAGAGTTGTTCTGAGTTGTTTCGAGGTCATTCTAAGACGTTTTGAGTTGATTCAGAGTTGTTTCGAGTCACTTTGGGGTCGTTCTGAAACGTTCCGAGTTGATTCAGATTTTTTCTGAGTCGCTTCGAGGTCATTCTGAGACGTTCCGAGTTGATTCAGAGTTGTTCAAGTCACTTCAAGGTCGTTCTGAGACATTCTGAATTTGTGATAAGTGTTAAGTCAATTTTACATGTCTACACTACTACCCCTCAAAGACCTTGGAGACTGGTCATTTATTTGACTCTAACTAGTCCTTCTCCTAAAAGGATTTGTTCTATCAATTGTGTCCCATTTGATAGCGATTCTCTTGATCTTTCTATGGCTCCCTCTTACAGAGCAATAGCCCATACTTATAAGAATAGAATGAATAAACAACCAAGCATTCTTCAATCTCTTGAACCTGCAACTAAAGCACCCAATGATTATGATCTTGTCGAGCAACTTCGAGTTACTTCAGCTAAGATCTCACTATGGGACTTGCTTCAATCTGCTCCAGTTTACCAAGGTATGCTTTAGGAGGCCTTGCAAAAAATCAACTTTCCTTCTTCTACCAGGGTGATAGATGTTAATGCATTGATAGCTCATATTCATGTGAATTCGCCGAATATAACGTTCTATCCACAGGAGCTCCCACCTCTGAAAGTACAGAAGTAAGCAGATCTTGTAATGATTATAGTCAACATTAACATTGACATTAGATGTACTCTCATTGATGTCGATTCAACGCTCAATGTGTGTAGCATTGATCTACTGCCTAAGATTAATATTGATTCATCGTCTCTTAATGCTTCTTCTGTTGTCGTTTATGGGTTTGATAATGTCGATCGACAAGCCCTAGGCATAATAGTCTTGCTTTTGAGGTTGGGACCTATTATCATACCCATCCTTGTATATGTTATGACAGAAAGTTTACCTTATAATCTTCTCCTTGGTAGATCGTGGATTCACACTATGGGTGCAGTCATGTCTACCTTGCATGGATCTATTAAGTTCATTTGCAATAATCGAGTAGTCACAATCAGGGTTGACCCTAAGGCTATGCACTTATGTGAGATGGTAGTTGTCGGTCAGGTTTCGATTGTTCCTACCCTTATCCCTTTAGTGTCTTCTCATGCGTTGACGTCTACTCCAGTAGTACCTATTATAAAGGATTCTCTTGAGATAGATGTCCCTGAAGAAGATCCTTTTAAAGTAAGAAATCTTAAGTCTACTCTTTCTACTTCTCAAAAGAATGCATACCTCAATGATAATTGTGGTTCCTTAGACTTTACAGACTCCTTCATTGGGGAATATAAAGTTGACCTAATCCACTTAAACCTTCTGATAACATCATCCACACCTATTATCAAAGATGATTATTCTTATGTATCACGGGATAATGTGAGCATTAGTTGTAATGTCCTTAATGTCAATCCTCCTTCTGAGGAAGATGATCACACTTCTATTAAAGAGGCTCATGTTGGTAGTCCTGTCAAAAAGGATGATGGTGGTCCCATAGAAGAGTGTGATCCCCATTGCTAGAACAATGATCTCTATGAAGATCCTCCTCCTTCTCAAGATTTGCAAGCACGTTATGGCCCTAACTTTAAGCTTATCTCTAAATATGGCTATGGGCGTAAAGGTTGTGGGTGTAATAAACAAGGCATCTAGGTCCCTATAGAATGTGCACCTCGTAAGCATAATTTGGGTCTTGGTTACTTGAATGAACAATCTAAACAAAAACCATAGTTGAATGGCGACATGATTTCCGCTCAACCTCATTTTCTCAGATTGATTCATCCACCATTATCCATTGACTTTGTGTCTTCTTCTTATGAGCAGCCAAACTTTTCTCCACAAGAGAAAGGGTTGCTTCCTATTCCTTATTCTTTATATAAGAAAGAGCGTATTTTGTTAAGGCTTCTAAAATCCCACTTGATTACTCTTCCTTCTCCTACATGTAAGAAATTTCATAAGTGTGATAAAGAAAAGCATTCTTTCCGTGCATACTATCGAATGCCTGGCCATTCTACTAGTGAATGTAAGGCCTTGAAGGATAAAATACAACTTCTTGATTCAAGTGCCATCGCTCATTTATTTGTCGATGCACCTGCCTCTTCTTCAAATGACAAGTGATATCGAGATCTACCTCTATCTTGTATGTTCTAAGTATCTTGCATGTTTCTCCTCCCCTATATGTTGGGGGCAATGATAACTTGTTACGAGATGTGGCCTTCATAGGACCCCCTCTCTTCTCTCTATCTTTCAATTAGAGTATCTCCTTGAGTGGGCCCATTGTTGTCTTGAAGGGTTCTCGAGGGAACCCCTTTGAAAGTTTTTATCTCAAATGAATTCTATGGCATCTAGCTTGGGGATAGCTTGACTAGACCTATTTCATATCCTGGCATCTAGCTTGGGGGAAGCTTGACTAGATCCATTCAAGCTTACCTTGCAGGATTAGGCACCTATGAGGACCCAATACAACTTTGTGAAGTCCCCTACATCAGGCTTCCCTCAAGAGAGAGTACCTAGGGCACCTTCTTTGTAAGTCTAAGGACCTGTAAAGTGCTTTCATCCCAAGGGAGCTGATCACCGTTGGTCTGTGGGCCTCTGGTGCAGTTTGTTCAACTTTGTAGGAGAGAGTACCTATAGAGCCTTTTGTTCATCTTCTATAGGTTTGTGGATCTACCGCGCATTTGTTCAACTCTCCTTAGGTCTGAGGACTTGTGGAGCCATCTCTCTTGGAATTTTCATTCATTTTCTAGCTTCTGCATCTCTCTCTTAAATTCTCTTTCTTCTCAATTGTGTATACCAGATCGAAGATCTGCATTTTTTTCATCTTGAATATATGCTCTCTCTCTCTTTGATATTGGTTGTTTCCCTAACTTTTGGGTGCATTCTTCTCTTGAAGCAATCAATCCTTACATTCTTCTCTTCGTTTTAGAATTCTTCTGTGTTATTATTTTTAATTTGGGGATGACGCATAGTATTGATACAACCTTTTACATTGAGGTCTCATTCACTTTGCTGACTCAAATCCTTTAGTCTATTGTATGCTCGTATGTGTGTGTTTTTATATGTGGTAACCCTGTGTTGTAATGGATTTTATGTTCTAGCTGTTTTGTGCAGGTATTTCTTGTCTAATATGTTTGTTTTATAGGTATTCAACCTAGGGGCATGCTTTTTTGGTTCGAAGAGTTATTTGCTTCCTCTATAGTATCCTTTTAGTATCATGATGTAATTTATGTTTAGTAGATTTCCTTTAGTGTGCATATTAGTGTAGATTCATATGCCCACTAAAGTGGGGGCAAAATGTAATATCATAAAATTGCACCCCTTGCAATTTCACTTACATTTTTGTATTTGCTTTAGTTTCCACTCTCTTAGCATTTAAGTGGGTTCATTTTAGCCCCTATATTAGCCTTTTTCCCTCTCAAGATGCTCAAGACCCCTTTTTAGCAACTACCTTTGCACGTCAGCTTTGCATCAAACCTTGTGTTTTTCTCGTTCTCATCATTTTGTAGTGTGATGTGTTTGGACACTAGTGTGTTGCGCGGATGTCTGCGCTTTGTGCTATCGTCCTGTGACATTTCAACATTCAAACGACCATTTTTTAGCATGTTTGCTACTTGTCACCTCTTTTTGTCAGCGGTAATGGCCTGGGACACCTTGTAACTGCTCAAGAAGCTTCTTTTCCTCTCTTTCCTCTCTTTAAATGTTATCTTTCCAATTCTATTGCTTCTTAGAGGTTCTTTTGGACCTCTCTAGCTTTGGCTCTAGCCTCTTCCCTTTGTCTTGATATCTTGCTTGCACAGCTCCATGCAGCTTGCTACAATAGCACTCTCAAGCTCTTATAATGCTCTTTGAGACTCCCTTGGCTCTTGTAGCTCTATCTCCCTTATCTTGTGCTCACGAGCATCTTGGGATTTCACACATCCACTATCAATTGCATCTTTATCTCATCATACGGGTTTTCCTCCTTGAGCAGGAATTACTTTTATCACACCATATTTGCTTCTTTGTTCACTTTCTCTATCTATCTAGCTGTCCGTGGAGGTGGGAACACCAAAACAAGGGTTTGAATAAGACAAACCCCTATATAGGCCCAACATTCTCTCTCGTTCTTATGCATGCAGGTATTGAAGATATTCATGTGTTGGAGGCATTATTACTTGGGTTGTTGTGAGAAGATTCTCTCTTGTTCTCTTACTCTATCATTTATACTTCACTTTATTTTAGTTTTGTTACATTTTGTTACTCTCCTGCATTCTAGAAATTCTCAGTAATTTGATTATTAGAAGTTTCTTTGTTGTTTTTTGTGATATTCTCACTTTCTAGTTCGTACGAGACTCCAACGCGCCTCTGGGACTCCACTGCGCCACACTGTCGTGCTTATTTTGTGTTGATGTCCTTTGGCCGAGAGTCCGTCAGTTTATCCAAAAAACCTCTCTGGCCTGCTCTTTCTGATTATAAAACTCTTGCATTGTTCCTTGAAGTAGTTTAGGGCAGTTCACCCCTTGAGAATCTCTTGAGAATAAAGAGACTCATGAGTAACGAATCCCCCTTCTCTACACTTAGATACACTTGCAATAAAATATCAAACAAACATTTTAACCAAAGAATATGATATTCTATTTTATTGAGGATATAATGATATTTCTATGATTTTTATATTAGAAAATTGTTTTGTATGACTTTATCGCAATGATTTATAGACTCTTTTGCAATAGGTCATTAAACTTCATTCATATATTATTTTAAAGCTCAAAGGAAAGTGTGAACACGAAAGTAAAGAGAAGTATACCATAGAATTATTAGAAAAAAATAATATAGTTGTTTTGACATATTTGAAAAAGATAGAGGTCCACTAACCATCTTAATATTATTCAGAATTATATAAATAATATGTTATGGATTTATTTCTTGCAATCTTACTTTCTATAATGGTAATCATAGTTAGATATATGATTGTCTTATAATAGCATGCGACCATTTCTTTATCAAAATACCATAATTAGTAATAATTAATAAAAAAACAAGATGACAATCATATGAAGTATATATTTATCATTTCATTTGCATTCATGCTAAATTATGACATATTTGTTCAATATTTATTTATGCTAAATTATACTAGCATGTTATGACAATGTTAGGGCATTGAGATTTATTGTTATTTCTTGGTGATTTTGGCATTTTTCTTATCTTTTGAACTTCCTACTATACCTACTCAAGGTAACCACGATCCATCATATCATGGTGTGCTTTGATTGGTAGAAATAGGGGCATATCTTAGCTTTTTGTGATTTTTTTTCTTGGTTGTCTTGTGTTGTACCCGCCAAGATCGATCATGATCTTGTGTTACGCTGGGGCATCCTCGTGTTTGTGGTTTTCCAACATCTGCCCCACCAAAGCCCTTTTGGACTTTGTGAGATGTTGGACTAACCTTTCTTGTTTGTTGTGTCAATCTTATGCATATAATACGAAGTCACCTTGGTTCCTTATACCCTGGTGCATAGTATTCCATGCTATATAAAATTAAGTGCTCATTCCATTGAATGATGGCTGAGTGTCCTCCCTTGCAGTCTCGGGACTGCGTTTTAATGATTATTCTGAGTTGGCCGAGGAGTAATTACTTTATCTCCCGTTTGCATGTGTTTATATTTGCACGCTTTCTGGGCATTTTAGGAGCTTGTTTCTATAGGGTTCTGGACTATTCCATTCCTATTGGCAATACGATGGGTGGCAAAAGTCGCAAAGTGGAGTTGATAAGCAGTGACAGCTGAAGAGCAATCTGAAGCTCTGGAAGAAGCTGGAGAATGGTGGCATTACTATTTTCATTGAAAAACTACATAGCTGGGACCCGGAGGTTACTAGGGTCTTTGAGAAAGATTGAAAGGATGGTGAGATTAACCTGTTTGGCAGACAAGTGATCATCAATGAACAACTTATTGCTAAGGTCACTGGCCTCTCGACAAAGGGAATCAAATTCTACAAGGACAAGAAGCAATCTGATGAAGCGGTCAGCAAATTTCCTAAGTCAGATACTGAGAGAAGGAGTTACGAAGGACTTCCAGAAGCTACTATGATACAAAAATAATTGTCTCGCACTAGAGGAGGGTTTTGAATGTCTTGATGGAGTACGTCACTTTGGATGGTCGTTATACCAGTCTTTGGGTATCATTTCGTCCTGCTGAATCATTTCAGGCACCAGGTCAGGATTTCTTTTCCTTTTTATCTTGCGTCTTCTCTGAATAACAATTTGAGAAGCCATAGACAAAACCCTACCAGGTATTCTATTCTTCATGAAGGACTGCTTGTCCTAATTTATGACCACTTTAAAGCTATGCCAGCTCTGCCTCACCAGACTCTGTCGCCTAAAGTTAGAGTTGTTGACATGGATAAAGGAAAACCTAGGGATTCTCCTTAGAAGAAGGGTAAGAGAAAAATGTCAGAGGACCCCTCTTATGATGTGAACGAAGAAGATTCGCAGTCGGAGTCGCTGTTTGAGTATTTCAGCCATCCTGCAACAGATAGAGAAGAGAGACCCCACTTCCCTATGGACCTCAAGGCGGGGGATCATTATTTTAAGAAGGAACAAGAATTTCCCACTGATGTTCTTGCAATTGCCCACAATGGGGCGGTGGATAATTTTAGGTTAATGAGATGGGTGTTCTTTGAAATAAAGGAAATTAAGTTGAACTAGCAAGCTATGGACAGTAAAATGGAGAAAGCTAATGATGACAATAACAGAGGCAATGGTAGTGGTCGGGCTACTGATTTATGGACTGAGGAAGAGAAGAAGTATATGGTTGAGTGCCTCAAGAAAACGGTGGAGGAATTACAGGATTTCAAATGCAATCATGATGGAAAGCAGGAGGATATGGAGGAGCAGCTGAGGAATATCAAAAATTCTCTCCCCAAAGTGTTGGTTATGAATCATAAGATTTTAAAATCCATTGCACAGACCATGAATACCATAGTGGAAAACCTGGAAAAAGCCCATCAGGTTAAGACTATTGTGTTTCTTGATTTGGACAAAGAGGAAGGGCAGCCCGATAGTGGGGGGCCGAGTAACAGGACCATAGCAAATTTGAAAAGGAAGGTAGACCAAGCTTTAGTCAACATCCAGGAGATCAAGAAGTCTGCACTTAACATGAACAGTTTAGAGCAGGAAGCGGTAGAGATCCTTCGAAACCTGGCCTAGGGGCTAGTTGTTTTGCGGTTTTTTGGCTTTTCTGCCCTGGTTTTTAGTGTTTTCTTCTTTTTGGGCAGATTCTTGTTTTTGTATTTGCTCTGTTAATGCTATATCCTTCGCTTTCAAACTGTTAAGGGTTTTAGGAACCCTCTAAAACCTATTTGTTCCTTAATGAAAAACATAATACATAACATCAAATTGCTTAATCCCCCATCCTACCATATATCATTTCCATTCCCTCATAATTTGTCTCCATTCCTATTATCTCATTCCTAATCATTGGGTTTTGAATGTGCAAGTGTCCCCCTATTGCCGTCCTCAGGTTGGTTTAGTTTTGTTTGGTGCACCAGGGTTACACCTATCATCTATCCATCTTTTACCATTGCATGATCATTTCATTTGCATTATGTTCTTCAAGATTTGTTATTCTAAGCAACTTTTCATCATTTCATGATCATTTCATTTGCATTAAGCTCTTTAGGATTTGTTATTCTAAGCGTCTTTCCATCATTTCATAATCATTTCATTTACATTAAGTTGTTTAAGATTTTTGTTATTCTAAGCATCTTTTCATCATGCCTTAAGTAGTTTGTGATTTTTTATTCTAAACATCTTATCATCATTCCATAATAATTTCATTTACATTAAGTTGTTTAGGATTTGTTATTCTAAGCATCTTTTTGTAATGTCTAGGTAGCTATGGAAGAATCGAGACACCCAATGTCATTGAATTTTTGTCATGTAACAATGGTGCCTTAAATGCTCCAATAAACCTAACTGTAGAAACATTGCACAATGTTTCATGCATGCAATGGCAAAGCACAAACTACTGACAAAGCGTGTGTGTGGCTGCCAACGAAGGGGTGATGAATTAGAATTTAGGGCCACCTAGCATTTATTATATGATGTTTCAATGATACGAGATAGATAGTGTAGTGCAACACAAGATGCTTCCTCTTTTCCAAGGATTTTTGCATGGTGTAAGGTTGTTACATGAAAATCCTTGAAAGCATTCCATGAACAGGGAAAGAGGAATAGTGGGATTTGTGGGGTCAAACATGAGCACAAGGAACATGTGCGAGTGGAGATGGAGATGGATTGTGATGATGGTGTTGGTGAGCTTGAATGGGTGGTATGACTATGGAGGGTATGACTATGTGAGCTTAAATTCATATGTAATCATATCCCGCTCCATGTCATAACTAATCCTTAAACATACCATTCCCCACCCTAAATCATCAACCAAGGTATATGTGGTAGCCAATATGATCCCTTCACTTTTAAAATGTATAATTCAAATTTTACCCACTATCGACCATAGCCGTTGTGAGTTGACATAGCATGTGTTATATTTGTTATATTGGTTTGTGTGTTTGATTGTATTTAAAAACATTCACTCATTCATTTGATAATCAATTTAAAATCAATCAAATACATCTAGATTTGGATTTGTAAAAAAAATATAAAGGAATTTAATGCATAACCAGAGCATTATTAGAGCACGCCATCCTAGACCTACTACATGTTTGCTTGTTATTTACAAATCTTCACTCAGCTGTGAAACCAATTTGTGTAGGAATCGAATCTTGCAATCTAACAAATTCTTTGAAGGTGTTTGTAAACACTGTCAATCTTTACAGCATTCAAACATCAAGAGGGCAAGGAAAACTGAGTTGCAGATTGTAAAAATCAGTGAGATAGGAGTATGAGAGTAACAAGATCATTTCGGCACAGAAGATCAATTCTACATTCACAAGATCAGATCCATAAGCGCAGACCTGAACCAGTTCAGAATTTGAGACCTTCATCCAAGTCCATTAGAAAAATCTAGAGCATCAGCAAATCATTTTCAGGCACCTGTTACAACAATTGTGATCATCGAAAACCCAGTTAATATCGCATTTGATTTTATTTAATTTCCATATTCATTTATGGGGATTTTATTCTGCGCTTTAAATCAATGTCATGAAACAAAGGCAATCCATTCTATTGATGGCGCTATTTTCAATAGTTATATAATCTGTGGTCCATTAATAACGATAATATGTCAAAACCTTTAGAGATACAAGAATTAGGTACACCACTGAGATCACCCACTCACACCAATACACAAACTTTAACCCTCATCCTGCAAATGAGAATTGACAATCATTTTATGATTGTTATTTCCTAATACAGAAAATCCCAAATGGACCCGCCTTAGCAAATGAGCAATGGAAACCAAATAGCTGTTAATTTTATAAAAAGTTATCTTCATTACATACAGCAGCATTATATTAAATTTCTTGTTATTGTTCAATGCTCTGTACCTTTCTGTCCATGAACACCAGAAGCAGATTAGCAGAAGTAGCAATTCCTGCTATTTTATTGAAACTAAATGCTACGAACCGATGCAAATATATACAGTAAAAGTTGATTACTCAAAAGATTTGTCATTACCTTCAATTCTTCATACTTGTTTGGCTAGCCTATAAGGTCATATGTTGAAAGAAATGACACCAATGATGCTGGGGACTTTGTTCTCTTGCTGTGCAAAGATTAGCTATAATGGACTGACATGCATAAGATGGAAAGTGGCTAGAGAATGAAAAGTGTGCAAATGATTACTTAAGATATAAGGCATAAGGTAGCAGAGATGGATTCTGTCAGTGAGCATGTAAACAGAAATGAATTTCACCTTTTATTTTTTGGGGTACTGCTCTGTCTACTCACATGGTTGAGTCTATCAACAACTTCTCTCATGGTGGGTCTTTCTGTGTATGATGATTTGGTGCAATCCAGTGCAATTTTCAATACCAGGAACATCTCTACCTCTTCAGAAGAAGTGTACGGTCCTAAACGAGTGTCTAAGACCTCACAACCCATAGAATCCTCAGAAAGGCATGACTGAACCCATGCTACAATATCCATGCCTTCAGGAAAGCTTTCATCTGTGGGAATTTTCCCAGTTATCAACTCCATTAGCACAACCCCTACACTGTAAACATCACTCTTCTCTGTGGCTCTCATTGAGTAAGCAAATTCTGCAAGAGGGAAGTTGAAAAAATGAAAATTAATTAGGACCATTCAATGACTATATCAGTACTACTGTGCAGAAATTAAATATGAAAGGTATGTCTTAGAAAAAAACTTCCACCCATTAGATTCACTAGAAGCTAGGATGTTTAAGGGTTTCATATATCTTAATCTTTATTTTGAGCTGGTGATACTTGTGCATCAGAGATTGTCATACTTACATTTTAATTTTGATTTGAGCTGGAAAACTCAAGGATTAGAGGCTGTCATACATAGATTTTGTTTTATGATTTGATCTTGTGAGAGTCAAACCATAGTTCCATGGAGTTTCCTGATGGAGGGACATGAGGGCATGGGGATGGGTTTCAGGGACGGGGGGACCAAGTGCCTAAGTTTGGGGACGGCGAGGGGATGGTGGTGGGACAGTAGTGGGGTGGCGGCAGGGTGCTGAAATTCATATAGTACTTGAAAAAATAGTTATAAAAAGATGTATAAGTATAAGAATTATGCATCTTGGAGACAACTAGGAGTCCCCTAAACATCTTGAGACACCACGACATCCTCAAAGTCCTAGCGACGTCTTGGAGATGGCGACATTGGTGATGGGATAGTGGTGCTAGTGGTGGTCTGGTGGGGGGATGCCCCCCCAAAGTCCCCAAGTCTCCGAGACAGGGACGTCTAGGAAATGCGAGGTTTTTGGGGGAGGGACACATCCCCATAGAACACTGAGTCAAACTCAAATGCTATATTATATATGGACTTTGATTTTGACTATCCTGCACTTTTCAAGCACCTAAGTTAAAAGCATGGTTTCTGGTGAACAACCATGCAACATGGTCTTATATTATATATAGGTCTTCAATTTTGACTATCCTGCACTTTTCAAGTGCCTAAGTCAAAAGCATAGTTTCTGGTGAACGACCCTGCAGCATGGTCCTGGGACTGTATCTTATCACAGGTTCATTGAGTGTATGATAAAGCCCAATAGAAATATTTTGAAAAATTAGAAAAATTGCTAGACAGAAATAGGCGTTAACTTGGAATAAAATCTTACAAGACATGCCACTTGTAAACAATAGCTTATAATTAACCAAAAACATAAAATCGCAATTACGATGAGAACAACTACAAGGCATTTGTTAGGCACAGCTAAGGCAAGTCAAAATCATAATTACAAAGAGATCAACAGTGCATGATTAGGCACCTTTAAGGCATTTAATACAAAAGAATCATTGTTATGTTTTTCTTAATTTTGAACGGGTGAGGACTCCTGGCTCAGATGCTACCCAGAGATCATTAGAAAGTTGGTGTTCTAATCTGGGTTGTGGAGAATCTCACCAGCAGGGGGGGTATGCACCTGTTGCTGATATAAGTGACACAAGGATTAGACCTAATCATATGGGAAATTAACATGGCCCTGGTAACAGTAAAACCTCAATATTCTCAACCTTGTGGCAAGAGGGTTAAGGGGGCCTTTTCCTAGACAGAAAAAGGGTAGAGAGCTATTAAGAAAACTTAGGAATTTGCACAGGCTTAAGATACGAATTCCAAGACTTAAACAACCAAAAAACTATTGAATAAAGCTTACACTAAAAGATTACAGAGATCTATGATATCCAAGGCTTCAAAATTGTCAAGAATATCAAGAAACAAGAATTTATAAGGTCATGTAGCACTTCAAACCTGGAGCTATATAGCCATAGGAGCCAGCAAACAAGGATGTAGAATATGTTGACTTGGATGCATCTACAGACTTTGCCAGCCCAAAATCCCCTACATGGGCTTCACCTTCAGAATCCAGGAGAATGTTACTGGATTTGATGTCTCTATGTATTATTCTCGGAACACAATCATGGTGAAGATATGCAACACCTTCGGCCATGCCAATAGCAATCTTGAGACGGGACTCCCAAAACAGCTTCTTGGCCAAAGAACCGTGTAGCCTGTCCCATAGGCTTCCATTAGGCATATAATCATAGACCAACAAATTTGTGCCTTGGTGAGAACAGCAGCCAACCAATTTTACAAGGTGCCTATGTCGAATCCTGCCAAGGGTCTGCAATTCTCGGACAAAACTCTTATCATGAAGTGGATCATCATCACTGAAGACAATTTTCTTCACTGCAAATACCTCTCCATTACTCATTTCAGCCCTGTAAATTGTCCCAAATCCTCCCGATCCAATAATGAACTCATCACTGAGATTGTCTGTAGCTTCCATGATATCTCCGAAGGTCCACCTGTTTTGTCTTTTGCCTACCACACTTTGCTGGTTTTTGTATATATAGGAAGGTCCTGCTGGTGGTTCCCAGGTTAATGAAACTTTCAAGAATAGGAAAATAATCATTCCAACCAGAAGAGCAAAACCCACTACTCCTGCAATAGAAATTCCTATAACTGATCCTGTTGATAATCCTTTCTTCTCAGAGGCCAAGTCATCTGTTACACAGGAGTTCAGAGGATGACCACAAAGGCTTGGATTTTTGTCAAAGGAAGTCCATGGCCATTTGGAAAGACTTGGAGGCAGTTGACCCTCAAGCTTATTGTTGGCTAGATTGAGAGTATTCAAGCTACTGAGATCTGCAAGCTCTTGTGGGACATGACCTTCAAGTTGATTGTCAGAGAGATCCAATACTTCTAATTTTATTAAATTACCAAGTGAAGCGGGAATCGTTCCAGATAACTTGTTACTGCTTAAGTCTAGAAATCGTTGTAGATTTGCAAGCATTCCAATCTCCATTGGAATGGATCCTGTGAGAGAATTATTTGAAAGCCTGAGTTCGAAGAGATGTTGGCAGTTTTGTATAGAAGTGGGAATTTTTCCTGATAGTTGGTTGTTCTGTATGTCCAAGACATTGAGGGCAGCCAAGTTTCCCAGGTGGGAAGGTAAGTCTCCAGATAATTGATTGCTGTCCAGAAACAATGTGAGTAGATTTGTGCAGTTGGAGAGCTGTGGAGGTATAGTTCCATTCAGAAAATTGAAAGACAGTTTTAGCTCCCCCAACTCCTGTAGATTTCCAATCCATGGAGGAATTGACCCAGAAAGCTTATTGTTGTTGAGGTCAAGATGACCCAAATGCTTACAATTAGCTAGAGTTGCAGGAATAACTCCTACTAGTCTATTGAAGGATAAATCCAACAATCTAAGCTCTGTTATCTGGCCCAATTCTAGAGGAATGCTGCCATTGAGAAGATTTGTACCCAGTCTAAGGCGTTCTAGAGTTGGAGAATTGCCAAGCTGTGGAGGTATTTCTCCCTCAAAGCTATTATTTGTCAAATCCAATGATAGATACGAGCTTGATGAAGACAACGGAACCATGCTTCCAGTCAACCTGTTGTTTGAGAGGTTTACCCTTGTTAAATTCTTGCACCTGGAAAGCTCACTAGGAAGGGGCCCTTCTAAGGAATTATTGTATAGAATAAGAAATTCTAAGCCTTCAAGAAGTCCAAAAGTAGCAGGAATTGTTCCCGAGAGTTCATTGTCTGCCAAGTCCAACGTCACCAGATTTTTACACTCTCCTAGACTAGGAGGAATCTTACCAGCCAGGTCATTTTGTCTCAGATGTAAGAAACTCAGATTTCTTAGTCTCCCAATGGTGATGGGTATACTTCCTGAGAAATGGTTTCCAAAAAAATCGATCTCGGCTAAATTTGAACACCCCCCTATCTCAACAGGAATAATACCAGACAGCTGATTTTCATACAGATACAAAATTTCCAGGTTCTCAAGTCGTCCGATCTCCGATGGAATCTCACCACTAAGTTGATTGTGGTACAAAGAAAGAGTTTCTAAATTGGTCAGGTTACCAATGCTTGTAGGGATATTTCCTGTCAAGCTATTGTTGTGCAGCAGAAGATTGGTGAGATTGATTAAACCGTCAATATTGGAGGGAATTGAACCGTTGAGCTCATTATTGGAAAGATCTAGCTCCTCCAAATATGAACAATTGACTATGTCTTCTGGAATGCCTCCGGTGAGGCCATTACTTGACAGAAAAAGATGTACCAATGTTGTGTTTTCACAAAGCTTCTTCGGAATGGTGCCTTCTAGAGAATTATTTGACAAAACCAGGAACTCTAGATTCTGTAGCATATTAAGCTCGATGGGAATGATCCCAGAAAGATTGTTGCTAGACAAATCTAAAGTCTTCAGCTGCAGAAGCATACTAAGTTCCGCTGGAACATGACCACTAAGTTTGTTTCCAAGCAGATTCAAGTAAACAAGATTACTAAGCTTACCAAGCTCAGGAGGGACAGGCCCTGACAGGGTATTGTTTGCCAAATTCAATTTCACAAGTTGCTGGAGAGTGCTCAATGTAGCTGGGATTCCCCCTTCCAGATTGTTGGCTGCAAGAGAGAGGACTTGGAGACCGCTGCATTGCCCAAGTTCCTTTGGGATTGTGCCGTTGAGTCCATTCTCCTGTAAATTTAATGTTTCAAGCTGTGCCAGCTGTCCTAGCTCAGGCGGTATAGGGCCATTCAGCAAACAAGTAGCAAGCCCCAGTGTTGTCAACTTGTTCAATTTGCCAAGCTCGGGAGGAATCCTTCCCGACAAGTCATTATCTCCAATTCTCAAAACAGTGAGCCCTTTGAGCATACCCAGCTCGTTTGGAATGCTTCCGGAGAGCCCATTAGAATAGAGCAGTAATACAGACAGCCTTGAGAGATTGCCAAGCTCAGGAGGAATGGGGCCTGTCAGCTGATTGGAGGAGAGGTCCAGGAATTGGAGGCCCTGTAGTTTGCCCAGCGCTGGGGAAATGCTCCCGGACAGAGAAGAAGATGATAAATTGAGGCCCACAACAGTATTATCCTTGGAGCATGTTATCCCACTCCATTCACACACCGCTGTGGAGTGAGACCAGCTCCCCACTACACCAAACGGATCCTGTAACCCATCCTTGCTCTCCAAAAGCCACAATGAATCTTCCAACACCGAACAATACCCTCCATGGTCATACCACCCATTCAAGCTCACCAGCACCATCATCACAATCCATCTCCATCTCCACTCGCACGCGTTCCTTGTGCTCATGTTTGACCCCTCAAACCCCACTATTCCTCTTCCCCTCCCCTGTTCAAGGATTTTCACGTAACGACCTTCCACCATTCCAACATCCTTGGAAATGAGAAAGCATCTTACGCCTCTGCACTGCACTATCTATCTCGTATCATTGGAACATCATATAATAAATGCTAGATGGCCCTAAATTCTAATACCCCCTCGCCAGCAGCCACGCACCCGCTTTGTCAGTAGTCTGCGCTCTGCCAGTGCATGCATGAAACATCGTGCAGCGTTTCTGCAGTCATGTTTAATGGAGCATTTAAGGCGCCATCGTTAAATGACAGAAATTCAATTACATTGGGTGTCTTGATTCTTCCTTATCTACCTAGATATTACTGAGGCCAAAGCAAATTTACTCTCACCTCTTGCTCACTTATTAATTATACGCAGCTTCTGCTCTTTTCAATGTATTGAAAATTTGAAAATGATTGGGTTATGAGCTTTGTCAGAGACATTTTATTTACTCTCTGCACAAAATTAAAAAGCCTACATGTCACACCATTGCTCAGATATCGAGGACCTCTGTCACTCGCAATTATACAAGTATTGGAAGGTGGTGGTGTATAAAGTGAGCAGGTGAAATATTGCATTAACAAGGAGAGAGTCAACAAGATGGTCACTCCATACGTCATCCATCATCAGTTTGATTCTTAAGGAATTGGACAAGTAATTTTTTACGTTCCAACTAGGCTATCCAAATTGCACACACATCTCATGTTTGTTTGCACTTTGCAGTGGCAGCAAGCTTTCAAAGTACAATTTGTTACACATCGCTATCCGTTGACTTTGTAATTCCTACCAAGTACACCTAAGCTCATAGAGTTGAACAGATGATGTGATAATGGCTGCCAATCCCATCAAGTAAAAACAAATTTTAAGATCTTTTATAAGTTTGGGGTATTGTCTGATGTAGGTCACCTGCCTGGAGAAAATAGGCTATGAGAGCTTCCGTGGGCAGTAAACATTGAAATTTACATGAATTTGAATGGAAAGTCAGAGGATTTACTTTTTAGATTCTTGAAAACCAATTACCTTTTCAGAAAGGACGACTAGGAAGTACTTGCAGGTGACGAGCAAAAGTTGTATTGGTTTGCGACATTGCCTTAAACTCGTAAAGTTCACATCATGCACCTAAATACAAAGGAGAGAGCTCTAGAAATGGTTCAAGTTTGGTAACCTCTTTTTCTTCCAACTCCATTAAATTCTCTCCTGCCTACCTGCTGTCCCACTCTCCAACTGGGTACCTACTCTTCTATCCATCCAAACTGGAGAGAAAAAAGACGAAGAGATTTTGTGTATAAATTACTGCTATATTTGTTTTAAATGGCTGTCGTTGGTGGCACTTGCATGCGAATGAATAGTGGGTAGACAATTATTTACTTTGTGGGTATTGACCGCATCTTGCATTCACAGGCAATTAGTTGGAACAAAGACAAAACCCAGGGAATCATTCATTCGGACAAAGTTAGTTTTTCCGAAAGATTAAAAGTCTGCAATTCGCAGGGAGTAGAAAATGTGTGTCATCCCACATGGAGCTATGACTCGACTGTAAATATTCGAATGTAGTTACAATACTACAACGCCTGTCAATATTCGAATGTAGTTACAATAACGCCCTCGTGTATTACTTGTCTGTGTCACTTATAAAATCGAGAAAACACATTTGGATTTCTTCAACACTACTTAATGTTGTCATGCATTCTGCGTTTCTGTGTGAAAACGAAAGGGCAGATACAGAGTAGCCAGCCGGGTCCAAATTATAATATGAAAGGGAGAAATGGTTTAATTCTATTCGGTTCTGGGAAAACGACTGTAACTAAATGACACCACTTTCATATTTTATGCGCCGCTTCTTCAACATCATTTTGTCCTCTCTGCCTTATTTATTTATTTATTTCAATTTTAATTAATCTTTAACATTATATAATTTAAAAGCTAAATTCTTTAATAGGATTTTATATTATCCACAAATAATTTTTTATCTATTTGGTAAAGGAGTAGGAGTCGTTGGTCTAAAACCTCTTCGCCTGCCTATAAATTGATGATTAAGTGGTATTCATTCATGCACTCAACAAGACTTGATCCTTAGTGGACTTTAATAACCATTCAACTTCACCAATAGATCAAGAGGCCATTGACAAGCCTCTAAAATTTAGATATAACATCAATACTATTTATTTAAAAAAATTAAGAGATGAAATATCATATAGACATTGATATTCTTTGATATTTTAAAAATATATGTATTTAAGATATCTATATTAATTATATCATTTTACAATGACAACAAGAGTCTCATATGATGATTATGTATATATAAAAATAATAAAAATACAAAACATATTTAAAACTAAATTAATTATAAGATAAGTTTACAAAATACTAAGAACTATTTTATTTACTAAAGAATTATTTTATTTTACTTACTTCCTATATACATAAATATACAAATTTTTATTTTTATTTGAGAAATTTTATTTTATCTGCATAGTTTACTTTATATTACTTAAAAAGTTATTTCTTTTAATAAGCTTGTTTTACTTTTTTACATAACTTTTAATTTTACTTTTACAAAAGTAACTATTAATTATTTCCATAATTCATTTTTTTTTTACTTTGAAAAGTGTAGTGAATATTTTATAATTTGCTTTGTTACTTTTTAATAGTTTGATATTTTATATTAAAATATATTTTTATTTTTATAATTTTAATATTGTTCTTAACATATGTTGGTTATGTTTTGGTTTTTATGTACAATGTCAAAACAAAAAGAATCTTCTTATGTCATAACATTTTAAATTATGTGATATAGAAATTCATTTTTATTATAGTATCAATATTTGAAAAGGTTTACATTATATTTTAATATTTATACTAAGTATTAAATTTTAAGTTAGATGTTGTTGATTTTCAACAATATTATTAGTGACTTACCACTATTTAAATAGAATATAAATAAATCATAGAAAATCAAATTGACTACATAATTAATGATTGTTAAAATTAGATGTTGATTCATAAAAATATATTTTTATGATAAAAATATATTTTTATGATAAAAATCAAATATCTTTGGGTGTTATTTTACTTTGTTGTGGATCTATAAGGACTAAGTTATTCATATGCATTGATTAGTGTGTAAGATGAGTTTTTTTTTGTGGAAGTTAGCAAATAATATTATTCAAGTTCGTCTACATCTCTACACATCCCAAGATTTGAGGCTCACAAAATCCATTTTTTGCCAACTAGCTTAAGGTCTACAAATGGACCAAGGTCAATTATATGCTTGTAGATCTAAACCTCTAAACTTTTAAATTCAAAGTCGTTAAATTTGTCCCATATTTCCTTCCCTCCCTAATCTTTTATGAGGTGACTAAAGTATAATTTATTTTAAATTATATATTAGAGTATCATATTTAAGGACTAGTCCTAATTCGGTGCTGTCACAATAGTGGTTTACAATTTCTGGGAGGAACTGATTTTTGCTGAAATCACAAATTTTTAGAAAATATAATGATTTAAGCCTTAAAAAGTTCCATTTAAAGCATTCCAATTGAAGAGGGTTTGATCAAACTACATTAGATCAAACTCTCTTGGATAAAACCCCGCTAGTTTTAAACCATACCTATAACAAAGTCTCCTTTACACCTATCAAAATGCTGATAAAAAACCACTTTTGATTTACCTTTTGGAGGATCAAATGAATTTGTTTAAAATTTATTTTTTGTGTGTAGTCCTTATTATAAGCTTTCCAAAAAGTATAATTTTAAATAAATTTAATTTAATTATTATATTTATTTTTTATTTCTTTTGAATGTACATTTTTTACCAAAAATTAATCTCTTTGTTTTGCATATGTGGAAAAATAGCAGATTATCAAAAAGAAAAATTAAAAAATATGAATGCACCAGATATTGATGTCCTTGATCCAACAAAAAAAATAAAATTGAATTTTGATACATAGAAAAAAAGTTACGCGTTATACGGTCGCGTTATGTCTTGAATTATAATTGGTTTGACTTTGAAACTTGATTAAAGAAAAAATATTCAATAAGAGACTATCTAACAAAGTGGAAGCACTAGATATTAGAGTTACAAATCTAAATTCGAAAGAATTAGAATTTTAACCTTCATGGAAAAAAAGTTATGTGTTATACGGTGAGCATCACTTTTTAAAAATGTTGTTTTATGAAAAAAACTATTTTTCGAGGGAGATGGAAAAAGAAGTGCAATCTGATTCCAAAATTTTTTAAAAATATATATTTAGAATATACAAACAAAATTTCACAAAACTCTATTTTACATCATCTTCAAATTCCTCACGGTTTAGCCGCTATAGTTTCCCGAAAGTGAAGATTTAGTTAAAAAAAAATATTCCAGTGTCCAGTTTGGCCAAAAATTGTAAACCACTATTGTGGGATCACCCAATTCATTTTAATCATCTAAGAACTAACTAAAAGTATACTAAGCACATATATAATTCAAGAATAATAAGACAAAAATTAGACAAAAATTTATTACATATTACTGTTGTATTTGATATTGATTCATGTTGTTGTTGAATTGATTAACCTATATTTAATTGAGAAGAACACGATCCTTAAATTCCTAAATAATATTATTATATTTTATTTTCAATTATCAAAATTCTATTTGATTCATTTCCATACAATAAATTATTTTTTTACAAAAAAATCACTTATGTAAATATGAAATATATTATTTATATATATGGACACTACCTTGAACCTATGAGCACCATCCCACAAAATCATAAAATTTACATAACTTCTCTACTTTTTTTCTTTTATGATAGGAGTATATATATATATATAACTAAGAGGAATTGAGAGTTTAATCTAGCAACTCAGAGCTTATCTCTTTATAGGGCTAGCCCTCCCCCAATAACCTCTTGAGTGGTGTGCAATGGACTCTCATCCACACATGATGCATAATTATAAATAATAAACCACTATTTCAATAAATACATAATCTTTACTCATACATGATTACGAACCCCTTAATCTTGAATAAGACATACTTTACTAAATTTTTTAATAAATAATTGTGATATCTAAATATATAAAAGACCTAACTCGTACTAATATATGCATTTATGAAAGGTATAATTCATATTAATTTTTCCACCTATTTTGAGTCCACAAATGGCTTAAGGACTCATAATCATTGTAATTTATTTAATATTAATTTGAGTTATTTTTTAAAAGATTATAAAGGGGCATTTCAAAATAGTGTTAAGAGTTTTGTAAAAATCAAAATGAATTAACATATATTAAAACTATAAAATTAAAAATATTAAAAATATATACAAATATATAATAATTTTTATAGTTATTATATTTTTCCAAGTGAAAATAAAATTAATAAATAAGTTAAATAAATTAATAAAATTATTGTTAATGGCATAATGTGGTGGTTAAATTTTGGTATTTTTGTTATAGTCATTAAGATTCAAACATCCACTTAGTCATTGTATCCTTGCTAATTCATTGTGCTTTTAAATTTGAACTTTCATGTTGAAGTTGTTGTTCATATCGATAAGATTGCATGCTTAGAGTATTAGTTTTAATACAATGTGTTCATGTTAAGGACGGGGTCTCTCATTTGTCACCTTGATAATTCAAATATAATAATAATAATTTCTAAATAAATAAAAAATAAAACAAATAATTTTTGAATGGTTATAAAATAAATAATTAAGTTTTAAGTAAATAAGATAAAGTTCTAGACTATATGTGATTTTGTTTCATGGTGATTGGACTTGGATTGTTACTTGTGTGAGTGTAAATTATTGATTTAATACATTTTGTGTATAATGTGTGATCACAAAATCATTGGTTAATTACCATGGTTAATTATATGAATAGTGAATATATTAGTATGGTTGTTATCATTGCTTAACAATGCTACTAGGATCTTATAACAAGATTATATTGTGTGATAGGTACAAGTACCAAGGAAGGATAACTAGGTCCTAGTGTTGAAGTGTCCTGATATGATTCAATTATGTGAATAATAAAGAATAATTGATGCAGAAGCATCCATGGTAGCTGGCAATCCTGTGTCAAATAAAAAGATTTAATTTTTGTTGAGCATTTTTGGATTTTGGTGAGAGTCAATTTTTTGTTTGAATTTCATGTTAAAGGAGAAAAATGAAATATCTTTGAATAATTAAACTTTTCAAATTAATTTCCTATGCACATTGACAAGTTGACATAGTGGGTGAAAAAGCAAAAAGCAATTTTAAAACATTTAATTGTAAAATATTTGAAAAATAATATGAGGCATTAGGGATTTGAGATATGGAGTTTTAAAACACTCAATCATGATCCCTAAAATGTAGGGATTGATAAAGTGGGCACCCAAGTCTACTTTTTCTTTACTTGCTTTTTTAGGAGTTAAAAAAAGGAGAATTAAAATTGACTATCCTATCTTTAGTGGGGCCGCTGGAAATGAATTTTAAATTGTTTTAAATGCTTTTTAAGGGTATTTGTGTAGCTACAAGAAGTGGCGTCCCATATTGGAGAAGGCTAAATAAAGATTTTAAAATCAAGTTCCTAACAGGAGGAATCAAGCAACAGAAAACCATTAATCATTAAAAGAATTTTTGAAGAGGAATTTGGAGAGAGCAAAGGGGAGACATAGCATTCTTTGGGGAAGCTTCATGGACGTTTGTTGTAGGTTGGGACTAATTTATATCAGTCCATTTAAGTTTTCAAATGAATAGGTAGAAGTTACAAGAGTTATAGGTAGAGTTGAGGTGCTGGAAAGAGGATATGTTTGTAAGAGCTCACAAGATTGAGTATGGATTGTATTTGAATGTTTTTCCATTAGAATATCAGATTTTGTAAGGATTTATTTGTTGTTCATCAGTCTAATGATGACTGAAAATAAGTTGTAATCAGATTTATTTATCAAAGCAAAGCAGTGATTTATTGTGCAAACAAATTTGTTGAATTTTAAATTGCAATTTTACTATTTTGTTTGAGTTTCTTTTAGAGGTTTTTAGAGAGGGGTTTGAGCATATCCATCCCTCTCTACATTAGTGGTATCAGAGCAACAATATTATTATTGTGTGAATAGACAGTCAAAGAGAGGCAGTTTGCACTAGGATCTATGTGTTGTGGGTGTTGGAGAAAATGTATGGGAGAGGAGCCCATCATGGTAGAGGTAGAGAAAAAGGAAGAATGAAAAAATTTGTCCATGATAATGATTTCAGAGCTTTGAGAAGACAAGGGGAAACACTTCAAGAAGAAATAGGAAGAGGGTTTGAACATAGAAGGGAACCAGTGAGTGATGAGGAAGAAGAAGAAGCTTCAAAGAATGCTAGCCTGACAAATGAGCAGAGAGATGTAGTTGCAACAGTTGCCAATGATCCTTTGTTGAGATCCCTATCAAAAATGGGGAAAAGAACAAAGATTTATGTTCCTACCTTTAATGGAAATTTGAATCCAGAAGAACTCATAGACTGGATAAATTATTTGGAGGAATACTTCAAATTTGAAGAAGTTGAAGACCTCGATAGAGTAAGATTTTCCAAGACAAGATTGAAGGGACATATTTCAATCTGGTGGAGAGAAATTCAATTGGAACGTGGAAGAAAAGGGAAGGATAAAATCACAAGGTGGGACAAAATGGTGGAGAAAATGAAAGGACTTGGTTCATTTCGATAGACTATGAGCTTGATTTGCTCAAGAAAATGCAAGGATTGAAGTAAGGAACAAAAATAATGAAAGAATATACAAAGGAGTTTCATAGGATCTTGATTAGAACAAGACATGTTGAAGCAACTAAGGAGAAGGTTGCAAGATACATTAATGGTTTGAGACCAAGCATACAAGAGGATATGACTTTGGTGAGAGTTTACACAATAGAAGATGCATAACAAATTTCCTTAAAATTTGAGGAAGGAATGAACACAAGGTATGATAGTAAGCTAAGAGGAAGAGGTGGTGATGAGGAGGTTGAAGGAAGATCATATAGAGAAAATAATAAAAAAAAAGAAAAGAAAAAAGAAGACCAAGGTAGCAGCAAAAATCAGAGATATGAAGATTCATATGGTGCTAGAGATCAAAATTTGAGAGGTAGAGGAGGATCGAGCGGAGGTTTTGGAAGAGAAACCTATTTTAAGTGTGGAGAAGAAGTTCATATGGAATATCATTGTCCTCATGAATAGGAAAGACCAAGAAGAAGGACTGAAAATTAGAATAAAGCAACAAATGTGAATATAGAAGATGTGGGATCATCACATTTTGAAGAAGAAAAAGATGGTGAAATTTTAATGGCTAAGAGAACACTGTTGAAGGAAGATGATTAATCAATTCAAAGAAGAAATTTGTTTTGAACAAGATGAAAGTGCCAAAAAAAGGTATGTAATGTCATCATAGATGGAGGTAGCATAGACAATCTTGTTTCTGAAGAGATGGTGAGAAAATTGCAGTTAGAGAGAAGAAGGCATCCACATCTGTATGGGATAGCATGGCTACAAGATGATAGGAAAGTTTTGATTGGCAAACAATTTTTTGTAAAAAATAATATAGGTGGTTATAGCTCGATGAGATTTTATGTGATATTATTCCATGAATGTTTGTCATGTTTTGCTAGGAAGGCCTTGGTAATTTGATAGGAAGGCAATGCATAATGGTTATGCCACCACATACACATTGATGAAGGATGGAGTGAAACAAAAATTGAAGCAATTGAAAGAAGAAATAGGTAAGGTATGCAACAATGCAAGGTCTTGTTTTGTTGATAAAATTAGATTTTTAGATGGTATGAATCAGGAATTTGTTAGCTTCATTAACACTAACCAAGATGAATTTGAGGAAAGATAATTTACTTATTAAGATCGAAAGAGAATGGGATCAACTTATTGCAGGGGAAGCAGAAGTTGCAACAATGGAGGATATTGAGGATAAATTTAATTTTTATAAGTATTTTTATGAAGATGAATGTGAGAATAATGAAGTTGCAGTAGAAGAGTGTCATGCCCTAGATTTACACCTAAAGCAAAAACACAACTAACAATTTTTTTATAAAAACGTATTTACACTACTATTTGTCCACCCGTTGTTGCATACAAAAGTTTAATTATCATCATTTCATCGTTAATATCTAATTCCAATAATCAAAGCCATAAATATTTTACTACTTAATACAATAATATACTCTTCATTTATTTTTATTTACAACATATTTATATTTATGTTTATATTTAACTATTTTTATCATTACTTAAATTATTTATTATTTGTATACTTAAAAAAATAATAAATATTTTATTTATTTAATTAATCTCTTAAGATAACTAATTTATCCTTACATAAATATAATTACTACTAAAAGAGAACCATAAATAAAGAAATAAGCCTTATAGATATAAATATATATTAAAATAAGTCTTTGCAGAAATAATTACTTCTTAAATAGAAATATTCTTCACTAATCTTAAGAAACAAACTTTAAATTACTTTTAAATTAAAAGGTAACTTATATAAATATATATTAGACTTTCATCACATGCCTTTTAAATTCCCTTAATTTAAATCATGAAGCTTCCAATCTAAAAAGCTTTTATTTTATGGTTACCTTATTTTAAAGTCTTGATTTTTCCTCCCTTAAAAGTATGATGGAATGGAAACTAAGATAAGTTTAAGTAAAGCCACGCATGTTCCTTTTAGGAAACTAAAACCTTAATAAATTTAAGATCTTTCCCTACCTCACCCCTCCTTAAGCGCCTCAAATACAGGTTATATAAAATAATTTTAAAAGGATAAATCCACGTTTTTTCCTTTATTCTCTTGATTTCCATTCTTATATTTTGATCGCATATACCAATAACTCTAAAAGCTTTTTATGATATTCTCTTGATTTCCATTCTTATATTTTGATCGCATATACCAATAACTCTAAAAGCTTTTTATGATAAGGTTTTTTTTTTCTTTTCTTTGTGTTCATTATTTCTTCTGAGGAAGTGCACAACAATGACAGATCTTTATCAAAATTATACAAATTGCTCTGTTAAGGAAACCAGAGAGTGTGAGATTGCAGGTAAAGAGACCAACATCCTTTTGGTGAATCGTGGAAACCCAAAAATTCTCAGTGGCAAGGTCACAGGGTAAATATAGAGGGCTCCATCAACAATGTCATGAAAAAATAAAAATAAAAATAGAGTTTCACAGACATTTTCTTTTACTTGCTGCAGAAAGAGACTGGAGTGGCATGGCAATGGTTTTCAAATCCATTTTCAAAAATGATTGAAGATAATAAAACAACGATGTATTATTCTTTTTAATCATTCCTTTGACTATGAATTCAAATAAGCCTACATGCTTAATTTTAAATCTAAAATTCTGGATCTAATTCTCCTCTATATTTTGCAGTATATTTTAATTTTTGTTTTCCATTTTCGATGCACAATTAAAATTTAAGTACATATGTTTGTTTTTTTTATATCAATCTTTTTACTGCAAAACTAACTCTTAAATCTCAATCTATTTTTTTGTGTGTTGTGTAGTCTGAGATAATAATTCATGGAAGGAGCAACAATACAAGATTTACTAATTCTTAAAATTTTGACACAGATCTTGGAAGGCTATACACAGACGTATTAAAAAGAAGAGGATCTTATTGACAACTAAAATGATAACAAATGAATACAGATTCAAAGATAGTAGTGAGAATTTATTTCAAGACAGAAAATTCTTGCATACCATATATTTTACATAATTATTTTACAACCAAATTTCCAACAAATCAATACAGAGTACCACATTCTCAATTGATTAACTTGAGCTTTAAACATAAAATTCTACATCAATCCAGAAACTATTGGTATATTTTATTTTCATTTCTAATTCATTGAAGCTACATATACCACAACCAGTCCATTTTTCTGAGATCTAAAGTTTGATCAAGCCTACTATCTCAATTTTAAAATCAAAACAAATAAACATTTTTCTGTTGGGAAAAACAATTTTTAGCCAAAAGGTAATTTTCCCTCTCGAATCACAAAGAAATAACTTTTTTTTTCTTATAGGAATGAATTTATAGAATAACAATTACATATTCTGGATGAACTAGAATACTTAAATAAGTATCTATTTTCAATGGTTAGTCCTTTTTTCAGAAAATATCACATAAAAACACTTGCAACAATAAATCTGAGAACATATATAAAACATCTACAATAGAGCATCAGTAGTCTTGAACTTGCATCTCCTTAAAGTAGTAAGCTTCCTTTAGATCTGTAGACCTACACATAACACAATTTTTTTTTTTCTAAAGCCAATGGGGTGCTCACCACCCAACCGTAGACTAGAAAAACAATCACCCCCGAGCTTGGAGGCCATCAAAGGAACCGGGTTACACACACTCTCAAACATGCATCAACATCAATCACACAAATGAATACAATAACACCCAAAACCCAGGGATTCACATGCACATTGAATCTTCTCAAAGATTCAAGAAAGGGGGAGACTTAGGAGATATCACTACCCAATGGGGAACATGTATATTTAAATAAAGATCTGTATAGTATCATAAATTCTCTCCACCTCTCCATCCATCCAACTCCACAAAATAATCCTGGGCACTCATACCCAAAAACCCCATACTCCAATAATGTGGGTACTCGTACCCAAAATCTCCACCTTCTCAAAGGTTGGAGTTTTCCCCATTGGAGGTCCATCCTCTCTCAACCCCATACTTGGGAAGCTCTCAAAATCTAAGAGAGCCATTCCCATACAACCCAATATAATAAAAAACAACACAATAATACTTCAAATGAAAACTCAGTCTTTTAAAAAATAAATAGATTCAACCAAAAAAACAACACAGAGGGATTGAAACCAACCTCTTACGCTTTCCAGGAAGAAATTTGTAGAAGCGCCCACACTTTTCCTTCAGACTCTCTTTCACCTAAAAAAAATTCTTTCAAAATCCATAACCCGAAAAGAATACCAATTTTCCTAAAAGAAAACCAATCCCCCCAACAATCAAAAAAGAAAGAGATAAATAGAAGTTCCAAAAAATTTGTTTCCCAAAACCACTCTTGCTTTAAAACACTGAAGATAAATGTGGATCTTGTTAAAATTGATCCATTTACAACCCATTCCAAATCCAAATTCGTCACCCTTAAAGCTAGGCCTTTTTGAGAGGTCATATCTTGATTTTAGTTCAAAATATAACTTGAACTAAGTGCCTAACCCTTGGGTTAACACCCTAGGGGTTTAAAAAAACAAAAAAAAAACATAAAATAACCTTTTTAACCCCTATTTAGTCAGTAAAGAAAATAAAGATAAAAAATCTCAAATATCCCCAATTAAAATTTTACAAATTAAATGTAACTTAAACACTTACTCAAAATAAAGCTATATAGTAAAACTAACATTCAAGTCTCAAACCACTTTACAATTTTACAACACAATAAGACTATAGTCCCCATGGACTATAGTCGGCATTCACTAGGTTTTACATAGAGTTCCTTGAAGACCTCCAATTCCATTGGCCATGGAATGTGTACCTGCACACTCAATTTCACACATTAATATATCCCATAAAATCATATAGTCAAAGAAGCTGAAACATATATATTCACATCATACAATTTGCATCATAGTTAAATCACATTAGAAAATCAATTAATAGTTACAATAGTCACATAAATTCATCATCATTGAATCCTCCTAATAACATTTATTCATTTTTATTTTTTTTGCATACAATAACAATAATTCAAAATTCATAAATTTTATTAATTCTACTTGAGCATCCATAATAATCAATAATATCCAATTTATGAGGTCTAACGTTTGCATCACCATAATATGAAATCAAAGACAAGGTATAATGTCAAAACATCATAACATGAATAACAACATAAATCATCAATCTGTATCAAAACATAATGTCTAACAGTTAAAACAAAAATCAAACTATCTATCCAAAATAATAAATTATCATAGTATCAAGTATCACTGGTGGGTCTCACAAAGAGTGTCCTTTGAAGGATGTAGAAGAAAGTGAAGGGGATTATTTATTGATGCAAATAGAAACAATTGAAAGAGAGTGGGATGAGTTAATCTCAAGTGGGACAAAGGTTGTAGTAGAAAGTGAGGTAAGATTTGATTTTTATGTTTTCTTTGATGAAGAATTTATTGTAGTAGTAAATCAATCTGACAAAGTTGAATTTGAAGAGTGTAAAGTGAAGGTAAAATGAAGAGCTTTCTAATAAATCTTTGTTAGAGAAAAGTGGAGATAAAGATGTTTTGATTTGTGACTATGGTTTTTTGTTAGGAAAAGTAGAAAAAGAGTCTCTTGTTAATGGAACTAATATTATTTTGAGTGAAATAAATCAGATTGCAGTGATGTTATGTAGATTATAGAAGGCATTGAAATAGTAAAATTTCATGGAGGAGACATGGTGGAAGAAGAGGAAAAAGGTGGAAGAAAAAATGACACAAATAAATTCATTTGTTTTGATGAAGGATAAGGTATAATTTCAATGGTTAATTATAATTTAGATGAATTAAATTGTTATGAAAATAAATTTAATGCTTTGAATTACATGACAGGTGGTAGAGAAAGGAGGGAACTTGACCATGTTGTAAGTTTGCAGAAAGTGATGCATATAAAAATTCCAATGGACAAGGAAATGAAGTGGATCCAAGATAGACACACAGTCTACAATTTTTTTTGAGTGCAACTTATGAAACATTTCCTTCTACTGTGGATGTTTGATGCAGGAGCATCCATGACAACTGACAATTTTGTGTCAAACAAAAAGAATTAATTTTTGTTGATCATTTTTCAATTTTAGCGAGAGTCAATTTTTTGTTTGAATTTCATGTTAAAGGTGGAAAATGAAATATCTTTGAATAATTAAAACTTGTCAAATTAATTTTCTCTACACATTGACAAGTTGACATAGTGGGTGAAAAAACAAAAAGTAGTTTTAAAACATTTAATTTCAAAAGATTTGAAAAACAATATGAGGTGTTAGGGGTTTGAAATATGGATTTTTAAAACACTCAATCATGATCCCTAAAATTTAGGGATTGAGAAAGTGGGCGCCCAGGTTTGCGTTTGCTTTACTTGCTTTTTTAGGAGTTAAAAAAAGGAGAATTAAAATTGACTGTCCTATCTTTAGTGGGGGTGCAAGAAATGAATTTTAAATTATAATTTTAAATGATTTTTGAGGGGATTGAATATGCTGCTATAAGAAGTGGTGTCCCATATTGGAGAAGGCTAAATAAATATTTTGAAATCAATTTCCTAATGGGAGGAATCATGCAACAAAAAACCATTATTCATTAAAAGAATTTTTGAAGAGGAATTTGGAGAGAGCAAAGAGGAGGCGTATCATTTTTTGGGGAATATTCATGGATGTTTGTTGTAGGTTGGGACTGATTTATATTGGTCCATTTAATTTTTTATATGAATAGGTAGAAGCTACAGGAGTTATAGGTAGAGTTGAGGTGTTGGAAAGAGGATATGTTTGCAAGAGCTCACAAGATTGAGCATGGATTGTATTTGAATTTTTTTTCCATTAGCATATTAGATGCTGTAAGGATTTATTTGTTTTTAATTAGTCCAATGGTGACTGAAAATAAGTTGTAATCATATTTATTTATCAAAGCAAAGCAGTGATTTCTTGTGCAAACAAATTTGTTGAATTTTAAATTGCAAGTTTACTATTCTGTTTGAGTTTTTTTTTAGGTTTTCAGAGAGGGGTTTGAGAGTATCCATCCCTCTCTACATTAATAATAAAATTAAATAAGATAATTTTTAATTAATAATAGATAAGTATGGTGTCAAGTTATTTATTTAATGTTAGGGATTTATTTTATTTTGATTAGTGATAATAGATTTCCATAATCCATGAAGAATGTAGCTGAGTGTTTTTAGATTAGATTGTGTGTATTTTTTCCATCAATGGTTTGGATCACACTCTGTGATCCATCATCAGGATAGAAGAGAGAATAAGGAGTAAAATGCATAGTTGTAGACCAAGAAAAGCCAACCCAATAATGAGACAACCCAATAATAACACTATGCATAATAATAAGACAACCCAATCAAGAAACACTCCTTATTATGCATAGTGTTATTTTTGGGTTGTCTTATTGAGTTGACTTTTCTTCTATCATGATGATGGATCACAAAGTGTGATATGAAACGTTGATGGAAAAAAATACACACAATCTAATCTAGAAACACTCAGTTACATTCTTTATTTTTTATTATTTTTTTAATATTTTTTTCTAATATCTTTTAGAAAAGAGATAAAGTGATTTAACAATATTAATTATTTTTAATTATTCTAAATTAATTGCTTTCAATACACAAATCCATAAATATAATTTTTTAAATAAATATTATATTGTAATCTTCTAGAGAAAAGATAATGGATTGCTTATCTAGTTGTGAAGTTTTCAATATTATAAATTAAAAAAAAAACAATATTTAGTTTTCTAAAATTTATTATTAGATATGTTGGCATTAATAGGCTAAAAATAAAGATTTTATTATGTAATTATTATATTATTTTATGAGTTTTAACTTTCTATACTTAGAGATTGTGTAATAAAAGGAAAATGATACTAGGATTATGCTTTGAAGAAAATAAATTGATATTTTCATAATCCATTAAAGGAAATAAATTAGCGAAAAAAATAAAGATTGAAGGTTTGAGTTTCGAGGGATAGACTTTTGAAAATTTGTTCGAGGGATAGATTTTGGAATTATTCATCAAACTTATCAAGCATTACAAAGCATTCAAGGTTGGATTCTTGTTTATGGAATAGCTTTAGAAAATACTTTGAATTTGGTTAATCAATGAACTTAGATCTATGCTTTGAAAGAGGAGTTATTATTTTGAATAAATCATATTTTATTTGAAACGATACAATAGGAAAAATAAATATCATTACATTCAAATAAACTTGTATATATATTAGTGTCTATTTTAATTAAATCAATGAATTAAAGCTGGTTTGAAACTAGTTATAGAAATCTTGAAAAACTAGGGTTACTTGTAGGAGAAGAAACATAGTATATCTATTAGAAGAATGAAATATTATAGTGTTGAATTTAGTATGGATTAGTAATGAAATATAAAGTATAGAAGATTTAATCACTATTTTGATAATGTATTCTGGGTGTTTAAACAAAAAAGAAATTAGATATGGAAAAGATTAAACTAGGAGAGCCTATTTATGATTTCTCATTAAAGAATGTGACTTAGATCTTATGAGGATTTTTGTCGATAAAATATGAGTTATATATTTTTGTATTATGTGTATAATTCTATTAGGGATGATGCAATGATAATTTACATTTATGTGTGAATTTGAAGTAAAAACATGGGTGTAGCTAGTAAACTAGCAAATTCAAAAGATGGGTCTAAACCAAGTGTTGACTATATTCTATAGTTGATTATGATCATATTATAATGTAGAAGTATTGTGTGAATACTAAGATTATAAACAAGTAGTAATTTATGTTTTTAAAAATCCTAGGAAACTAGTCTAGTTATTTTTATGTTCATATCATGTCAAAAACACCTTTGAAAGGTTTAGGCTTTTTATTTGGGTTTAAAATTTTAGAAAATTATTGACCAAGCAAAGTGTGTCACTAGAGGACTACAACACGGGTGCACTATTATCGTAAAAGTGGTCTTGAAAGTTACAAAGTGTCTTGAAACATAAAAGTATCCAAAAGGTGTGTTGGTGTCCAAAAAGTGTGTTGGTCTTGAGCAAGTGCATTGTAGTATGACTAACCAAAGGTTTTTGGAAGCTATATATAGTTCTAATATTTTTTTCCAATCTATAATTTATGTATATGAAAGGAAAAAAAACTAGTAGAGTAAGTTGTGTTTGGTTTTCTTGTGTAGAGAGGTTGGGATGGTTATCATATTTGATTACATGTGCTTCTAGTGGTTGTTGGTATTTTACTAGCTAGATAATTAAGAGTTAAATCTAATGTGTTTGTGGTTTTATATGAGTAATCTTAATTGAAAGTTTATTGCATGCTCCACTACACCTAATGGTCTTGATACAAGACTATAAGTGCCTTGGTTACCATAAATATGCCGATATTATATTTGATTGAGAGGAGTCAGGTGTATTATGCGGGATTACATCTAACATCATTTTCTCTACTCCATTTCCAAGAATATTTGAAGACCAAATCATCTTAAGTTAAGACTACAAGTAAATTAAGTTTATTTTTATTGTCATAGAATCACATCACATAGGTTCTAGTGATATAGATTGGGTGAGAGCTTCACATGTCATGTGGATAAAATATATTTTCACATCGAATCACTAGAAATAGGAACTCTTTATTGAAGACCTATGACCTAACTTGGCATCATTGTTTATTGAGAACGTGTTTTATACAATATGTTTATGTGATTTGGTATCATTTATTATATTTTATTTTCTTTCATGTATTCATATTCTTATGTGTATTTGATGTTGTAAGTGATGTGTTGTGCCTTCTTGGTTGTCTTTAAATGAATCTTTGGTATATGTATGTTCTTATGAACGTGTTCTATGCAATTTATTTACATGTAATTATATTTTTCAAGAACCTATGGTTTCATATATCTACACTTGTGGGATATTAAGAAATGAACTAAATAAGATTTAATCCCTAGTGTTGTAATTTGCCACAATTTTATATTATGAATGGATACTTATTTGAATTAAATAATGGATGGGGAGAAAAGAGACTTCCTTTAATGGTAGTTTCAATTTCTTCATTTATTAGCAACAAAATCTTGAAAGCTTGGAGGGATTAGCTCATGGAGTTAATATTGGAGTTATCTATGTATCACTTTGGCTAAGAGCTTGTTGTATTCTTGTATACTATATTGAGAAGTTGTAATTTCTAATAAATTGTATAACTAATCATTGAAATTTACTTGATGATGATTTTTTATAATTTATTATTTGTAACTAATGAATAGTAATTAATATTCAATATAATGTTCTTATATTACTTGTATAGTTTTGCATATTGATGTAATATTTGTATAAATAGAGAGAAAAAAATACTTATATTTTTGGGTTGTTGCATTAGTATTGAAGCAATGATTCAAACTTTAGGAGACCCAAGTCCACTAGAAAATTATAGAAAAATCTTGGAACTTGATATATTACACACTATTTTTTTGAGTGTCTAAGTTTTTTTGTGAAATGTTTATTTGTTTTATTTGCCTTATTTTATTAGATGGATTGAACTCATGTAATGATCATCAAAAAGGAAGTCATTTAGGCTAGTAGGACTAGGGATTCAAATCATTTGGAACTTAGATACCACTCTTGATGCCTTAAGAGTTGATATAAATTCTCTAAGATATCACATAGCTATGCAAGAGTAGTGCATAGAGGAGTTGGAGAAACTTAGGGATATTAAAGCTATGAATATTAAGAATAAATCTAGGTTTTAGGTTGATCATAAGAGGTGGTTTTGTTTTGAATAGAGTCCTAGTAAGGATTCATTAGTTTTAGTGAATTTAATGCATTCATAATATTTTGAGGAATAACATTGGAAAAGGGTGATCCCACAAAGCTAGTTTACAATTCTGTTGAGGAAGGAAAATTGCAAAAATGCCCCAATGAAGAAAATTTCAAATTTTGGATGGTTCACACGAAGGGAGGTTCGAGTGAACCCTCCTTCGAGCGAACCCTCTTTAATGATGGGACCCACTTTTTGCACATTGTCCAAAATGGAAACAAAGGGAAATTTTGAAAAAAGGGGGGTTCGCTCGAACCCCCCTTCACTCAAAGGGTCAAGGGGGTTTTTCTCAAAGAGAGGTTCGAGCGAACCCCCCCTTTTTTTCCCTTCTCCCCCTCTTGCACCAAATTTCTACAAAAAAAATTCTTTCAAAGCTCAGGTTGAGGATGAAAATGGAGGAAAATTCACAGACCCAACTGGATAATGGTAGTCCTCAGAATGAGCTATCCATCAAATATAATTTTAATATGTTTTGGTTTTATTATGTATTTTTTTAGTTTGATTAAACATAAGTGTTTCACTAAAAATCAAGCTCTTTTTTTTTCACATGTGGAAAAATAGCCTGGATTATCAAAAAAATTTAAAAAATATTAATGTACTAGATATTGATGTCCCTGATCCAACAAAAAATTAAAATTGAATACAAAAAAAGTTGTGTTAGCAAGTAAATCATGTCTAAATTGTAACTAGTTTGACTTCAAAACTTAATTAAGAAAAAAATATTCAATGAAATGCTATGAAACCAATTCCATGCTCTAGATATTGTAGTTATGAATCTAAATTTAAATTTTTTAGAATTTTATCCTTCATAGAAAAAAATTGATGTGTTAACAAGTACACGCCACTCTTTAAAAATGGTGTTTATTGTTAAAAACTAGTTTTCGAAGGAGATGGAAAAGGAAGTGCAATCTAATTCCAAAAATTTTGAAAAAAATATATTTAGAATTTACAGACAAAATGTTACAAACCACTAGTTTGCATCATCTTCAAATTCCTCATAGTTTAGCCACTATAGGTGCCCGAAAGTGAAGATTTAGTTAAAATTTTCAATTCAATGTCCAATTTGGCCAAAAATTATAAACCAATATTGTGGGATCACCCAAAAGGAGAGTATATTTTATCCTCAAAGAGATCAAGAAGATACAATAAAAAAATTTATGGCTTGGGTGGAGGAGATTCAATAAAAGCTTGGATTGTTGATATGGATAAGCATTTTTCTTTGATAGACATGAGTTCTAATAGTTTTTTCTTAATAGATATATACTACCTTGAGAAGGAGGATTCCTTGTAATGGAATCACCTTAATACTATGAAAAACTTTGATGTGACCACTATCATGTGGGGAAAGGTTTAAGAAGTTCAAGCAAGAATACATATTAGTTCAATGCAAAGATAGGAAACTATTAGAATTTCATGGGATGCAACAAGGACCCTTGAAAATGGTTGAATAAAAGGCCAAATTTATGGGGCTCCTAGGAATGTTCACTACCTAAAGTAAAAGGAAAATTGATTGAGAAAGTTAATCCTTGGATTGAACAATGGGAATATTTTTATTGGCCCCAATTTTCCATTGCATCAAAAGATCGATCTATCAATGATCAATACAAATGGTAGAGACATGGATAGAGCAGGAGGCGGTTTGTCCCTTGTCATGAATATCGAGGGTAGCATTGACCATTTGCCAACAATCTCCCCCTCAACATTACCTGAGGGGATTCGAACCCGTGACCCAACGCTCTGATCCAATTGTTGGTCCCAGTTTTTTGTTGTGTCAAAAGATCTATCAACAATCGATACAAATAGTAGACATGGATCACACGAGAGGCGGTTATTCCCTTGTCACAAATCCCAAGGGGAGCACTAATCATTTTCCAATAATTTTTACTACTATTGTAATACCCCTCTGTTTTGCGTTCTGGCTCGACAGTGTGTCCTTGTTTGCTTTGATGTGCTTTTTGGTTATTAAGATGTTATATCATGTGTGTGCGATTTGATCGATGATTATAGAGTGATAGTTTATTGGTGTGATGTGATGTATCTTATTTGATGCTTTATTTGACATGATTTAAATTGGTGTAAGGATGATTAGTTATTGTAACATGTTATTGTGTGAGATATTTGTTTATGATGGAACTGTCAGTCTATGATGAGTGTATTGGTGAAGGGGACAGGATTGTATCACTCACTTGCAAGCGCCCTACGATTCTGAGATTTCCCCCTTCATGGTGTGTTTTATTATATCATATATATGCATGTTCGATATACTCTTTATTCGCAGGTTGACAGGTACAGGGCATTGACTCCACCTGATTTCACAGGTTTGAGCGTGTCCATTGACCAATGATAATCGATTGGGAGATAGTAGCTAGGTGTTCTATGTCAAGTCGTCACCCTAGTCATAGTTTGTCGTTGGGTTTAGCGGTTTTGATTTGGTTCTTTCCTCCTTGGTTAACTATTTCATTTCATATTTTAAAGGCTATTAAATGGTGGGTATGGTTAAAATGATGATTCAACATATCTAGTTTCAAGGTTGAAATGTTATTTATTTCATGGATTAATTTGATTTTATTAATAAAATAATTTTTAGTTTATTGATTAACTAGGTAAATGGTGATAAATGAAATAGTTGTTTTGCCATTATTGTATATTAAGATTCAAATTTAAAATGAAAATGGAAATCATGTTGGATATTTAAAGTTAAATTAAAATAAAAAAATAGAAATGTGTTTTAAATTTCACTTTTTGAAATTTTGGATAAAATATATTCTTTACAACTTTGACATTTTTGGTTTTAAATGAAATTTTGAAATGCATGAAATATAATTTTGAAAGTAAATTGTTTTAAAAATTTAAAAATGGAAATATCCTCCATATGTTCAATAAATTTAGTGGGTGGGGATATTTTAGGGTTTTGACCAAAATTGGGGAAAAAGCTCTATTTGAGCATTTTCAATTTCATATTATGAAGAAAGTTTGGAATTTTGGTGGAGAGTTTTGCTATGGCTGGATTTGGATTTTGAAGAAGAGATTTGGAATCACCATTGTCAAGTCTTCAAGATTTGGGAGAAACACTAGGTTCTTCTTTATTTTGTTTTCCTTTTTGAAATAAGTTTCAAATTTCATTATGTTGTTTGCAAATCTTTAAAATGTTTTTTAGATTCAATGAAAACCTATGTGAAATGAATTCAAATCTTGCAAACTGTTGTTGGATTTAGGAAAGAAAACCAAAACAACAATCACAATGAAGAATAGAAAGAAAACCAACAAAAAAATCTTCACATCAAACTGAAATTTTAAACTCTTTGTTGTATTGCCAAATTTATTTCTGTTATTGCAAAAATTTGTTGTTCATTTGCACAATTTTGGGCTAGAAATGAAAATCTTGGTATATATTTGTAAATATACATGTACATATATATATTTATATATATATACAAATATATTGGGCTTTTAATCTCTTTCTGGGAAAAAATTTTGTTTTCAAAATGTAACAAGGTATACCCTATTTTTCGTCTGTTTTCTTTTTAATAGTGTTTTGAGGAATAAAAATCATTTTTTTATAAATTAATGTGTGGATAGGGGAGGGCCGTAGCCCTGCTACCCCCCCCCACAATGCCCATGGAAGGCGCTGCTTCCACAACGCCCATGGGAGGCGCTGTGTAATAGTGCCACTGCCTTCATAGGCAACGGCGCTGCTCACACATCGCACCCCATATGGGGGCTGTGTGACAACGCCTCTCCCTTTTGGAAGGGGTTGCGCCCAACAAAAAAAGGGCTTTAGTTTATTTCTTTTAAAAATTTAAATTCATTTTTTTTATATATTATTTAATATTATATATTATATATATAATATATATATGTTATATGTATATATATATAATATTATTTTATTATTTAAATAATTTAATTATTGCTGAGTTTAAATTGGTTTATTTCAATGAGATTTAGATATTTATATATATATATATATATAATAGTATATACATTAAGTATATACTCTTATGTATATATATTTAATATATATTTGTATCCATGTATAGATAAGATTTAGTTCATTAATTTATTCAAAGTAGAAATAATGATCGATTTATTTTAATCAAGTGATCTTAATTATCAAATTGTTTTGACAATTGTATATGATTGAGAAACTTAAGTTAAATTCTTGTTTCTTTTAAAAAATTCCTCAATGCCGTGTAATAAATACTAGGTGCTTTTTGGATAAATGCTAGCAGCGTAGATTGAAGTTGACTGGATTTAGGAAATCCTAACCTTAGTTTATTTAAATTGTCTGAAGTGCTTTCTAGTGATGTTTTGTTCATTTTCGATGTTGGGGTAATTGGGTCAATAGTTTTGAAGTCTTCCAGATGGGGTTTCATTTATTTATATGGGTTGTCGTTTTGATAATCAACTGTTGTATTGCCTTGGGTAGGGCGTATAGTTGTATCCTATTTTTTTACCTGGTTTTCTCGAACGGGGATGTTTTGTGCCTCCTTGGGATTAGGAGAGGGTATGTGGTTTATGCCTCCTTTGGAAGGAGTGGAGTATGTACTTTGTATCCTCCAGTGTTTGGAGTGAGTTTCCTTTATTTGTTGCCTCCTTGGATTGGAGAGGTCGTCTTATCTAGGTTACCCATTGGATTGTGGTTTGGTACCGTGTGTGTTGTTGATAGGAGAGTGGCTCTTTGTGGGGGTCCGACACACAAAGGGGTGCCAGGGTAACTCACTTAGGGTTTTAAGTAAGTGATAACATACAAAGAATTAATGAAAAACTCTCAAACTAATTAAGATAATTAATGCCTCTTTCATAACTCATTCGCTTTTAAGGTTTGAGATGAGACGAGAAGCACAGTTTGTATGAGGGTCCGGCGGCTGGTAGAGTTGAGCCAGGATAACCCAAGGTGGGGATTCAGTTGCCTAAGACAGTTGTGCCAGGGTAACTCATAGAAAATGTCGTGTGACACTCTCTCTATGTCAACCAAAATTCAGTTGTTGTACTGCGTAAATGATCCTTGTTCTCTAGAAGCGTTGTAACCATTATGTTAAGTGATAATGTGTTTGCATTCAATTCAGTTCAGTTATGTTTTAGCTTGTGTCTAGGGGTAAATGGTCTTGTGTAGGAATTCCTTGTTACTATCTCCTAGCACGGGGGGTGAGCCTTCGGGTATCACATGGTTGGGTGGAATGTGCACCTTAATTTTGTTGGGTTGTCTTCTTGTTCGTGTGGATGAGGTTTCTAGTTGGAGAGCTCGTGGGTTCCAGTGCTTCATGCTTTATTCTTTCCTGTTATTATTGTAATTTTATTACCCCTCTTTGTATCGAGGTAGAAGCTGTAATTTGTAACCTTGTATATTGGAATTATCTCATTCGGGGAATGAGGGTTGTAAACATATTGTAAAGATTATTATTGGGAACATGTGGTATTTCTTATGCCTTTGTTGTAATTTTATCATGTATGGAATGTATGAGTATCTAATTTGTTAAGTAATTAAATGTTATGTTTTAATTCATGTTTCTTGATTGGGTTTTAAGTAATCTCAGTCTTATAACCTTAGAGGTTGTTGGCAATGGATAGTGATCTTGCATGTTATTTGTACTTAAACAAAAAAAAATAGTACGTTTGAGTAGTAAATTGTAACTTCCTCTAGGGTTGCGTGGCGGGGCATTACAACTATCCTCACAAATCCTAAGGCCTTGGAAAAGTTTGTAGAGACAACACCAATAGAAAAAGAGATATGATAGGATAAGTTGGACTATAAATAGAAAAAAAAAAAATCCAAATCATGGAATTCTAACCAAAGAAGAATAGATGGTAATGATGAGAATGTTGGTAAAGGTCCTTAAGTAAATTAGGAAATTTTCATTTAAAAGAATGGTAGGGTGAATATGTTTGGAACTTAAAAATAGAATTCTAGGATTTAATGGTAATGACTGCAAAACTTATCACAAGGTAGAGGACAATAATGAGAATAAGGCTCCAAAGATAGACCTTGTTTGATTTTTGGTGGTCCATATGTTCAAGTTGATAATCCATAGGCTACTAGTAATATAGGAAATCAACACAAGATTTTTTATATTTATGCAAAGGAGAGAGATGGATAATCAAGCCACAATAATTGAACTTTGATGTATGCTCCATGACATTTAAATTTCTATTTTAGTTAAATTAAGAGCTAAAAATAGTTTTATTTTTGTAGACATAGGTAAAAATTACTAACTTATTTCTTCTAAAATATCATCATTTCTCATCCTCATCCATCATCAACCCCTTCATCACTATTAATTAAATAATTATTTGATTAAGCTAACAAATTACCTCTTTAATTAAATAATTTTTCATTATTTAATCAATTAATCATTTTTCTCCAACCACTTTGTTAGAAATCTGAAATAGATTGAATAACCCAATGAATTTTTTAAGAGAAAACCAAAGTTACATAAACTAGAAAAGCATAAGCATGCAAACTAGGACTCCAAGAGAGTATGGAATTTTGACGTGACAATATTGCATTAAGAGATTCCAAGCTGAAAAGATACATTGCAAAGATGCATGCAAAAGATGCAAATACAAGCTAGGCAGTGAGTTTATATAGAACTTGGGAGAGGAGGTAGGTGGAAAATCAAACCAATAGGAATCAACCACAAAAAGTGGAGATGGACAGCCAAAAGTGGAGGGTGCCACCAAAAGTGGAAAGTGTTCCACCCTTTAAGGAAGGGGACACCACACACTTATCTCCTAGAAATAAACTCACTTTATTATCCTAAGAAAGCTTAATAAAGTAGGAAAAACCTAGGACTAAGGGAAAATAAATTAACCCACTAGGAAAATAAGAACCTACACTGACACACTTCCTTAATAATATCTTAGGAGGATGTAAAAAATGATGGGTCCTGACAAATGAGGCTATGTTAGGTACCTATGTACATATCAAATTCTCCACAAAAAAGAAGCCCCCCCACAAATAGAGAGAGAACACCCCCAAAATAGAGAGAGAATAGAAGGACTAAGTAGCCTCCCTCGAAGATATCCATTGGTAGATGTTTGAAATTAGATGTAGAAGATGGTCCATGATCATCAAACAATGTTCCTCCCCTTAGGAAGAAACACAACCAAAGGTGTATGCAAGCTATCTTCCAAGTCCTAAAAGGAACAAGTAGGAAGAAATTACAAAATGTATGAAGTCTTTGATGTCATCTCAAGTATCCCCATGTCAATTCTATAAGTTGTTACAATAAAATCAAGTCTTCTAGGCCACACTATTGAAGATGACAAACCAAAATATCCTAAGACTAATGTAGAGCACAATACAAAGACAATAATGGTTTGACAACAGTTGTGTAATGAATGTCATCAAAGAGGAGAGATAACCCCTCATATGTGTCCTTCAAATTTGAAATATGTGTCTCTATAAACAAGTCTGAAATACTTGTCTAGAGATCAACCCAAAAAACTAAATCAGGAAGATAATGGAAGCCCTCCTGCAAGAAGTCATTAGAAGCTTTTGAAGAAGCAACACTGAACTCTAAAGTAGCTACAATAGATGTAAGGAAAAAAGAGTGGTCATTAAAGAGAAGATGTATATCCTCAATAGTGTCATCTAGATCTGAGATGAGGGACTCTACAAACAAAAAAGAGATGTCTGGTAGAAAATCGTCCCAATGGATTGAGTCTAGAAGATATAAATGATCCTGCTGCAATGAATCATTGGAGGCTCTTGAAGAAGCATCTCTAGAATCTAAATATGTGATAGGTGAATGAGATCTGATCTCAACATGAGGATGAGAAGCAAGAAGAAAAGTCTCTATGTCATCTGAACATTCAAGATGTGCATAATACTTAAGCTTCTCTAAAGTAGCATCATCAAAGGGTATATTATCTACTTCATTAATTGGAATGTGGCAATTTGTAGCAGGATCATCTGGGAATGGAGAAACATCAAGGTCTCCAAATATCTCCTAAATCTTGGTCCAAAGTGTGTGGGGACATTCAATGTCCACTATATCCACCATAGTGTCATAATCAACATGAGAACCAATTAATCCTAATACCTAATCAGTTTCATTACCCCATATTGATTTCCTTCTAGGTGTGTCTAGTTCAAGCATGATCCCATATAGGTAAGTCAAAAGTTTTATCCATCTAAGATGGGTTAGAATTCCTTTTTTCCAAGACTCATAATTGGCCTTATCCAAGATTATTACAAAAGGATGATTAGAAAAATACATGATACAATCCTTAAATGATTATTAAGGAACACCAAAAAAGAACACTAATACACTCCCACTCTTTTCACTAGTATCAAAGATTACCCCCCCCCCCAAATATTACAAGGTTGACACTTTATAATTTGGTGCATTTTCAAAGCCTTTTCTAAGATACAACATTCAATAGGCTCAAAATAACCAAGATTAAAAATTCTAATACAAAATGATCCTAAGACAAAATCTAGAAAAAATAGTATGATAGTTGTGTAGTGCTCTCCAATACCTATTCATTTCCAAAAATCAGAGCACATGAGTGGCATGGGCCAATGCTTTTTTTTCTCTCGCTTTTGTTAAAATGGCTCACTTATGACTAACTCTTGGTGACACTTTTGTAGAAATGCTTGATTTTGTTCTTAGGCCATTTAGACTTAGATTTTTTGTAAAGTTTTAGAAAATTGACATCGTGAGTGTTATGCTTGAGCTTGTCATAGACCTAATCCTTTCACAAGAGTAGTGGCCACAAGTTCTAGAGTGCACATGACTATATTTACAATGATTAAGATTGAGCTTCTAAGTGTGGTTGGTCTAGACTAGATAACTTATATGCTAGATATTTGGGCTCATCTACCCTTGATGGTAGCTTTGGTCGAGTGGTGGAGGTTAGAGATATATTCCTTCCATCTACCCACAAGAGAGGACATCTAGTGGATTCTAAGGGTACCTATCCATGGAGAGTGAGTCATCTATGATGTGTATCTAGGCTACAAGGCTTTGGAGATAGTTCTACTAGATGATGAGATAAAGCTCGATGATGAGAAAATTGATCCATGAGACTACATCGACAAAGTTAGTGATACCACTATAGTGGTTGCGGGACTCATTTTCGAACAGATCATGCTAGATTAACAATCTCGACAATCCAATGCTAAATAGGGGAGGGTCCTGGAGGAGGCATGTGTTTTTACCTAGGTACCATGTATACTCACTCATCTATACCACAAAATGAATCAAGTGGTATACAAGGTAGCTACTAGCTTGCCAACAAGCATTACACTACTTCACATCTAGACCTAGGAGCACATTGCAGTGCTCAAACCAATTAGAGAGAGAGAGAGAAAGAGGTAGGATGTCCCATGGTATACTGATATGAGACCATGTTGACCCATAGGAATATGGGTGATCTAGACCATTGGAGGTAATAGATCAACAATATTATAGAGTTCATATGGAGGTCATGGTTCCAGATTGAGGATTGGGAGGATAACATGGATCATTTGCCATACTTTCAGCAGGCCAGGTGGTTGATAGTCCATACCCAACACATGTACTAGAGAGGTACCTACTTGAAAAGGTCAAGCAATAGTCTGGAGAGAAGTAGTCCATGTTCTTGTTGATGAATACTACATAGTGTTTGCTCGCATAGTGTGAGAGGTAATGGATTAGGGGCTAGAACCCTCACCACAAGAAGCACTTACAAATTTTTATTAGTTGGCCCAAGTTTCATGGATATGAGTAGATGGTGTAGTGGATCCCCACACCACCCTTAATTATTATGCATGGTTTTCTACTCACATACTATTAATATTTACATATCTAGACGAGGGTGTTGTCAGTGGTAGGCGACGATATGAGGGGGAGATAAGAAGGCAGCACCGCTAGCGACAAAGGTTAGAGGTAGATGTTCTTGTGGCTGAGGAAAAGGGACATGTACTAGCAAAGGGTCCACAAGGTCCACCACCAACATAGTTAGTGGCTATAGTAGGGGGTTTGGGAGATGGAGAGCCAAATGAGTAGAGGCTTCACATCACTATTCAAGAGTGAGATCAGGCACACAAAGAGCATGATAGTTACTGATAGGAGAGAGACAACTTGATTGCATAGCTCATGTAGGTGATGATAGAGAGAGACCAACTAAAGACCAAGAGGGACTAGGAGAGGATAGAGAGACACAAAGGCCACTACAGGTCGAGGCCCAATTGGAACAAGAGACAAGACAAAGACAATAGTTAGATGTTGCTACACAATCCCAGGGATAAACTATCCCTCTAGCATAGTATACTCAAGAGATTCGGTCCATATAGATCGAGGCCACCTATTATAGGACCTTGTATGACATGGATGTCTCCACACACAAGAGGCAACCAATATTTCTATGGATTTCTATGGAGGTGTGTTGTTGGTCCTAGCAGGTCGGATGGATGGTTAGTTGGCATACCATCTCAAACCTATTCATAGGGATAGGTACCCCAACATCAATAGTAGTAGGCATAGGTGGGTCCACCACAGCCTCCTCTTGATAGAGAGGAGAGGGGAGCTCTATATGGTATCCATTCTACCAAAGTTTCTTGGGGCATGACCCCAACCTCATCTCTTATGATGTTGAGGCCTTGCACTCAACAAGACTTGATCCCTAGTGGGATCATTAAGAACCATTCAACTACACCAATAGATCAAGGGGCCATTGACAAGGCTCTAAAATTTGAATATAACATCAAAATTATTTATTTAAAAGATATTGATAGATGAAATATCATGTAAACATTGATATTATTTGATATTTTTAAAATATATGTATTTAAGATATCTATATTAATTATATCATTTACAATGACAACAAGAATCTCATGTGATGATTATGTATATATAAATATAGAAATACAACACATATTTAAAACTAAACTAATTATAAGATAAGTTTACAAAATATTAAGAACATTTTTATTCCCTTAAGAATTATTTTATTTTATTTACTTATATACATAAATATACAATTATTTATTTTTATTTGAAAAATATTTTATTTTATCTACATTGTCTTCTTTATTTTACTTTAAAAATTTATTTCTTTTAATAAACTTGCTTTATTTTTTAACATAACTTTTAATTTTACTTTTACAAAATTAACTATTAATTATTTCCATAATTCAATTGTTTTTACTTTGAAAAGTGTAATAAATATTTTATAATGATTTGTTACTTTTTAATAATTTCATTTAAAAAAATAAAAATAAAAGTGGCTGTGCCACTGAAATATTTTATTAATTTTGGAAAAAGTTATCATAAAATGCCTGGTTTAGGGGAGCATACCGGTAGGAAAGAACCAAGAGAAGAAAACCTTCGATTATAGCTTCAAGAGATACAAATGATAGATTATAGAATATAATCCATGGATCAATCCAAACAAAGATCCCAGTTACAATCAATTCTACCCTAAGAGAAAGAAATCTAGATAAAAAACAATCAACGAAGATCATGCACATCTCCATCCACCCTGGTATTTGAGTTGGCTTCGTAATAGGATAGTAGCCATACCATATTTATATTAAAATATATTTTTAAATTTTATAGTTTTAATACTGTTTTTAACATATGTTGACTATGTTTTGGTTTTTATGTACAATGTCGAAACAAAAAGAATCTCCTTATGTCATAACATTTTAAATTATGTGATATAGAAATTCATTTTTACTATAGTATCAATTTTTGAAAAGGTTTACATTATATTTTAATATTTATACTAAGTATTAAATTTTAAGTTGGATGAGTGGGAGGCTGGAAGGGTGCCTTTCCACATGTCATAGTGTGGAAAGGTCAGGTTCTGGAAGGGAAAGCAATCAACACCAAGGAAAATGTAGAGTTGGAAATCTGAGGTGGGAAAGGAAAGTATGCAAACATGGTGTCCAAAGGAACGTGGCTTGGGAAAGTTGGGTTGATCGACGGGTGGTGATTTGATGACTCGTTATTACCTCTTGTATACAATGCCACTTCCGCCGGCAATAATAATAGAAATAAGAGGAAAATCTACATGGAGATTAATCTGGATACAACATGCTCCTATGTTGGAATCAAAAATCTCCACATCGGGTACAGTTGGCGACAGGTGACAAAGGAGCAGTGATTCCTGGCAAGCATGCATGCCCTTGCACAACGTAGTAAGTGCACTTTCCTTGGTGATGAAGATCCATAAATATCGAAAGGTGGCATGATTTTTCCAAAGTTTTTGGCATTATTTTCTCAACTTGAACCCTATTGGTGATTATGGCAGAAAGATCAAAATTTGTAGTTAAAATTTCTGTGGAGGCGTTGGTGAGCTTGGGCCTTGATACCCCAATCCATTTGGATTGTAAAGCTTCACAGACCGCTTTTAAAGCTATAAATAATCAATGGCTTAAGAAGATTATGCTATGGATTGATCACCACATGGTGGTGGTGGTGAAAATGATCTAGGATAAAGGGTGTCTGATGAACCTAGAGACATTATGGGTTAACACCCATATTATTTCTCGATTCTTGGTGTAAATGTTGGACATTTGCACACTAAAGGTGGAGGCGAAGGAGATAATGTGCAAGCTCTTCAAGAAAGAGCTTTTGGGAGGGCTTGACGAGGTCCTACAAGCAACATTCCTAGGATGAGGCACGCCTCGGCCTAAAGACCTCCCACTAACCTAATGGTCTCAGGCAAGGTGATAAAAGTGTATCCCCTGTAGTTGGAGCTGAAAGGGATGGCCCTGGTTCAACACAGGAAAATAGCGGCTTATGGGGCAAGTTTTCTTAAAAATATGCTTATGATTGAACTAATGAATGACTTTGAATGGGTTCCTAATTTTGACCAATTCACAAAAATGAATGGATTCTAGTTGGTGGTTGTGGTCTAGGGTTTGCAGTATTTTGTTTTAATAGTATCGCAAAGCCTTTTGGTTGACATGATCACTGTAAGTTCTTGTGGCTATGGTGAAGCCATTTTTTGGGTTTTGGTAGGTTTAGTTCTATCGTTGGTGGTGGGGTTGGATGGATTTTTATTTTCCTTCTAGTTAGTTGACTGGGATTCTGGTTTGAAGGTTTTTTGGTAAAGGTTAGGTTTGAAACTTTGTTCTAGAAATTATGTATGGTACCTGCATTTGCAGATGCTTGTAATCCTCTTTTTAGCTAATAGAATCCTTACTATGAATCAATTTTTTTTAAGTTAGATGTTGACTTTCAACAATATTATTATTGAATTATCACTATTTAAATAGTATATAAATAAATTATATCATAGAAAATCAAATTGATTGCATAATTAATGATTGTTAAAATTAGATGTTGATTCATAAAAATGTATTTATAGGGTGAAAATAAAATATCTTTGGATGCTATTTTATTTTATGTTTTAGGTCTATAATGACTTAAGTTATTCATATGCATTGATCGATGTGTAAGATTATGGGTTTTTTGAGGAAGTTAGCGAATAACTTATTCAAGTTTGTCTACATATCTACACATCCCAAGATTTGAGGCTCACAAAATCCATTGTTTGTCAACTAGCTTAAGGCCTGCAAATGGACCAAGGTGAATTATATGCTTGTAGATCTAAATCTCTAAACTTTTAAATTCAAAGTTGTTGAATTTGACCCATATTTTCTTCCCTCACTAATCTTTATGAGGTGACTAAAGTATAATTTATTTTAAATTATATATTAAATTATTCTATTTAAGGACTAGTCCTAATTCATTTTAATCATCTACGAATTAACTAAAAACATACTAATCACATATATAATTCATGAATAATTTAAGACAAAAATTTATTACATATTACATGTTGTATTTGATATTGATTCATGTTATTGAATTGATTAACCTATATTTAATTGAGAAGAACATCATCCTTAAATTCCTAAATAATATTAATATATTCTATTTTCAATTATCAAAATTCTGTCAATTCATTTCCATACAATAAATTAGATCTTTACAAAAAATTCACTTGTAAATATGAAATATATTTGTCATATATATATGGACACTACCTTGAACCTATGAGCACCATCCCACTAAATCATAAAATTGTCTACTTTTTTCTTTTATTTTACGATAGGAGTATATATATACATATGTATATACATATACATATATAGATGTATATTGTAGTGCCCCTCTATTCTCACCATGGATGTGCAAGTAGTTTCTCTTTGGAACTTGGAGATGAAGATAAAAGAATAAAGATATTCATAGGTATGTGCTAACGATGTTAAGCTATTGATGTTGTATATTATGAATTTATGGACTATGTGATTATCTCTATTATGTGATTATCTTGTGACTAATCTTATCCTGATTGTTATGTATCTGACTGTTATATGAGTTGATTTGATTACTTGGTATCATTCTTACTGTCGGGTTTGGGTGAAGGGGACAGTGTTGGATCACTCACTTATGAGTACCCTGCAACGTTGTGATTCCCTTTCATAGTGTGATTGTTTATATGGATATGTATGTACAACCATTTTGTGTGTTGTAGGTTGCAAGTACTAGGCATCGACTCCACCTAAATTGGCAAGTCTGAGCATGCCTTAAACTTAATGGAATAGTTGATCAGAGATAGCATTTGGTCCCCTACCCTAGCCATCATCCTCAAAGAGGATGAGTATCTTGTTTGTTACCTCGTCAACATTGTTAGATGTTTGTGATCAGTTGGTCTTGCTTTTCGACCCTAGTTGGGGTTTAGGTAATTGTTGTTGTCATTTGGGCTGTTTAATTTAAAATTGTTTGATAAAATGTTGTTGTTTTGAAGTTATGTTTTGATAAATTTTCTATCTTTTTATATTATTTTTACTATTTATCCATTATCACATTTAATGTATATCTTGCAACCATTTCATTTGATGGAATACATTTATTTCTTCCAGCAAAATGTATTTGTTGAAAGTTTTCTTAGCTTTTCAGCATACCCTTCATTTCTTTCCTTTTGGCACTTTGCTTGTAACCTAATAACCAACAAATTGCATGTGTATATGGATGAGTTTGTTGTTTCATGAATACTGTAAGTTATGTTTTATTTTGACGAAAACCCTTATGCATGGATTTCGATGTATATATATACCCTTTTTTGGAAATCAATGGATATGGTTGTGCATATTCTTTTATATATAGTTCAATATCTATAGTTCCTCAGCATGCTATAGTCAATGCTATACCCCTACATTTTATTTCTAAGTCCTATTTTCAATGTTGTTTATTTGATTTCAACTGACAGATACTCTTATGTATGGCGATCTCATATTTTATTCTAAAATCTTAAACCCCTTGCATTCGATACGTGGTATCTTGCCTCATTCTGTTGAATATGCTATATCAACAACTTATAGGCCAATTGTACACCCATCTCTTCTTACTCCACCCCTGTCATACTAGACAATTTCAATATTGTTATGGAAATTCTATTTACTACATTTTATATTCAATATCGAATATTGTAGGTCATTCGATGGTTATGTTTGGCATGTGAAATTGCATTTGAGATATTATGCCGGTATTCTATTCTAGCTTCTTGATTAATTATTATGTTGGTATTCGATTCTATCTAGTGTTAATCGAATAACACTCCTCTGCATGGAACTTGTTGTATGCTCTTCTTGTGTTTAGTTTTCGATGGAGAGATTTTATGCTGGTAATTCAATACATATATGTTTAGTTTGGAAGTTTGATGCAAAGAAATAGTATCAAATGCTTTTTGTATCAATGGGTTAATTTCCTAAGGTTAGATTATCAAATAATAAAGCATACAAACCCAAAGAATCTATCAAGAACAATGAAAACTAAAACAAGAACGATTATACCTGTCACTCGTTGAAGCTTCCATGATTCACCTTCATAGCACCTTCTAACTTGTTGATTGTTGCCCTCGGATCGAGTGTGTGAGCAATTTGATACTAAAGACTATGACAAAGTCCAAAACAAGCTTTGAAGGATTTGAAATATAATGTCTATGCCTATGAGAGAGTGACGAAATGACTATGCCAAGAAATGCCTAAGACTTAATGAAATCAAGTACAAAAATAAATGTTGCAATATGTAAGTATGAGTGTGAGTAGTTAAAAATGTGAGCAAAATTGTCATTTTATAGAAAATACAATTTTGGATGGATGAACAAGATTGAAAGTTGACGGAAGCCTAAAATCAGAGGTCCAGATTACGTGTGACAATCCCTAATTAGGGTTAGGGAAAAATTATTAAATGAGTGGTCGAGATGCCATCTGAGAAGATCGAATCGGCGGTCGAGAATAAATGAGATAATTAGTCAAAAAGATAAAGATTTTAAAAAATCAAGAAGATAAAGACTGCTTGATTTGTGAGATTCAAAAAATCAATAAGATAAGAGTTGAATTAAAAAGTAGATTTGGAAAATTAAGAATTTGCTCAATTGCTTGATTTTTGGAAGAAGATTACCATTTTGAATTAAATTAATTCAAAATAGGAATTTTGTGTGATAATAAATAATCAATTTTTCAGATTATTTACTAAAATGAATTGATAGTCAATAATGTGATATCATTTTAAATAATTAATTTATTTAAAATGGAAATGTTAAATTTAGCAATTAAATAATTAAAGATAAATATTTAATTTAGAGGATTATGACCGATAATTAAATAAATTAATAAATTCATTTAATTATGATAATTAGTAACATATTAAATAAATAAATGAAATTCATTTATTTAATAATCAAGAAGAATAAATGAACAAAGGTAATTAAATAAATTAACAAATTTATTTAATTGTAAGAAGATAATAGACCCTTAGCGATGTATTGAATAAATATATAATTTATTTATTTAATAATCATGAAGAATGCAAGAGAAGTGAATTAATTAAATAATTATGAATTATTTAATTAATAGTCGAATGTGGACCAAGGACATAATTAAATGTCATAATTATGCTAGGACGAAAGTGGTAAAAATAGAGTTTGCAGGCCTAGGTCATTTTTATGTGTCTACATTTTGCCCCTCTTTGTCATAATGTAGCATGTCGCATTGTGACAAAGAAAATAAGTCAAAGTCATGCCCCAACGAAGGTGTAGAGTATCAATGCCCCCTTGGGAAATTTTTCAAATTTTGGGCCGACGACAAAAAAATTTGGAAAGTGTCCCGATAAGTCAATTTAATGACCAAAAAAACAATGGCGCAGATGGTTTCAGATTCTGACATGTTTAAAGTGATCAAAAGGGGGGTTAAAGTTGGTCAAAAGGGCCTCTAGTAATAACCTAGTTGACAAATGTCATTTTGACTTTATAAATAGGTTGACAAAGGGGTAAAAGTCAATTCATTTTCATTATTCAACTTAGCCAATTTGAGAGCAACCAATGAAGAGGACTTCTACAAGGATGGTGATTCCAGTGACCGAGCATTGTGGCATGATCGTGAGGACCTTTAGAACACCAGAGGGCTCGAAGCCATCAGTATGTACCTCTAACCACCTTGTCATTTCATCGTTTTGCGTGCCAAAATTAGGGGTTTAGGGCAAACAATGAATGCACTGCAACGCATATGCGTGCGTGTAAGCCGCATTTGACTTTGCATTTGACGCATTTGATGCATTGTGATGCAAGTGTAAGGGGTAATTAGGGTAGACTAGGGATGTGTAATGCATTTTCCAAAAAGTGTGACGCATTCGCAATATCGTGTCGCATTTGAGAGTTATAATGCCGCATATGTCATTTTGCGACGCATTCGTCAGTTTGAGCGATGCATTCGAATGAAGTGACACATGTGCCATATAGCATGATGCGATGCAAGTGTGGGACAAAATGATGCAATCAATTATTCGTGATGCAATTGTAGTACAAAATGACGCAAATGCGTTTTCACGATGCAAATGCAGTCAATGCAACACATTTGACTTTGACTTTGACTAATGCTGATTCTGATGCTTTTCAAAATTTTAATGCTTTTGAGTTATAATGATGATAATGATGATTGTCTAGAAGGTACTGACGCATTGTTTGATCATGTGCAGAGACAGCTAGCACCTATCTATATGCGAGAGAGCAGGCCACCGACCTTCCAGTTTGGAGACCAGCTCACTCCACGAGAGCGATGACGGTTCATGCGGCTAGGTCTATATTATGTTTCCTATATGCCTGTTATTTGGGAAAATAGGGGACTGTTGTTTGCTTTGTGTGAGCGATGGCATTCAGAGACATGCTCATTTCACTTGCCAATGGGAGAGGTGACAGTCATGCTTGAGGAGGTGTACCGTATTCTATGTCTGTCGATCTGAGGAGAGCGGATCGTTTACAACCCTCGACATGGCTATCAGACATTAACAACTTACTATTGGGATGAGGGTGTAAGACTTGGCATCGAGGGATATGATATCCATTGGGAGTTTATGGCGGAGCATTATGCCTGGTTTGATGCATTTTTGGTGACACTGATCGGCGGGATACTGATTCTTGACCGTTGTGGACATGGGTTTCCCATTGGTTGGGGTGATGTGCTAGTGGGGATGAAGCGAGACAAGATAATTTATGCTTGGGGGCCCTATTCCTTAGGCATGCTTTACCATCAGCTTCACGAGGTGGCTTACAGGAGGGCATAGAGCATTGGGTGTGGCACGACACTTGTAATGATATGGGCCTAGGAGCATGTGGCCATATTCTGACCTCCTATCCAGAAACCACAGCTAGTTGAGGGGATGTCTTATGCTTATTACTATGCTAGTGCCCTACAACAGATGAGGATGGGGGAGATAGGTTTGTGGTGCTATCAGATTGACACCATGGTTACATTCATTTGGAGGCCCTACAGAGACTGCCAGCAATGGGATGATGAGGATGACCATCTCAGCCTTTGCAAACAGTACCATTACCTGATTGGGAGGACAGTGCAGAGTCAACTCATCTTAGAGATGTATCTATTGTAGCGTGTCCTGAGACAGTTTGAAGAGCAGTAGGGTGTACCTGTAGGCACAACTGAGTATGCCAGATCTTCTAGGGAGTCAGCTTGGGGGCCACTGATTTCTATACCATTTTCTGAGCAACAGATTGATGGGATAGTAGCCCAGTAGTGTGGATGGAGAGGTGGAGTTGCAGATCCAGGGACTACCACTGACTATGACTTGTCATGGCAGGCACATCAACCAGTGCCATTGACAAATCCAGATGGGCCAACAGCTATTGATAGGAGGTTAATTATACCATGTGTGTCACAAGCCAGGTGAGGGGGTAGAGATGATGATATAGGTAGAGGTAGGAGGAGGGATGGAGACAGGGGGAGGGATGGAGGCTGGGGTGGAGGGTGAGATGGGGGCAGGGACGGAGGTCGGGTGGAGATGATGGAGATTATGGGGATGATGGAGGGGATGACCAGAGACGGAGGAGAGATGGCCAGAGGCAGGGCAGGAGGGTATGATAGCGTGTAGCCAGAGTGACGTTGGATGCCATCCCAGAGGTGGCCGAGGAGGGGGAGAGACAGGAGGAGGAGAGGCAGGAGGGGGAGCCAAGGCAGGAGCAGGAGGAGGAGAGACAGGAGGAGTAGCCCAGGCAAGAGCAGGAGGAGGAGAGATAGGAGGAGCATGTGGCCAAGAAGGAGGCCAGACAGGAGGAGCAGAGGAGGTGGATGTGGATGTGGATGAGGGATTCAGTGGAGAGGAGGTTGCATAGGAGGAGGATGATGACAAAGATGATGATGATGTTATGGATGAGGCCGAGAGGCTCCTGAGATAGAGCATGGTGGAGGGAGATGAGGAGATACCATCCAGCTCAGCGTTGCCCCATGACGCCACGACAGACCAGAGGGTGGCAGACTTACAAAGGAGACTGAATGACAGTGCCGCATAGGTTAGAGCACTACAACCAGAGTTAGAGGTGGCTTAGGTAGAGCGGGATCAGGCAGTGATCTGCCAGCAGGAGGTAGCATAGTGGTGTACAGAGTTTGCACGACTGTGTACAGGACCATCGACAGATTTGGCACGGGAGTTTGGCAAGATCATTGTACAACTTGGGCGATACATGCAGTTATATGAGCAGGTTGTACCAGCCGAGATGAGAGATCCTGCTCTAACCAAGGCACAAATGAGGACAGGCAGCAGCAACAGGTTAGGGAGTGGCAGTGGCAGTGGCAGTCGAAGTAGTGTAGGGGGCTCAACCTCTTCATGGCACACTTTAAGTCACAGGTCTCATCATAGACACTCTTCCAGTCATAGGTCAGGGCATTCACATGAGTCATCAGGTTCAGGCCATAGATCAGCACCTGGTCCGCCTCCAGTGATAGTTCCTTCAGCTTCATAGACTCAGGCCATACTATCATCACAGATGCATTACCGTGGAGATTATGCCATCAGTGTCAGCTCCATTGGTTTCACAGATAGAGGTTGCTATAAGTCCACCTATTACCTCAGTGTTAGATATAGGTCCTCAGTCACCACACTCTTCGCCACGAGGGGATGAGGAGAGAATTTCATAGGGCCATGCTTAGTACATTTATGTTTCGGTCTTTATGTTATGACACTTTATGTATTTACTATCGAGCCTGCGTGCTCTATTTTTAGGATATCCCTTGACTTTATCCTATGACATTGATTTTTGAGATGATGCTATATGATGCATTTTTTATGCAGCCTACATGTGTGTTATATGATGTTATTTGATTTATGCATTATGATGTATGTAATGTGGTGCCTATGTGGATTTATGCATTTATGATGGATGATGGTATTATTTATATGTCTTGTCATGTATGTCCTATGATGGTTACTTATGATGTGATGTCCTGATAATGCAATGTTTATTTATATGTTGTGTTGATGTTGTGTCGTGGATGATGATGATATGCATAATGTATTTATTTGAATGGATGCCATGTTTTATGATTATGCTAATGCGTGACTATGTATAATGCAATATGTATATGATTTAATGCTATGGATGATATATGATGGATCTAATGCAATGTCTATATGATTATGTATGCACTCATATTTTTGTATGTCACAGGATATCATCAAGAGATGGACAAGAGAAGATGACAGGACATAAGGAGATGCATGTTAGTTCCTAGACCAAATCCTTCAAAACTTTACCATAGGACTTTTATATTTATTTCTCTTAATCATCACTAGGCAGATTGTTGTGATGGCCAACAAACACCATGATATGACATAGATCAAGGTGTGCAAGTTCGTACCATCACGTAAGAAAAGCAGTCACAAACAAGGATGATCATGACTCGTACTAAGGATGCAATTTCCCCAGTCTTTTTTTCACAATCAACCATGAGCAGAAAAAGACAAGAAGGACAATTCATGGAACGTCGTTGCTTCTCTAAATCCTATTTCCAAGAAATCCTTGAGAAACTAGCAACATGATTACCAAAAGGACAAAATAAAGCCATTATCATGATACATCACTATTTTTCTAAATCTTGTTGTCGAGATCTCGCTGAGAAACTAGTAACATGAGTTCCAAAAGATAAGACAAATGTCATGATACGTCGCTGTTTCTCTAAATCCCAGTGTTAAGACCTCGCTGAAAAACTAGTAACATGACAAAAAGCCACAAACAAATGCCAAGTGTTTGCCGAGTGTGTCTGGATGCCAAGTGTTCTAATGTCGGGATTTCAGGTCTGATGATGTTGAGATGCCAGGGTGTCAAGATTTTGACGATGCCAAGATGACGAGTGCGAAAATTTTCCAAATTCAGGAAGGACACATCCTGAATAATGTTGATGTCAAGAGGATTGATCCCTAAATGTTAAAAGGGCTCCCTTGAAATTCTAAGTGACGGCAACAATTCTTAGGAAGGACACATCCTAAGGCATAAATGACAGAGGTTGTTCTTTAGAAGGACACATCTAAAAGAACCTTGTTTTCAAGAAGAGTGATCCTTAGATGTCAAGAGGATCGCTCGAAAATGTCGGATGACAGTGATGATGCCTAGGAAGGGCCCATCCTAAAGCATAAATGACAGAGGCTATTCTTTAGAAGGACACATCTGAAAGATAACCAAGAGTTGACAGTTTGACTGGTTATGATAATGTAACTTGTTTTGACCAAATTTTGATTGAAGTTGACTGAATTGACTTGTTTCGACTACATATCAATTTTTGTCATGTTTTATTAAGGAATTGCGAGAGTTTGTTTTAAGATTTTTTCTTTTTTTGAAATGACTTGTTTGACTTGAAGACATTTTGACGTGTGTGTCAGTGTAATGTCATGAACCCTAATGGACTGACCTAGTGCAGCCTCGGTGGCTCATCGACAAATAGCCTTGCCTACATCATACACTGAAAGACCTCGTAGTTTGACACGACCAATGACTTTGTCTTGATGACCAAAGATTGCATCATGATTTTATTTTGACAAACCTAAAAGGACTGACTTAATGTCTCGGGGACTCGAAAGTGAGTCTTGCCTATGTAGCAAATGCGCAGAGACAACGTTGTTCGGACAAATGACAAAGACTTATTGATTTGACGGACTTGACAAGAAATTACTCTGATTTTTGTGATTTCAAGACAGTTTGGCGTTTGTTGTGTTTTCTTCAGGATGTTTTTCAATTTTTAGGTCTTTCTTCAGGACATTTTATAATGTTTTTGTCTTTTTTTGAGGACTTTTTGTGACGTTTTTGTCCTTTTTCAAGAATTTTTGTGATGTTTTTGGTCTTTCTTCAGGACTTTTTGTGATGTTTTTGGTCTTTCTTCAGGACTTTTTGTGATGTTTTTGGTCTTTCTTTAGGACATTTTATAATTTCCTAGACCATGCGTGATACCCACTATAGTCAAATGATAAAAATTTTGCCCCTAGTTAAGTCCAAGACTTAACCAATTTTAAAGGACATGAAAGGGATGTGCATGGGGTGCCAGATGGCTAGTATTCAAGACTTGATGTCAACCTTTTGTCAAGCATGAAAGGAAGGGTATGATGTCATGGAAAATGTCATGGCGGCGACGGAAAATGTGTTTCATCATTGGCCAAGATAGATAAAGTAATAGTAGATGGCAAAGTAATGATTGATTATGCATGGCGCTTGTTTTCCAGGTTTTCACTATGGGACGAATTATTTCTCTTTACTATTTTTTTCATTTTTTTCATCATTTTTTTTTGGTGCCGCCAAGATGCCTGTTTGTCAGGTTTTCATCAAGGAAACATTTTTTTAACCATTTTTCAATTTTCTTGTATTTTTAAGGTTTTCAGCTCGACCTTCTGATGCTACGCGTAAAACTTTCGGAGATGCAGACTATTTATAGGCTCTGTCATTTTTTCTCCATCTGGAGTCACCAGCTAATAAGCTCCAGAACCAAAGGAGGATATGATGATGTAGGGACCTAGCCAATTTGGTTCGAATTTGCCAGGTTTTTCTCTGTTAGCCTGATTCTTAGGGTTTTGCATGAGGTCTAGGTCACCAATGTCAAACCTCTTGACCATGACTCTCTTGTTGTAACTATGATAGATACGATTCTGATATGCCTGTAGATGTTTTAGGGAATTTTGTCTTCTTTCCTCTTACATCTCTAGCTCGTGTAGGCACGACTGTCTATACTCCTCATCATCAGTCAAACCCTTCAAGGAGACTCGTAAGGAAGGAATTTCAACCTCAATTGGCAATATGGCCTCAACTCCAAAGACCAGGGCGAATGGAGTGGCTCCCATAGGTGTACGAATGCTAGTGTGGTAAGCCCACAGAGTAGGGTTGAGTTGAATATGCCAGTCACGACCAGCGTCATTGATAGTCTTTTTAAGGATTTTAATAATGGTTTTATTTGACGCCTTGGCTTGACCATTTCCTTGCAGGTAATACGAAGAGGAAAAATAATGTTGGATATGAAATTGCTCACATAACTCATGAACGTCTTGGTTTTTAAACGAACATCCATTGTTAGTGATGATAGATTGCGGAAGGCCATACTGGAAAATGATGTAGTTAAGAATGAATTTGGAGATTTGTTTGCCAGTTATGTATGTCAGGGGGATGGCTTCGATCCACTTCGTAAAGTACTCAGTGGCGGTTATGATGAATTTGTGGCCATTGGATGAGGTAGGATGGATCTTTCCCACAAGGTCGAGTCCCCATTGCGTGAAGGGCCAAGGAGAAGTGATCGGCCAAAGTTCTTGTGCTGGAGTGTGAATCAAATTACTGTGAATCTGGCATTGGCGACAAGTCTTGACATATTCTAATGCATCTTTCTCAATGGTCGGCCAATAGTACCCAAGTCTTGTTATCTTCTTGGCCAAAGTAGGACCACTCGAATGAGACTCGCATATACCCTCATGTACTTCACATAAGGTTGTGCGTGCTTCATTGGTGTCGAGACATCTAAGGAGGGTGTTATCAAAGCTACAACGATAAAGGGTGTCGCTAACAATGGCATATCTTGCAACTTTTCAAATAAAAGACTTCCTTTGGTTGTTGGAAAGATTAGGGGGGAGGGTTTGAGACTTAAGGTAGTCATGGATGTCTTGGTACCAGGGAGAATCGGGACCAACAAGCTTGCATACCATCTCCGATTCTGGAACATCATAGGCGGGGACCAATAGTTGTTCTATCAGGAATTCCAGCTAAGGCATATTTCTTGGAATGTTGAGGAGAGAGCCCATTGTAGCCATTGCATCTGCTGCCTTGTTCTGTGCTCTCAGAACTTTTTAAAAAGTTGCCATATGAAAGTGTGTTTGAAAACTGTCAACCATTCATTTGTAGGGCATCAGTTTCACATCTTTTATGTCATAGTCATCATTAACCTGGTTGATGACCAGCTGAGAATCCCCATAGACATGCAGTATTCTGATTTTCCATTTTATTACCATTCTAAGTCCTGTAACCAATACCTCATATTCTGCCACGTTATTTGTGCATGGGAAAGCTATGTGGAAAGACTTGGGAATGGAATCTCCCTGAGGGGTGATAAACAATATCCCTGCCCCTGAGCCATGATTAGTATGTGATCCGTCAAAGTATAGCCTCCAGGGCACCTGACTTTGGTTTCATATGGAGTATTGACTCATTTGGGAAATCTGACACTAAGGGGTGATCACTTTGTATAGGCACGTCTGCCAATTGGTCCGCAATCACTTGTACTTTGATCACTTTTCTTTCTACATACTGAATGTCGTATTCGCTTAGAATCATGACCCATTTTGCCAGATGTCCTATCAATGCTGCACGACTCAAAAGATATTTGAGGGGGTCAATATTTGCTACCAACTGTGTATGATGGCTCAACATATAATGTCTTAGCTTCTAAGCTGCAAAGACAACTGCTAGACAAGCGCGTTCAATTGATGTGTAATTTAGTTCATACCCGACCTGTGTTCGACTGATATAATATATGGCCCTTTCTTTTTCTTCTTGGTTGTTTTGTGCTAGTAATGCCCCCAGTGCTGAAGTAGTGGCAGAGATGTATAAGATCAAAGGTTTTATGTGAATGGGTGGCATGAGGACTGGCGGTGACAGTAAGTAACCTTTTATTTTCTGAAAGGATTCTTGGCATTTATTTGTCCACACAAAGGCGATGCCTTTGCGCAAAAGATATTGGAATGGTTGACACTTATCAGCCAATTGTGCTATAAAGCGCTGGATAGATTGTACCCTGCCCTATAATGTCCTGACTTCACTTATTCCTCTGGGAGGAGGTATGTCCATGATGGCTTTGACTTTTGCTGGATCAACTTCAATGCCTCTTTGAGAAACTATGTATCCCAAGAGTTTACCTGATGTTATGCCAAAGACACATTTCTTAGGATTCAGTCAGACTTTGTATTCTTCTAGTCTCTTGAAAATTGTGTCTAACACCTTTAGATGATCTTTTCTTGTTACTATTTTAGCCAAAAGGTTGTCTACGTAATCTTCCATTATTTTATGCATCATGTCATGAAAGATTGTGGTCATAGCCCTCTGCTATGCGGCGCCTGCATTTTTAAGACCAAATAGCATGACATTCCAGCAGTATGTACCCCAAGGGCAAATGAATGTTGTTTTATGTTGATCTTCGAGGGCAATACGAATCTTATTGTAGCCTGAGAAACCGTCCATGAGGGATATCATCTCATATCCTATTGTGAGGTCAACTATGATATCAATATTCGGCAAAGGAAAGTCATATTTTGGGCATGCCTTGTTTAAGTCTCTAAAATCTATGTAGACTCAGATCATTCCATTTGGCTTTGTTATTGGCACAAGGTTAGATATCCATTCAGCATAATCAATAGACCGTATGAACCCAGCATCTAGAAGTTTCTTCAACTTAGCCATTGACCAATAGAGCGACCTAAGGATGCATTTTGTGTAACTTATATTTAATTGGTTTGGCATTGGGAAATAGTGGCAGATAGTGCATAACTAGTTTTGGGTCTAGTCCTGGCATGTCGACATAGGACCATGCGAAGTTGACTTTACGTTCTGCAAATAATTTGTGAAATTTTGGTCTCTCTTCTTCAATCAAGGATGCATCAAAGACGACCATTTTGGGATCTTCTGCTGTTGATATGTTGTCTTCTATGGTGTCCTCTATGAGCATAGCTGATTTCTCTTATGTTATGGGAAGAAATTCCAGTCTTCCATCTTTGGGTGCCTTGAAGAGGTTTTCACCCGCAAATACATCCTTTGTTTTTACTTTTTTTTTGTCAAAAGGTGCCTTTCAGTTTTCACCTAAAGATGTTTCATTTTTTGCTTTATTCTTATTTTTTATTTTGTGACTGAAGGGCAGAGCAGTCTCGCCAAAGTAGGCTGCACAATCTAGGTCAATGGCAAATCCTACCTTGTGATCACCACTGGGTATGCCCTCACGTAATCCCATAAATTATGTGATAGCCTCATCATTCTGAAAGGTGTCTAGGAATGGCGGGCCTTGTTGGTCCCAATCGATTAATTGTGGATAGACTAGGGAAATGCCATTGTCAACGTTGGTGAATTGAGGGGAGGATGCAGAAAGCATGCAAACGGATTCAAAGATATTGTAGATGAAATTATCATCATCTAATTCCACATCGGACTCTATCCAATATTCCCCTTCACTTGTTTCATATTTGTTGTCAAAGTAGGGGGTAAATGACTCAAAGTCGTGGTTGTCAACATTATCTAAAAATTTAGATACATTCAACTGATGGTTACTAGATTCAGGTGGTGGGTCTTGTATGTCATGGGGAAGGGAAATGGGACTATGACTATTTGGTTCCAGATCGATTTTAAATGTTTGCCAAAATTTTTGTTTAGAAGTAAGCTCCCCCATTTCAATGAACAAATCATCGAGGCAACAGTCACTTAAGGATCGTTGGGAGCCAAATTCCCACTCTTGGGAGTCAGTTTCGGTGAAGGTTTCCTTAGCAGTCTTGACACTTTCCGAAGCATGCACACACTCACTTGAAAGTCCACTGGTATGTCGGTCATCATTATTGGGCAATCCCTAACCTAATCCAAGATACTTTGGTATTTTGAAAGATTCTATGGGCTCTCTTCATCTAGTTTTATTTCTGCCTAGAACAATAGTTCCATTGTAGCCCTTAGCCTTCATCATCTCATATCCCTTGCCATATTTGTTAACTGGTAATGGGGGTAGATCGGCCATTTCTTGATAGAGCCATCTTGTAATTGTTATCACCTGAAGTCGCACCCTTGTTGAGCCTGATGCTCAACACCTCAGTGTAACATGGGAAGACCTCCAAAGCTGTGGGTCACTTATAGACAGAGGTCAACCTCCAGAGAAGGCCGGCTTCCTTTGGTGTCACCTAAACTACTGATTTTGTAAAAGAAAAGGGAGAAAGAGTGCATAAAAATAAAACTAAATACTATGGTGATGCACCAGACTGATAAGAAATCATGAATAAAAACAAGATGGACATACAATGGAAAAATAATGGTAGCTATTTCATTTACTCAACATAACCTCTTTGAACTTATGCATCATTCTTAGAAGGCTTGATCTACATACATATTTTAAGAAGGAAGGTTGAACTTGACAACTTTAAGGTATGAATGCAGACTTAGAAAAGCACAGTTGAAAACTTGCATAGTCTAAAAATACAGAAATGAGAGTAGTCTGAACACTAACACTGGCTTTCAAGGTAAACTCTGTGTTTTATATTCCAGAATCGAAATGAGTTACAAAGCATACATCAGTTGAGAAAGGATTGTTAAAAATCACTAACTCTTGAGAATGCATAATCTAAACCCCCGAACCCAGAGGCAAAAATGCCTTAAATACGAAAAGATGTCGGCCCCATAGGGCTTACAAAAATATCAGTCTTCAGAAAGATCTGCCCTTAGATATTTTCGAATGAAATTAATGTTGTATTCAAGCGTATCCCTACTGTCTATGTCGGTGTGAAAAGATCGCCCTCAAGAGAAGCCTTTAGATCTTTTGCAACCACAGTATTAACTTCATGGCCTCCGTGTCCACCCTCGAACTTCCCTACCGAACAGCCTTGAATTCCTTTAGGTAATGTCATTAATGTCTATCGACCCTCGCTAGTTGACATCCTAGTTGTCCCTGCGGTCTCCGCCCTTCTGTTTACCGACGACACCTCCTGGATATCGAACTAATTCATCACTTTATTCTCAGAGCAGATCCACGTTGCTTATGTTCTGCTGATCTTCTTCACAAGGGTCAAACTGTCGTCGCTCTCCTGTAGCCTCCTCCGATTGGCTGGACAGATGTTACATGGAATGATAAGACAATCAAGGGTCACTCAGATTGAATCGCATGTCGATGAGACACCTATCATGTCTCCCCGATGCGATTATACTCTACAGCAGCATCAGCAAGACTTTCGCCCTCAACAAGAGGTCATAGCGGGCGCTAAGAGTCATGCCGATACCCCTCATTTATTGGTAAGTCCATCGCTATCGACAAGATTCTCCCTTGTCAGCAAGAGCTTTGATCGAGCCCTTCATCCTTCGGCGAGATGCCATGTGTTGGTGAGACCTCTTGCTGAAGGCACAAACCACTTCCCCGAGCTCGAACATTTCCTTCGATGAGACACTGGTGAGTCAGGAAGACCTCACGCCGAAGCCTTATCATTATATAGTTGTGCTCCTCCGTCAATGAGACACCCATGTGTCGGTGAGACCTCCTACCGAAGGCACAACCCTTCGCCAAGACCCCTCATTGGTCAGTAGGACCTCATAGCGATGATGTCTCCTTTCACCGACGAGTTCATCCTCATTTCAAGGAGACCCCATCTTGTCGGCCAGACTTCCCGCCGAAACCACCTTGCTTTAGTGAGAACTCCTATCGAGCTCCCTTCATTTAAGTCGGGGAGACTTTGCTTGGTCAGTGAGACCTCTGGCTGAACTCACAACTTTCGCCGAGACCTCCCCGTGTTGGTAGGACATCTCCCCGAGCTCCTACTCTTATACCGAAGGCACCATCCTTTCGGTGAGACATCTTTTAGTTGTCGAGACATTACAGCGAGGCCCACCTTTTCTCCTTGTTGACATACCTTTTCGCCGATACCTTCGCTAGTCGCTGAGACATCTCCCCGAGCTCCTACTCTTCGGCGAGACCTCACCGCATTAGTGAGACTTTATAGCAAATCCCCCACATACACCGAAGGCATCCTGCTTCAACAAGACTTTACTGGGTCGGCAAGACATCTCCCCAAGATGACAATCTTTTCGCAAGTTGAGACCACTTTAGGGAGACTCCCATGTGTTGGTGAGACATTAATCCAAAGGAAAAACCTTCGGCGATACTTTATGCAGTCGGAGAGACATTAACCCAACCGAAATCATTCCCCCTGACACCACCCTCGTGAAAAATTGTCAGCATGACCTCCTTCCAAGTGGAGAGATACATGAAGACTCATGGCGACCTGAATGTCCTGGCGACGGATGTATTAAGCCAAGTAGATGCACTACTAGTTGGCAAGACAATAGGGGGTCTTGTCGACTTTCTTCTCTGATGAGTTTTTTGCGCCAAAACTAATTGAGGCATGCCTTCCAACAGACCTCCTTGTGAAATAGCCTCAGGTGCACGATCTAACCCTTGATGCAAATTCCCCATTTGGCCTTCATGTACACCTGAGACACAATTTGTCCTGCCTGATGAGCCCGTAGGTGAAAATCGGGCAACATTTCTAGCGACCTTTGCTGGATGTTTGCCTGCTAAACATAGAAACCAGTAGCTAAACCTGTGCATTGGGCTCAGAGTCACTTAGAAAAACCCTCAAAATAGACCAAGAGTAGCTCACACATGGCTACAATTCAGTTGAGACTCATGAAGCAGATCAGAGTAGCAAAAACTTATGAAACCAGAGAAATTGAAGAGAACTATTCACTATGTTGGAAAAACACTTAGGGAAAGGAACAACAAACAAACCAAAGTGTAGAAGCACTTATTGAAAACATAAAACCTAATCTAATATGTACAAAGGAGGAACTTATCAAACCTCAAAACAAGGCTTGAGGTGTAACCCATTAACTGGGATAGGAAGCACTTCACCTTCAGTTGTGGCCAGTTGGTATGCATTATGTTCTTTGCAGTATTTAACAATAAATGGACCCATCCACATGTTGTCAAACTTGGTGTGATGGCCTGGCCTACTTTTCAGAACATCCCATTTGAGAACAATATCACCTTTAAAAATTTTGACTGTAGCTTTCTTGCCAAATGTTCTCTTTGTTTGGAGCTGATGATACTCCAAAGTTTTCATTGCCCTATCTCTTGATTCTTCAAGCTCCATGAGCTCTGCATACCTTATGGACATTGGGTCCTGTTCTTCATACATCTCCAACTGACGAACGATGTTTAGAGCTGGAAGCTCTGTAGACAGAGGTAACCTAGTCTCTTTACCATAAACAAGAACGTATGGAGAATTACCCACTAATCTCTTAGGGGTTATTCTATCTGCCCAAAGTGCATATTTCAATGTGGTATGCCAAATTCTTTGATTCTCTTCCATAGTCCTCTTAATGATTCTAATCAAGTTTTTATTTGTACTTTCAGCTAATCCATTACCCTATGGGTAATAATTAGAGGAAGTATTCAAATGGATCTCGTATTTAATAGCCCAATCTGTGACTCTTAATCCAACAAATGCAAGAGAATTATCTGAAATGATGGAGGCAGGAACTCCAAATCTAGTGATTATGTCTTCATAAAAGCTCAGAACTAAAGATTCATTTGCCTCTTTCAAAGCTACTGCCTTTGTCCAGCATGTAAAATAGTCTATAGCAGTAAGCACCCACTTATGACCGGCACTGGATGGTGGATTAATTGGCCCAATGAAGTCGATGCCCCATCTCATGAAGGGCTGATCCACCTGAATTGGATGTAGAGGCATAGTAGGCAGCTTTTCTTTTCCTAAAAATAAGGCATATTTAACACACTTTCTTGACCATGCATATGCATCTTTAAACAAGTTGGGCCAGTAGTAACCAGCTCTCATGATTTTCCAAGCAGTTGTCCTAGGAGCAAAGTGTCCTCCTGAAACTCCATCATGCAACTCACATAGTACTCTTTTTGTTTGATCAGTATCAATGCACCTTAACAAGACACCATTTAGATCTTTCTTGAAAAGGATATTATCAATAAGGATATAAGGAATCGACTTCAATCTGAAGTATCTTCGTTTTACTCTATCCAGATCTGGTGGACATTCACCAGTACGAAGAAAGTGAGTCATCTCTTGAACCCAACCTGCAACTAATGTAGGTGTGACAACCTGAACATTTTGAGACTCATTCGTATTAGTTAAAACAACACCAATTTCTGATTTTTGTGCATCTTCAGAAGTGGAGGCTACTTGCTCACAAATTCCTCTACCCCTGACAAGTTTTGTGATGTTGATGTTAACATCAAATTCTATTACTTTTGTAATCCACCCTGCTCTTTTCTCACTCAGATCTTTGTTCAACAAAAATTCCTTCGCACTTGAGTGTGCAACTAGAATATGAATTTTATTGTTTGAAACTAGAGGCTTAAACTTTTTTAGGCTTCTGATCATAGCAAGAACATGTTTCTCAACAAATGTATACTTCTCTTCATAATTAGCTAGTACTTGACTAAAGAAAGATATTGGCTGCTCTAAATTATCACTATTTTTCTGAACCAACATAGCAAAGATTGAACCAACGCTACCAAAAGCATACAATAAGAAGTCTTTAGAAAAATATGGATTTACTAGCATTGGAGTTGATGCTAAAGCTTCCTTGATTTCTTCAAAACTGTGTTTTGCTTCTCCAGTCCAACTGAAAACTACATTCTTTTTAAGCATGGTGGTCAAGAGCTGTAGTAAATTTGCAACATCAGGAATAAATCTTCTTAGAAAGTTGATTCTTCCTAAAAAGCTCTATAATCCCTTCTTGTGATTGGGTAATGGAAGTTCAAGTATAGCTTTAACTCTTTCAGGGTCAATGGTAACTCCATCTTTTGACACTATGTGACCTAACAACTTACCTTCATGAACTGCAAAAATACTCTTTGTCGGATTGAGAGATATTTCATACTCTCTACATTTTTCAAAAACTTGCTTGAGATGTGACAAATGTTCATCTACATTTTTTGAATATATGGTTATGTCTCTAGATAAACTAGCAGACATTTCTGAATTAAATTCTGAAATGCCATATTCATGGCATGCTGAAAGGTGGCACCGACATTAGATAAACCAAACGATATTCTCTTGTAGGCCATAGTGCCCCATTTTGTTGTAATTTTTTTTATACGGATCCTCCTCTTTGACTAGAATCTGCTTATAACTAGGATATCCATCCAAAAGAGAAAATCTTTCTGATCCAGCAATAGTTTGAAAAATTTGTTCCATAGATGGCAAGGGATAATGATCTTTTAGAGATGCTCTGTTAAGGTCTCTAAAGTCTACACATAATCTTATCTCACCATTCTTTTTTCTAACCGGAACAAGATTAGAAACCCAAGATGTGTGTTTAATTGGAAACACAATACCCCCCTTAACTAACTTGGTTAGCTCTTTGATCATCAAGGGCTCAAGCTTGGGGTTCAATGGCCTTTGTTTTTGTCTAACAGGCTTGGCATTGGGTTCTAACTCAATTGTATGTTGTGTAATATGAGGATCAAACCCACTCAAATCAAAATATTGCCAAGCAAAAACATCATGATATTCTTGACATAAAACAATGAAAGCCCTCTTATCTTCAGCTGAACAAATTTTGCCTAATTTGAGGAGTATACCTTTAAAGATTTCCACTTCTTCATAATGATCCTCTTTCACTTGAATGCCGACTTTGTTCTTCTTAAGCTGATCATCAGAATTGAATATGGATTCTAAGGTAACCAGCCCTTTGGGAAGTTTATTTGTTTTTAGCTGTATCACTTGATCATCATACTGTTGTTTGATCTTTTCTTGGTTTACTATAGAAAACTGATCTTCTTGGAGCAAAAAGGTTAAAATTTGTTCATCATTTTCAAATACCTGCTAGTTAATGTCGTTATCGGGAATTGATGGCCTGATAACCACCTTAACATACTGTTGTATTTTGTCCTTTTTAATATCACCTGGGATATCAAATTGCGCTCCAATTGCTGCAAGTCTGTCAGCATGCTTATTCTGATTTCGTGGAATAGAAATCAGATTGAAGGCATTAAATTCTTCAATTATGTTCCATACTCTGTTTCTGTAAGACTTCAATGCATCATTCCTAGCAACATTCAGCCCCCTGATCTGATTAACTATCAGTTCACTATCTCCATGGACTTTCAAACAATCAATTCCTCTTTTCCTTGCCCATTCAAGGCCTTGGATAATCCCTTCATACTCAACAATGTTGTTAGAACATGCAAAAGCAAAATGAAAGGCTGAAAAATACTTATCACCCTGTGGAGAAACTAGCATTGCACCTCCACCTGCTCCATTCTTGCTTCTAGAACCATCAAAAAATATTTCCCAAAGTCCACTTTGCTATTGCAACAACTGATCTGTACCCTTTTCAAGGTTTGGGATCTCTGCATTAGGTTCAAGCATCACATAATTACCCATATCGACATCTTGAATAAGATCTACAGGACTGTCCAACACATTTTCAACCGCCCACTCATGTAGCAGCACATCAGGAACAACTTTTGATTGAAGTTCTTGAGCAGCAACCAGTTCACTGGCAATAAAAATGACATAATTTGCATCTGCAGCTGTAGGAACAACATTGATAGGACTTGGGCTATATGGCTCAATGTGGTCTTTAGCCAACTTTTCAGATTTAATGGTAACCTTAGTTCCATATTTGGTTCTAAACAACATATGCGACCAGTCAGCTAACACATAACCACCAATCTTAGCCATAAAGTCTCTTGAGAGGCACAAGGAAAAGAAAGGTGGGAGATCTATGACACATATGTCCTGAGGAACTAAAAAATTAGGACAAGCATGAAGGGTAAGACTCAAATATTTAATAACACCCAATGTATTGACAGAAGAACCATCCAATTGAATCACTCCTTTCTCTAAAGGTTGATACTTCAAACCAAGTTTGTTAGCAATTTTCTTTGGCATTACTAAGCTACTAACTCCACTATCTACCATACAATTATGAACTAACTTATTACCTATAATTACTGACATGTAAAATGGAGGTGGTTTAACTTATTTTCCTGTCTCTCTGCTAGGCTGTTTATCATTTTCATGAGTATTATTTGTCAACACAGTCCTAACTTGACATATTGGAGACTCAGATTCATCAGACACTTTAAAATTTGACAAAACTGAGTGTAACATATCTTTTTGACCTAGGATGGCTAAGGAATCCCAAATAGACATCGTTACATTTGTCTTTTTCATACTATCAAGAATGTTATAGGGTACAACTGGGTTTAATTTATGATGTACCTTTATGCCAGTGTGGTCGGCTTGCAAGCGTGGCTGCTCCTTCACTGGGGGTTGCTGATTTCTCTGCAATCCACGAGCCAGTTGCGATGTAGATGGTTCTGCAACTAATGCTTTTCCTTTATCAGCTATTTGATCAAGCTCAAAAGCTCTTTTCTTTACCCTTGTGTTGGTTGCAACTGAAGGACTATCTATATTCAATCCACAGAATTCTCCACCTTTCCAGTTAAGTAGAGTAGCGTCATTGGTAGGCTGATCTTGTTGTTGTGGAGATGCATCATTGAATTCATTCTACTATGAACTTGAGGCATTCTGTACCATAAGTGCCTGATTAATGAGTCCATTTGAGCAAGTGGCTTGATTATGAGATTGGTTGCAAGGGTAACACCACTCATAATCTACTACTAAATTGTTTTGAATAGGGACAAGATCCTTAACTGCTCTAACAGGTGCTGGAGCATAAGCCTGAAAAGGTCTAGTATTTACACCTTGTCTTGGGCTCTGGTAATTGCCTTGGTAAGCTTGTCTATTACCTTGATACTGCTATTGCTGACCTGAATTCTGCTGTTGATAAGACCTGCTATATGTTTGCTGCTTCTCCAAAGTCACAAGCTTATTTCCAAAAGTTTGTAATAAACTTTTGATCTCTTGTAGCTCATTTGAATATTTTGTAGCAGCAGTCTCTTGAGTTGAAACAGGTGGAAAATGTGCAAAAGATGGTATTTGCAAAGGGCTATTTGAAATGAATATCAGGGAATATAGGCATCGTTGGCCTAGGAGCAAGTTTACCAACTTGTATTAGGCTATTTTCAGCTCTGATTGCTACTTCAAATGCATCTAGTAGAGAAACACCCCCCATTGATTGTATCAAAACAACTATATCGCTATTAAGGGCCTTCAAAAAGTACAAAAACACATATTCTGGAGGTGGTCTCACTGTTGTAGGAATCCTATCCCAGGTTCTTTGAAATATGAAATTGAAATCATTCATTTGCTCCTGAGGAGCCCTCTTAAGCGTAGTTAACTTCTCCAACAAAGACAAATTGTCAGACCTATCCTGAAATTGCCTATGTAATTTGTCACCCAACTCGTCGCAAGTGGCAACTGAGCCTACTCCAAGGCTCTTGAACCATTGTAATGCTCTTCCATTGAATGATGCTGCAAGGAGTCTTACAACTACGTCTTCTTGTGTAATGTAATGCATACCACATAAGGAAGCCACGTCTCGTATATACTCAATCAAGGTAGTCTAGTCTTCTCCAGTGAAAGTTGGCAAGCTTTTCAAAGCTGCCATTGGAATATCATTATGTTGTGTCAAATTTAATGGACTACCTCCATTAAATGGCACAAAAGGCTGATTTCTAGGAGCAGCCATTAGAGATGGATTTTCCTGCACTCCTGGTGAAACAAAAGTCGAGATAGCAGTCTAGAATCTCACAGATGGAGGAGTAGATTTGGTTCTTCTAGAATAGATAAATGTTGTCCCTGACCTCTCTGTTACCCTGCCTTGTCTTCTAGGTGGTGACAGTTGCAAGTATTCAAAAGGAACTAAGCTACTCCTTTTTTGAACTCTTCTCATAAACTATAAAAGTGTTGATTCTGGAGTTCTTCCTCTTTATGGAGTCACCAAGTATGCTAGAATGAATTCTGTAAGATCTGAACCTACTGGTTGCATACCAAATCAACAGTATAATATGGAACTAGTCCCATCGAGCGTGCCAGAAACTGTTATCACCTGAAGTCGCACCCTTGTTGAGCCTGATGCTCAACACCTCAATGTAACATGGGAAGACCTCCAAAGCTGTGGGTCACTTATAGACAGAGGTCAACCTCCGGAGAAGGCCGACTTCCTTTGGTGTCAACTAAACTAATGATTTTGTAAAAGAAAAGGGAGAAAGAGTGCATAAAAATAAAACTAAATACTATGGTGATCACCAGACTGATAAGAAATCATGAAATAAAAACAAGATGGACATACACTGGACAACTAATGGTTGCTATTTCATTTACTCAACATAACCTCTTTGAACTTATGCATCATTCTTAAAAGGCTTGATCTAAATACATATTTTAAGAAGGAAGGTTGAACTTGACAGCTTTAAGGTATGAATGCAGACTTAGAAAAGCACAGTTGAAAACTTGCATAGTCTAAAAATACAGAAATGAGAGTAGTTTGAACACTAACACTAGATTTCAAGGTAAACTCTGTGTTTTATATTCCAGAATCGAAATGAGTTACAAAGCATACATTAGCTGAGAAAGGATTGTTAAAATTCACTAACTCTTGAGAATGCATAATCCAAACCCCTGAACCCAGAGGCAAAAATGCCTTAAATACAAAAAGATGTTGGCCCCATAGGGCTTACAAAAATATCAGTCTTCAGAAAGATCTACCCTTAGATCTTTTCGAATGAAATTAATGTTGTATTCAAGTGTATCCCTGCTATCTATGTTAGTGTAAAAAGATCGCCCTCAGGAGAAGCCTTCAGATCTTTTGCAACCACAGTATTAACTTCATGGCCTTCGTGTCCACCCTTGAACTTCCCTACCGAACTGCCTTGAATTCCCTGAGGTAATGTCATTAATGTCTATCGACCCTCGCCAGTTGTCCCTACGGTCTCCACCCTTTTGTTTACCGACGACGCCTCCTAGATATCGAACTAATTCATCACTTTATTCTCAGAGCAGATCCATGTTGCTTATGTTCCGCTGATCTTCTTCACAGGGGTCAAACTGCCATGGCTCTCCTATAGCATCCTCCATTTGGCTGAACAGATGTTACATGGAATCACAAGATGGTCAAGGGTCGCTCAGATTGAATCGCATGTTAGTGAGACACCTACCGTGTCTCCCCAATGCGATTATACTCTATAGCAGCATCAGAAAGACTTTTGCCCTCAACAAGAGGTCATAGCGGGCGCTAAGAGTCATGTCGATACCCCTCATTGATTGGTAAGTCCATTGCTATTGGAAAGACTCTCCCTTGTTGGCAAGAGCTTTCATTGAGCCCTTCATCCTTCAGCAAGATGCCATGTGTTGGTGAGACCTCTTGCCGAAGGCACAAACCACTTCCCTAGGCTTGAACATTTCCTTCGATGAGACAATGGCAAGTCGAGTTGACCTCACGCCGAAACCTTATCATTATACAGTTGCACTCCTCCATCAGCGAAACACCCATGTGTTGGTGAGACCTCTTGTCGAAGGCATAACCCTTCGCCAAGACCCCTCATTGGTCGGTAGGACCTCATAGTGATGATGTCTCCTTTCGCCGGTGAGCTCATCCTCACTTCGGGGAGACCCCATCCTGTCGGCCAGACCTCCTGCCGAAACCACCTTGCTTCGACGAGAATCCTATTGAGCTCCCTTCGTTTAAGTTGGGGAGACTTTGCTTGGTCGGCGAGACCTCTTGCCCAACTCACAACTTTCACCTAGACCTCCCCGTGTTGGTAGGACATCTCCCTAAGCTCCTACTCTTATACCGAAGGCACCATCCTTTCGGTGAGACATCTTTCAATCATCGAGACGTTACAGCGAGGCCCACCTTTTCTACCCAATTACATACCTTTTCACCAAGACCTTTGCTAGCCACCAAGACATCTCCCCAAGCTCCTACTCTTCGGTGAGACCCTCGGCCTTTAGCGAGACATTACGCCGAAGGAAAAATCTTTCACCGACACTGCTTTACTTTGGCGAGACCTCACCCTATCGGTGAGACTTTACAACAAAGCCCCCACATACACTGAAGGCATCCCACTTCAGCGAGACTTTACTGGGTCGGCAAGACATCTCCCTGAGATGACAATCTTTTGGCGAGTTGAGACCACTTCGGGGAGACTCCCATGTGTCGGTGAGACATTAAGCCGAAGGAAAAACCTTCGGCAATACTTTACGCAGTCAGAGAGACATTACCCCAACCGAAATTATTCCCTCGACGCCACCCTTGTGAAAAATTGTCGGCATGACCTCCTTCCAAGTGGAGAGATACATGAAGACTCATGGCAACCCAAATGTCCTGGTGACAGGTGTATTAAGCCAAGTAGACGCACTACTAGTCAGCAAGACAACAGGGGGGTCTTGCTGACTTTCTTCTCTGATGAGTTTTTTGCGCCAAAACTGATTGAGGCATGCCTTCCAACATACCTCTTTGGGAAATAGCCTCAGGTGCACAATCTAACCCTTGATGCAAATTCCCCATTTGTCCTTCATGAACACCTGAGACATAATTTGTCCTGCCTGATGAGCCCATAGGTGAAAATTGGGCAACATTAATATCGACAGGGTCCTTGTTACTCATGTCTCCCCATTTTATGAAAACTATTTTTGGTGGACCTTTGAAAACTTCTTTGGGTTCTATTCTAAAACATGGTCGACCGTAGACCTTCGAAGACTTGGGTATTGTTGTGATGCTATATGTCGTATGTAGTTTGAATTCTTCATAGCCTAGGTCCTGGATCTTGACATTGGGTTCATCCTTAGGAAGTGTGGAAGATAGTGGTGTGGTGGAAGACGTGGACAGAGTGGTCATGGAAGATGATGCGAGTGTGGATAGGTCAATGTATATAGAAGAAGAGGAGCTAGGAGCTTCTCGGTTGGTGGGCACTTAATTTTCAGAAATACCCCTTAGGTTGGTACAATATTGAAAAGGGTCGAGGTCTCCATATATAGTGATTTTAGTGCCATCAAATGGGAATTTTAAGCATTGGTGATATGTGGAGGGAATGGATTTTAGGGCATGAATCCATGGGTGGCCAAGCAAGATGTTGTAAGGTAATTCTAGATCTAGGACCTGGCAAGTTGTATCAACAATGACTAGTCCCACTCTGATGGGAAAAGAAATAATGCCTCTAGAAGAACATTCCTCATCATCATATGCTTTTATGACAATACTCTTTGTAGGATCTATGCATGCATCAGAAAATCCTAGAGCCTTAACCAATTTCAAGGAGCATATGTTCAATCCTGCTCTGCCATCTACTAAAACTCTTCTGACCTTGTTCTTATGGATGAAAGTTTCGATATGTAATGCATCATTATGGTTGGTCTTGTGTGACAAGTAATCTTGATCAGAAAAAGTGACATGATGAGGTGTAGTGAGGTATCCCACCATGGTCTCAAATTGGTTGACATCAATATCCTTAGGGACTGACGACTCTTGCAGGGTTTTATCCAATATAGCCTTATGCATGGGAGAAATGCGAAGCAACTCCAGTATGGAAATCTCTGCGAGAGTTTTTCCAAGCTAGTCGATAAGGTTAAACTGACTCTTAGGTTGCCATTGCTTTGTAGTTGAGGTAGGTTGTGACTGCCTAGGAGATGGACCATGTATGGTGATCTTAGGTTGCCTAGTAGGAGGTGGACTAGCTATGGTGATCTTGCCACTTTGAGTAGTGGCATTGCATTGGGGTGCTCGTTTGACTATGATGGTGTTGATGTATTCATCGTCAGTTCGGACATTGTTTATAGTAGGTCCACTAGAATAGTCATACTTGGCATGGGTTTAATTGGCTTGATTATTGTTTGTCTTAGGACCTAACGTGGAAGCATTATTAGAGCCATGGTCTTGCAATGGGTTCTTATGAATGGTATGGTCGACATTTGATGGAAATTATGGCCCACCCAATTCGATTATTCAACTCTTGATAAGGTCTTGCACAATATTTTTGAGTTGTCGACAGGGCAATGTCTTATGTCCTTTAGCCTAGAGGTAAGCACATAAGGAATTATCATCCCACCATGATGGTTTAAATTGCCCTAGGTCATACGGTTTTGGTTCTTCAAGTGTGATGAGACCATTTTGAAGGAATTTATTGAGGACTTCCTCCATGGGCTCACCCAAGGGAGTGTATGTGCGACCCTTGGGGAATTGTCTTATCTGGTGGTATTGTCCTTGATTTTGATTGTTTTGACCATTTTGGTTGTTTGGGATGGCATTGGTGGGGGGTGTTACTATCGTTGTTGGCTTGTTTTGCAGTTGAACCCCTTTCAGAGCCAATACAAGACCCATAGTGTTTATAGCCTTGGAATCAACAACACCATCATTAGTAACATGCTTATTTTTGACCCAGTACTTATTTTTGTCAGTGGGAGGATTTGCATTTGTGTTTTTAGGACCGTATTTTAGCTCTCCTTTTGCAATAAGGGCTTTCTCGATTTGAACACCTTTTTCAACTAGGTTTGTGAATGTTGTGCAACAATGTACTTGCACTGCATATTTTAGGGGACCTAGAAGTGTTTGAACAAACATGTCAACCTTTTCCTTTCTGGGTATGTCGATATGGCAACGACTAGCTAGACTTCTCCATCTTTGGAAGAATGGGATGAATGTTTCACCAACATCCTCTTGTGTGAGATTGCATAAGCTAGTAATAGAGGTGTCCATGTCAATGTTGTATGCGTAATTTTTTATGAATTTGTGTTTAAGTTCATCCCATGTTTGGATATCCTTTTGAGTGGAGAACCATTCAAGGGCAGGACCTGTGAGACTTTTAGAAAAGAGTCTCATCAAGTACGTTTTTTCATAGGCGACGTCCATACAGTTGGTTGCAAATTCTTGGACATGTTCGATAGGGTTTGTCTTTCCTCTGTATTTGGTAAAATTAGGTGACACATATCCCGAAGGAAATGGTGGCATGTATAAGTTCATGTCAAAGGTATATACGGATAGATCATATGACACTTCTGATTTCTTGCAAGATATTTGTATGTTTTCTATGACCTCTTCTCTAGACCCATCAGTTTTGTTTGCAAGGCATCGATTATAGGGTCATTTGTGGCCCCATATATCAGATTGATTGGTACGCCATAGGTCCCCATTTGTTGTGAGTGGATGTTGGTGTGTTGTTGAGGTACATGTTGTGGCATGTATGATGTGTTATGATTTGCGTGTTGTTGGTATTGAATGTTTGGATTGGGGGTATGTTGGTGGGTATGAATATGGGATGAGTATGTTGGGATGTGTCCCCCAACCATTTGGGTTGATATTTGGGGAATATGGCAACCATGAATATTTTGATGTGCGAATGATGCCATAGGTTGTGTGTTTTGACTGCCTTGTCCAAATTGTTGGGTTTGTACAAGTTGAATGGTAGTATTTTGTCCTTGGGAGGTGATGGAATTAGATTTTGTTGTCGTGTTAACAATTTGTTGTTGTCCTTCAATAAACACATGTTGTTTACCTCCACCCAAAGGATTGTGTGAGATACCAATGAGAGGATATGATGAAGATGTACACATGGTACTAGATGTAGTTGTTAATGGAGAATTTGTATGGCTTGATGATGCCCCCATGGCATTTACTGTAGTGGTAAAGAGAGGATTGGAATAACTTTCCCACACTGCCAAGGACCCAAAGGTGGCTCCAGCCGATTGTGATAGTATTGTGGATATTGGGGGCACTGTGACAGATTGTGATCCTCCAATAGATGTAGTTGTTACCAATTTTCACTACAGCTCAATTGGTGGAGCTAACTAAATACTGTTATATTTGAAAGTGAAAATATAATTGTTTTTGCATATGCTAAGTGCTGATTGTATTTGGTTTATCATTTTATAAGTAACGGTTATGCATTGAGATGAGGAAACAAAGTTTCAAGTAATTGTTTTTCATCATTTTACAATCAAATCAAGTACAGGATTGAGAATTCAATAACAAAGAATTTCAATTGCTTTCATTTATTTCTTAAAGTGATTCATATTTACAAAATTTCATTTGATTGCAAGAATTCAAATGATAGTACAAATTTGCATTGAGATGCATTTTTCTTTTCAAAATGAAAAGTAGAAAGAATGAAATCAAATATCCACACAAGTCGTGGATGTAACTATTACAATGCATCATAAGCATCACACTACATTATGGAAGATGCATAAAGGGAAAAGTCACATAAGTATAAACATAATCATCATTGCATGTTGTGTTGACTGTCGCAAAAGTGGTGCACCATTTGTATTCTTTGAGCTCCATTGACCTGTAGGAAGGAAGAGAGGGATGTTAGAGCTCCGACTATGAATATACCTACATGAACCATCAACAATAATGTAGTATGCTACTGATCATACACTGAAACAATCAAAGAGAAGTGCAGAAACATGGGATGAAAGAGAGACATCAATATCATGATATGTTGTTTTATGCTAACATCGTTTGTTTCTTTGTGCACGTATAGGGAAAATCATGAAGCTGATTATTTTATGAAGACCAAGCATGTGGAGAAAAATGGGCTCCCACAGGGTAGAGCTCGACATGCTGCCCCTTATCCATTACAAGTGGGCTGAGATAGAGATTGCAATCATCATATTCATCAAGAAAGGAAATGCAACTGAAATCTAGTAAAACATAATTCATCCATCAAGCCATCAAGCCAACTGTTCATTCATAGCAGTCAAAAATGTTTCTGAAAGCTACAGGTGGATAGTTAATTTAAATTAGCTTGATTAATTCAACTGAGTACATTCATCTCAAACACTGCTGTATGGTTTATTTTTCTGCCATTCATCATGTTCATATCATGCAAAGATCAACAGTGTTCATGTTCATGACGGTGATAGTGAACATGCATACATAATGCCTCAATGAAGAGAAGTGTTACGGAGTTTCATTTTAGAAGAAAGCAAGTGCATGGAACATAAAAATGCATGAAGAGTGCCAAGGAGAGAAACAGTGATATCATCTGGTCAAAGCATGGAAAGTACATGCATTCATCTTTTGGTTTCTGACTGAAGTAACATAAGTAAAGTGAAGAATCACACAAAATGTAAAAGAAATTAGGATAGGTAAGCATGGTAGAAGTGGATAATCATTCTACAGTTTCCAATAAAACAAATTTTTGTGTACTGGATGAAAGAATGTTCCCCATGCACTAAGTTTTGAAAGCAACAATACCCATGAAGGTTTCATATGTTTTGCATTTCCTGAAGGTTTAGCTTGTTGTCTCAAGGGAAATACAACAAGAATTTGAAGTGTTATGTTGTTTTGTTATTTGAAGCTATAAATTTCCCCTTTCAAATCATGAGGGAATGTCATATGCAGAGCAAGAGTTACAAAGCTAACTAAGTGGTTTCTTCAATGGCATCAAGGTGAGAATACAAGGAAAATATCTTTTACACAGTGCAAGGCTTATAAAACCACACACTGCCATGAAGAAAAAGAAATAAACATACTCATATGAGCTTTACCTCATAAATGTTGTTTTCCTCAGAGTAGCATTTAACCATGTAATGGAGATAAGAAAGTACAGAAATGCATAAAGTGCAGAAATTTAAAAGTGCAGAAATTTAAAAGTGCAGATGCCTCATTGTTTTCAGTTTACCCATATGAGGGCTTCAGTCAAAATATACAGATTTCTTCATATCACAGGTACCCATGTTATGATTTTAACAAAAAATATATAGGAATAGGTGAATTTCCTTTCAAGTTTCAGCAAACCCACGCGGGGTTTTGTTATACTCAGATTTCTTCATATCATAGTGAACCCATACGGTGAGAACTGAAAAAATAGAAAAACATGTTGGGTCGAGCCCAAAATTTACATGAATATCAAATGTACAATTTTTGTTCATTTTTCGGAATACCCATTTTGGGGTTTTGAATTTAAAGGATCATTCTACAATTTTTAGTGGTACCCATGTGAGGGTTTTCATAAAAAACCACATAATTCAAAAGAAAAGTAAAAATCATGGTGGTCAAGCTCTAGAGGAAGGAAATCACAAGAGTAAATATGATTTCTTCAAGACAACGAATTCCCACATCAGGTTTTGTGTTTCAGAATACAAAGGTATTGAAATCCTTTAGTGGGTCGAGCTATAGAGTTTCCAAATGTCCAGTTAGCATTAAGAAGCCGCGACCTGTTATATTTTCAAGCTTATAAGCTTTGAAAGAAATAAAAGGAATAGAAATGAAGGCTTACCATTGTTGCCTAAAGAAGAATACATGACCCTCAGTCGAGTTCACAGGAGCTTTCATATTCAAAACTCAAATGTTCTCATGGCGGCCACACTAGTGACAAAAGCAAGCACACGGAAGTAAGAAATGCATCAGAGTTTGTGTTACATCCATAGCCACAAGACCAGAAATGGCTCAGAAAATAAAGCCATCAAGATACTCTAAACAATAGCTCACCATGTGCGTAGTGGAGGAGTGAAGTCCGCGGACAAGCTCTCATAGAGCTTCTAGATCAGAGTTTGATCTCACTCATGGTGCCTCATAAGAAGAGAGAGAGTAGGGAATAAACATAAGGCGGCCAGGAAGAATAAAGCCACAAAATGTAAAGAGAAATCAGAGGTAAAGCATGTACAAGCCATGGCCTTAATAGCCATTCTTGTCTTTCAAATGAAGAGGAAAACCACTATGTCGTTGAGGAGTCAACTTACCATGAATTGCAGAGTAGAAGTCAACCATTGTGGAGGCTTGAATGGAGGTTTCCAGCTGAAACCCTAGTCCATATTTGGCAGCTGCAGAGCTTTTTTTCCAAAAGTCTTCACTTGCAAAATGATGCGAAATAGGGCTTTCCTTGTGTTTTGTTCGTTAGGGTTTTGTTTTTCCCTAAGTCGAATTGGGCTTTATCACATTTATTTAAGAAAATCTTTGCCAATTAATACATATGCCTAAGTCGACCATGGTCCATGGTGTTCTTCTAAGACCTTTGAGTCTAGGTCTATTTTAGGTTTTCAGATAATGCCTTAGTGAAAATTGGGATTGATAGATATTCTAAGTTTCAATTGTTTTGAGAGAAATTATTTAAATTGTAAATGAAACTTAGGGTTTTTATTTTCAATTGATTTTGAAGAAATCAATTAGGATATTGATGAGGGATGAGCTTTGTATATTTTTATTATTTTTTAAAGAAAAATCAATTGTTGTATTGGAGAAATAAGGTGGTAGTTGTTTTTTGCAGAAGATTTAAAAATCTTTAATTGCAAAAATAGGTCTAATTGTGAGATTATGAAAATCTGCAACTATGTAAAGCAAAGATAAAGCAGATTGTTTTTATCTCTTTGCTATTTTTAGCAGATTGGGGTTGAGATTTTTCCTTGGGTCGGATTTGAGTTGTCTGCTAGATGGATAAGGTGCTTTATTTGCTTTTAAAGTAGATTTAGTCTATTTTGAGAGGCTTTTCAATGTGAACATGGAAAAAGAGAGTTTTTCTACTTTTATGCAGACTTTTGAGATAGTTTGATGCCTTTTCCTTGAGCTTTCTTTGTGAGCTTAGATTAGGGTTTTAGAGGATTATATCTTGAAGAAGAGTTAGTTTTCGGGCTTCTTCTCAGTTCATATTTTGGCATACTCCTCCAGTTGAATAAAAACAACATTCCTACTTCTCAATTTTGTGTCTACTTGCAGTTTCAGTTTGATGTTATATTGTGATTTATGTTCACAGAGTCTTTGTTATGTCCTAAGACTGTAATTCTTGATGCAGAAAGTTCAAAAATATAGGTTGCATGTTGTATTTAAAATTAGGTCTTCATGCAAATTATTTATGCGTTAATTGTTCATGAGAGGTTGTGAGATATTGTGTTTTTCTGAAAGCTGTTTGTGAGGAAGAAATCAGAATCATCATTAAATCATTATCAGGTCTTGAAAATCATCTGTTAGTCATAGGTTTTAATTCCAATCATCCTTCTATCCCTTTTCCCAGAAATTACTTATAATAATATTCATCATTCAGAGAACCAGCTCACTCTAGAGATTCTCTTTTTGCATAGATCACCCACATCTAAAAAGAGTTTCCATGTTTCAACAGATAGTCTAATTTTTTGCAAATCTAACAAAGGGTGCATATCTGATTGATAACAGTAGTGTTTATTGAATTGGAGTTGTTTGGAATATTGGGGGTAGCACTCATGGTCGTGACATTTTGCGAGGTAGCATCAAAAAAGGTATTGCTTGTGGTGTTTGGAGGTTGACCACTATTTGACATGTTATGTGTATTGTTGATGTTATTGGAAGGAGATGTTGATCTCAAGCTATCAATGTCAAACCCATGAGGTAATTTAGCTCCTTGACTTAAAATTATGGCCAAATATTTGTCTGTCATATAAGACCATTTGTTCGAAAAAGTAGGCTGCCTCTAGATCTTGTGCTGCTACCTCTAGGTTTTTCTCAAGTATTTGTCCATATTCATCCTTACGTAAGAATGGTTCAAAGGGGCTGCTTGATGAGGATGGTATGGTTGTGAGAGGTTGAGTATTCGTGTTGCTAAATGGGTCGTCAAAAGTCCAGTTTGGGTCATAATTATGATTGGTGACATTGGAATTAGAATCTTGTCCAAAGTTTTCCATTTGTCTTTTCTTTCTTTGGAGTCTAGTTTCCACCATAAAAGGGAATTGCTCAAATGAGGGTAATGAAAATGATGACTAAATGTAAGGATGATACTAGCCTATGGTTTTTTTTGTATTTTTGTGACAGAAGGATGACAATACAAGGTGATGACTAAGGAAATGATTGATGCAAAATGACAAGGTTGTCAAAGCCAAAGTGTTGAATGAGGACTAAGATGGTGATGTTGTCAAAGGACTAAGGTGATTAATGAAAAGTCTAGGTTCAAAATGAGGACCAGAGGTGGACAATGTAAAGTCTAAGTTTAAAATGATAACTAAGTTTGGACAATGTTTGGAAAAAGGTTTTCCTAACCACTCTAAGCTTGACTTATGTCTCAATTTAGGTTATCAAAAGAACTTGCTAAAGGGACTAAATGACAAGGTCAAAATGACGAGTGAGCCTGCCTAACTAGACTGTTGAGTTGGAGGTTCTCACAAAAATGACAATGACTGAAAAGAGGAATAATGACTATGTCCCAAGATACCCTAATTTTGAAAACAATGGTTTTGCAATGTGTGGAGATTTGGCCTAATCCAAAGTTTTCCTAAGGACAAATTTATGTTAAAGATGATGATTATGACGCCTAAGGAATGCAACTAAAATATGGAAATTTTAAACCTATGGTTAAAGTGCAAGCTAATGAATGCAAATGATGGATATTTTCAACAATTTCAATTCTATTTTCTGACAAAGACTTTTGAAAAAGATGTTTGACAGTAGGCTAAGATGTTTGGACTCAGATTTTGGTCTGAAATAGGGTTTACTTTGTTGACAGGAAAATGCATCGTTACAGGCAATAAATGCATTGTAGTGATCAAATGGAGCTATGTGAATTGAAAATGCGGTTCAATTTTGCAAATGCGGCTTTACAGAAGTCAAATGCGGTTCAGTATTTCGGATGTGGCTTTACAGAAGGAAAATGTGTTTTGCTATGCCCTTAATATAATTGTACATCGGGTTATGAATAGTCGGCTTGTGGCTATCTTAACTCTCTATTAAGTCATATTATCATTAGTATATTGTTATTTAGTTGTTTAGGTCGGCCTAAGTCTTATATAGGTGTGTCTAAGTCGTCCTAGGTGATATCCTTGGCATAAATAGGTATATATAGGAGCTTGTGAGTCTTATTTTCATCATCAAGTGTGAAGTGTGTTCTCATTAGAGATATTTGGAGGTTTTCCCCCTCGAAGTGGCTTGTTATTCTCAGTTATTATCAAGTATTTGCAGCATATTTCATATCATATTCTTCTATTGTGCAAGTTATTTCATAACAAGTGGTATCAGAGCATGATCTTGGCACCATAGAGGCAAGGTTTTTCTCAATTTTAAAGGCGATTTTGGGAAGAGCATATCTTTCAGATTTTGGCAAATTTTTTTCTGATTTTTAAAGGGTTTTTGAAGAACATATTGAAGAAGCTACAGTCTAGATTTCAGAAGAATTGGAGCAGAACTAAGTGAATTATTGTAGAATTAGGGTTTCTACACTATTTTTTTGGAATCTACATATCTCGCACATCTTGTTGAATTGGAGTCTGATTTTATTGGGTTTTTGAAGACATAATAAAGGAGATTACAGTAAAAATTTGAGAGAATTTAAGTTTAATTTGTGTGATTTATTTCAACATTAGTGGTTTCCATCATGCCGGGGTCTTCAACAAGGGGTAAAAAGAATGTCACTCCGGGGAAGACTCCTGATAAGGATGGTGAAACAATCAAGGATATTACTCATAATGAGGAAATCAATAAGGTCAAGGAAGACATTTCCTCAATTAAGATGGATATGTGTGACCTAAGAGGAGATATATCAGACATACAAAACATGTTGAGCACCTACATGGCTGAATCAAGAAAGGAGTTCTCAAGCGGCCAAGGTGAAAATTCTAGGTCAGCTACTACTGACACAAGCTTTAGTACTCCTATGGGATCTAGGAATTTATTTCCAAAGGTGGATATGTGCAAGTTCGATGGTAAGGATCCTCTAACATGGATAAACCAAATGGAGAATTTATTTAAAGTACACCAAATCCCAAATGGAGAAAAGGTCACGATGGCTTCCTTATATCTAGAACCAGATCAATTCATTTGGTATCATTGGATTTGCACTCATTGAAGTAAAAAGGGACTCACCGTCTCATGGTAAATTTTTACAAAAGAACTCCAAGCACAATATAGCAATAGCGTCACAGACAACTTCTTCAGCCAGCTAGCTAAACTTCAACAAACAGGATCAGTTAAGGATTATATTCAACAATTCCAAAATCTATCCTTAAGGGTGGATACAATTACAGAGGAAAACTTGAATGACTTATTCTTGGGTGGTCTCAAGGATCACATTCAACATGAGGTAGGCATGTTTAGCCCTAGTTCCATAAATGAGTCTTTCATCTTAGCACGTAGGGTAGAGGAGAAGTATTTGATTCCTAAGAAGCAAGGGGCTAATGTGACAAGAGAGAGAGGTTATTCAACACAACCTACTAAGTTGACTCCACAACAAATTAAAGAGAAAAGAGCAAAAGGCTTGTGTTTCAATTGTGATAGCAAATACAGTCGAGGACATAAATGTAGTGAAAAGAAATTGTTTTATATTGAAGGTCCCAATGAGGAAGAAGAGGAGGAACCCATACTAGAAGATGAAAGGGAGTCAAATGAGGAATCACATGATTCTCAACCAATCATTTCTTGTCATGCACTCTCAGGTTTCAGCTCCACAAACTCTCAAGGTGGTGGGGTTCCTAAAGAAGCAGAAGGTAACAGTGTTGATCGACTCGGGTAGTACTCATAATTTCATTAACAAAAAGTTAGCTACTCATCTAAATTGTTTCATATATCCAGCTCCAGAGTTTCAAGTTTTGATTGCAGATGGTGGTACAGTTAGTTGTTCAGGGAAGTGTCATAGCATTAAATTATCAATGGGAGATTATCAACTTGATACCCCAATGTATGCGATATCCATGGGTGCAACAGATATTGTCTTGGGAGTACAATGGCTTACTACATTAGGAACAATTGAGATGAACTTCCAAGAACTATTCATGAGATTTCAATTGGAAGGAAGGCTAGTAGAGCTAAGGGGGTTGAAGGAAAAATCTCCACAAATGGTAAGCTCTCATCAAATGCAAAAGTTTCTTAAGAAAGGAGTGGATGGATTTGTGGCCCAACTATGTTCATTAGAAGTCTCTCAATCTAATACTCCTACTCATCCAGATTTGCAAGCTATAATTGATCGTCACTCGGTTGTTCTTGGAGATATGCCTAAAGGACTTCCTCCTAAGAGGGATCATGATCATGCCATACAGTTAGTCCCAGGGAGCCAACCACCGAACATCAGGCCTTACAGGTATCCACACATACAAAAGAGTGAGATAGAAAAGGTTGTTGAAGAGATGCTAGAGGCAGGAATCATCAGGCATAGCCAAAGTGCCTACTCCTCACCTGTGGTGATGGTACGTAAGAAGGATGATACTTGGCGCATGTGTCCAAATTATAGAGTGCTCAACATGTACACCATTAAAGATAAGTTTCCAATTCCAGTCATTGATGATTTGCTAGATGAATTAAGTGGAGCTATGTTTTTTACCAAGTTAGATCTTAGATCTGGTTATCACCAAATTCGGATTAAGGAGGAAGATATTTGTAAGACAACATTTCGGACTCATGAGGGTCATTATGAATTTTTGGTGATGCCATTTGGTCTTACCAATGCACCATCTACATTCCAAAGTTTGATGAATTCCATTTTTAAGTTCTTGAGAAAGTTTGTGTTAGTATTCTTTGATGATATATTAATTTATAGCAAGACTTGGGAAGAACATTTGCAACATGTGGACCAAGCATTACAAATACTTGAAGATCATAAACTCTATGCTAAGCCATCCAAGTGTGCTTTTGGTCTTACAGAGGTGGAGTATTTGGGACACATAGTTTCACATGAAGGAGTAAAGGTGGACCCTAACAAAATTAAGGCTATCATGGAATGGCCTATTCCAAAAACCATTAAGAAACTGAGAGGATTCTTGGGATTGATAGGGTACTATAGAAGATTTGTGAAGAATTATGGTAGTATAGCAGCACCTCTCACCACTCTATTGAAGAAGGATTCCTTTCATTGGAACGAGTCTACCAATACAACATTTGAGAGATTGAAGGAGGCTATGTGTACAACTCCAGTACTTGCCACTCTTGACTTCACCAAGGAATTCATTGTGGAATGTGATGCTTCTGGAAATGGGATAGGAGCAGTGCTCATGCAAGAAGGTCGACCAATTGCTTTTCAGAGTCGTCAACTAAAAGGTAAGAATCAACTAAAACCTATTTATGAGAAGGAAATGCTAGCAATACTCCATGCAGTGAAACAATGGCAGCCTTATCTATTGGGTAGACATTTCAAGGTTAAGACAGATCATGATAGCCTAAAATATTTTTTGGAACAACGACTATCTTCTGAAGAGCAACAAAAATGGGTCACTAAGATGTTAGGATATGACTTTGAGATTGTATATAAGAAAGGGAAAGAAAATATTGTCGCAAATGCACTATCAAGGAAGGATGAGAAAGATGAAGCCTTATTGTGTTCCCTTTCAATATTACAAGCAAATTGGGTGGAGGAAGCCAAAGCAGAGTGGCAAAATGATGTTGTGACAAGTAATCTCATCGAGCAATTAAAAAGTGATCCTAGTAGTTCAGATAAGTTTTGTTGGAAGGGAGATACTCTTTGGTATAAAGAGTGTTTGTATCTCTGCAAGAATTCCAACCTTAAAATCAAGATTCTCACAGAGTTGCATAAGTCTCCAGTGGGTGGTCATTCAGATTTTTGAAGACATATCATCGAGTCAAGCAAGATTTCTTTTGGGAGGGGCTAAAGGGTGATGTTCAAAAATTTGTGGCTGAATGTTTGGTGTGTCAAAGGCATAAAGGGGAGACAATTAAGACACCAAGTCTCTTGCAACCCTTATCTATTCCTAGCCAGCGTTGGGAAGAGGTATCCATGGACTTCATCACAGGGCTTCCCAAATCTAAAGGTCATAATGTCATCATGGTGGTAGTTGATCGGCTCACTAAATATGCACATTTCATTGCATTAGCACATCCTTTTACAACAAGTGCAGTGGCTAAAGCTTTTTGGAGAATATCCAAAAGCTACATGGTACACCTAAAGTTATTGTTAGTGATCGTGATCCTATCTTCACTAGTCACTTTTGGAAAGATTTATTCTCATGTTTGGGTACTCAATTGGCTCTTAGCTCTTCATACCACCCTCAATCAGATGGGCAAAAGAGGTTGTTAATAAGTGTTTGGAAGGATATCTACGTTGTTTCACTTCAGAGAAACAGTCTCAGTGGGTAGATTGGCTACCACTTGCAGAATGGTGGTATAATACTTCTTTTCATAGCTCATCAAAAATGTCTCCATTTTTGGCACTTTATGGATATCATCCTCCTTCCATCACATCATCAATTAAGGTGTCCCCAAGAGTTAGGTAGTAGAAGACCACTTGCTTCATCAACAACAAGTACTTTCAGGACTCAAGGATAATTTAGCCATGGCACAAAATCGAATGAAACAATAGGCAGACCAACATCGTAGTGAAAGAAGTTTTGAAGTTGGGGATTGGGTCTTCTTGCGATTGCAGCCTTATAAGAAAATCTCACTAAAGCAGCAAAGAAAGAATAATAAGTTGTCTCCAAAGTATTATGGTCCATACCAAATCATGCAGAAGATCGGTAGTGTTTCCTACAAGCTTGAGTTGCCACCAACAACAAAGATACATCCAGTTTTTCATGTTTCTGTTTGAAGAAGGTAATTGGGCATAATATTCCCACTCAAACAACACTTCCTGAGCTGGATGAAGAAGGAAGAATCATTTTGGAACCAGAGTGCATTTTGTCAAACACGCACAAAGAGGCTGAGGAATAGAACTATCACTAAGTATCTCATTCAATGGAAGAAGTTACCAGTTGAAGATGCCACATGGGAAGACAAGGAGTTCATTCAAAAGTTTCCAAACTTGATTAGCATTGAGGACAATGCTTCTTTGAAGAAGGGGGGCATGCTACGCCCTTAATATTATTGTACATTGGGTTATGAATAGTCGGCTTGTGGCTATCTTAACTCTCTATTAAGTCATATTATCATTAGTATATTGTTATTTAGTTGTTTAGGTCAGCCTAAGTCTTATATAGGTGTGTCTAAGTCGGCCTAGGTGATATCCTTGGCATAAATATGTATATATAGGAGCTTGTGAGTCTTATTTTCATCATCAAGTGTGAAGTGTGTTCTCATTAGAGATATTTGGAGGTTTCCCCCTCGAAGTGGCTTGTTATTCTCAGTTATTATCAAGTATTTGCAGCATATTTCATATCATATTCTTCTATTGTGCAAGTTATTTCATAACACGTTTTAAGACAGGAAAATGCGGTGTTTGGAGCAGCAAATGTGATTTATCAGAGCAGATGCTTTACGAAGTGTGGCAAATGCAGTGTGACAGAGAAATTGCAGTTTAACAAATGCGTCTTAGGATGTAAAAAAGTTAAATTTTCTAATGTTTTGGTTAAAAACCTGAATTGTTGAAAGTTTGACTGTTTTGTTGTTTGTTTTGTTTTAGTAACCAGCAAATACTCAACAAGCACGATATTTCAAAAAGTAAACAAGCACACAAAAGAACAAGTACGATCCTAGGTTAGGTCAAGACAGTATTCGCTAGACTCCACATGGCTTTCCACAGCCGCATATCAGTAGCGTGTGAATCTAGAAGCTTGGCTACACGGGCTCCCCCTTACAGTGCACTCTCTTCTTAGGCCAACTAAGCTTCCAACCCCCATGAAACTCCCATGGCAGATTGATCACCTCGACTAAAGAGTGCAAAGATGTGGAAGGCTTCACACAGACCAGAGTTGTACTAGAAAATAGAAGGTTTTGGGATTAATACACAAGAGTTTTTAATTCGGGACCCCCGTTCGAGTGGCCATACATGGGGCAAGGGATTAATCACCGATTAGGTGACACTCCAGCCTGAAGAGGTTAATCTCAACAGGGTTTATGGGAGTACTACTCTATCCATATGACACATCTGCACATTTATATACCGATCGGGGGTAGCTTGGCTTTAGCTCTGTTGCTAGTTTGAGTTGTGTTGGGGTGATGAAATCCCCAGGCAGGCCCAATTTCTAGAGGCAATAATCATTTCTCTTACACCCAGGATTGCATTACTGGGCAAGGGGAGAGGATACTTCGGTTATTGCATCAGGGTTACACAAGAATAAAGTGGGTCTAGCTTTCTGATCACCTAGTTTGCATAAGGTGAGAACATATTCGCCTACCACTTTCAAACACAATCAGATAAAATGAAACACTTGTTTATTTTAAGTGCACCAAAAATAAATGTGTTGTAATCTAATAAAAAACAAACACAATGTTTAGAAATGAGTCTTCGACATTCAAACCTACAAAATCACAAGTTAGTAGTTTGCTTAAATCATATTGGACTCACGAAATATAATTGCCACATGCTACAAACAAAAATTAGTAACACAAAAACCATATGCTAGAAATGAGAACCAGAATGCCAAACATAAAAGAACAGAAAACAGAAAAAAAAATAGAATGCAAAACATAAAAGAACAGAAAACAGAAAAACCAGAATGTAAAAGGAAGAAAAGGTTACCAGTCAAATGTGTCATAGCAGAGCAGATATGTCTCGATTTGACAGGCAGATGCGGCTCGTTATGTCAGATGCAGCTTTCCAAACTGCGTATGCGGCACCTCAGAGCAATTACATTGTTTTATCCTTCGAATGTGTCATGATGCATCAGATGCAGCGCGATAAAAATCAAATGCGTCTTTCCGTACTTGTACCTGCAAAAATGACAGAAAACCAAAAAAACCGTACGGAACCAAAAAATAAAGCAGTCGAGTTCACCAATGTATCAATGGGTTAATTTCCTAAGGTTAGATTATCAAATAATAAAGAATACAAACCCAAAGAAGCTATCAAGAACAATGAAAACTAAAACAAGAACGATTATACCTATCACTCGTTGAAGCTTCCATGATTCACCTTCATAGCACCTTCTAACTTGCTGATTGTTGCCCTCAGATCGAGTGTGTGAGCAATTTGGTACTAAAGACTATGACAAAGTTCTAAACAAGCTTTGAAGGATTTGAAATATAAATGTCTATGCCTATGAGAGAGTGATGAAATGACTATGCCAAGAAATTCCTAAGACTTAATGAAATCAAGTACAAAAATAAATGTTGTGATATGTAAGTATGAGTGTGAGTAGTTGAAAATGTGAGCAAAATTGTCATTTTATAGAAAATACAATTTTGGATGGACGGACGAGATTGAAAGTTGACGGAAGCCTAAAATTAGAGGTCTAGATTGCATGTGACAATCCCTAATTAGGGTTAGGGAGAAATTATTAAATGAGTGGTCAAGATGTCATCTGAGAAGATCAAATTGGCGATCAAGAATAAATGAGATAATTAGTCAAAAAGATAAATATTTTCAAAAATCAAGAAGATAAAAGACTGCTTGATTTGTGAGATTCGAAAAAATCAATAAGATAAGAGTTGAACTAAAAAGTAGATTTGGAAAATCAAGAATTTGCTCAATTGCTTGATTTTTGGAAGAAGATTACCATTTTGAATTAAATTAATTCAAAATAGCAATTTTGTGTGATAATAAATAATCGATTTTTTAGATTATTTACTAAAATGAACTGACAGTCAATAATGTGATGGGTATGTGCAGGATCATGATGGGCCAAAAAGTGGCGATATGATTTGTATTTGTAGGGTATGTGGCTAATGACTTTTTTTTAACCAAAATTAATGAAACAAAAAATGTTTTTAAAGGATATTCTCAGCTTTCCACCAATATAAATTATGCTTTACTTTGAATTTAATAATTCATTTTCTATTTGAATTACGACTAAAGTCCTGATTGACAGGCTGATTGAAAAATATTTATAGCTTTCAAACAGTATCACATTTTTTGAATCTAAAACATGTGTCACATTCTATGCTTTATATACTATAGGATTAAAAAAGGAAAAATTAAATTTCATGAAGTTTTGACCAAGTTAAGGTGGTTAGACGTACGAGTTTTTATATTTTTTAAAAGTTGTAATAAAAAAATCATAATTAATTATTTACTTGAAAAAAATTACAAAAAATATGCATCACATTAGGACATGACTCCTCTACTTATATCTAAAATATTATAAAAAAATATTATCATTTTATTGTGGTTAGAGTGGTCGAGACAGCCTACTTCTTATTTTTTTCCTAAAATTTAAGTACTACTCCATTGAAATTTTAAATTTTCACCAAATAGATTTTATTTTTAAAAAATAAACCTAGTAGTTTATAAACTACATTCAATTTGCTACAAATTCTATTCTTACATATTTTTGAAATAATATAGATAACTTATTCAAATTTTACGCCAAGTTGCCTAACTTTGATTTTTGAATTTTTGCCACTTAAGGGTCTATTTTTCCATGATGATCACACGATATCATTTTAAATAATTAATTTATTTAAAATGAGAGAAATGTTAAATTTAGCAATTAAATAATTAAAGATAATTATTTAATTTAGAGGATTATGACCGATAATTAAATAAATTAATAAATTCATTTAATTATGATAATTAGTGACATATTAAATAAATAATTGAAATTCATTTATTTAATAATTAGGAAGACTAAATGAACAAAGATAATTAAATAAATTAACAAATTTATTTAATTGTAAGAAGATAATAGACCCTTAGCGACGTATTGAATAAATAAATATAATCTATTTATTTAATAATCATGAAGAATGCAAGAGACGTGAATTAATTAAATAATTATGAATTATTTAATTAATAGTCGAATGTGGACCAAGGACATAATTAAATGTCACAATTATGCTAGGACGAAAGTGGTAAAAATAGAGCTTGCAGGCCTAGGTCATTTTTATGTGTCTACACTTTCAAGCTTGGAATAATTTCAATGGCAACCTAAAGTCAACAATGCCAATGTGAACTAATTCCAAACATCTTAGTTTCTTATGGCGACCCAAAGCACATTGCCTCGAGCTATAGACACATAATTAAGTGTTTCTAGATTTCAAGAAAGCTGACCCAAATCCTGAAAAGTGTTGGATAAAGGCTAGGATGTCACCAAATGCGTGTTTAGCCTTAACATTTTGAAAAACGTTCTTGTTGGGGAAATCGGTATTGAGATTTTTCTGCAAGTTGATGCTTATCATATACCTGTAAGTGTTCTTGACTTTTGGTACTTAATTGAACCCCCCTTATAATAGATCTCTAAACATAAAAGTTCCTTTGTATTCTTTTGCTGCTTTAATTTGCATGTTAATCTTTTAGAATGTTCCCGATTTTCTCCATAATGTCATCCTGTTGCAATCTTATACTAATGCTCCTTGACTTACCTATGAATTTTTCTCCACCCAAATGCTTTTAAATATTAAATTCTTATAGTTCTTGATTCATAATTACCATTAGGGTTGTGAAGTTCTAAAACATGTGTATTCTAAGCATAGTCGACCTATTTTCTTCTTCCAAATAGCTCAACTTTCAGATTGATAGGAAAGTAAGATATTACTAAAGGGATTATATGTTTATTCAAGGATTTGAATATAGGGCGATAGATCAAATTGGTGTGTAGGATTTCTATAACTATGACTAACCTTGTATTTTCTATTAAAATTCCTAATGCTAGTTATTTGATATTTTGTATTTTTTATTGTTGAAGGAATTCTTCCTGCCAATCAAAATGTGCCAAGTAATTGTTCAGACTATCTTAAAACATTGTTTATTTTAATTGTTTGGGGAGAATAGTTAATTTGAGCTGAAAATGTAGAAGTGACATTAAGCCGTTGTTTTGGCCAATATATATATATATATATATATATATATATATATATATATATATATATCCATTGTTAAACCATTTCTAAGTGTTTGGAAGCTCTAAGGATTTAACACTATGAGAGTGCTCACATAGTAAACCCTAATTTAAAATATAGTTTCATAATCTTTAATAAGTTAGACTCAACCCTCTTTTATATTCATTGGGTATTATGTATTGGTGAATACTTTTATAGTTAGATTCATAAGCTTCATTAAGTTAGAAAATAAGTATTAATTTCCTCACATTAATTATGGAGTAAGGTTGAAATTTGAAATTCAAAATGACTAATAGGAATACCTATATTTTGGATGTTGTTTAGTAATTTATGCTTAGGGAATTAGAGTTAGACATAGTAAATCATGAGTCTAGTGTATGATTAATTCTTGAAGATGAAAATATTGGAAAAGTAGATATATTGGAATTCAAATAAACTAAACTTGGCTTATTCATGTTTGCATTATCATAGACTTAAATTTTGAGTTGATATTTGTATCTATTAGAGGTTGATACGGTATGTTTAAACTTCCCTTTATTGAAGAGTTTCTTCTATATGTTAATATTCTTAAAGAAATGTTAAAACATGAATTGATAATTATAATGGTTGATGTTCATAGAGTTAGACAAGAATATACCTATAATCTCAAGTAATACTATGGATGTATTTAGGGATATGTGTGTGTAGTTTGTGAATGTGTATTTTTATCGAGACAAGTGCTAGTAAAACTTCTACACTAAAATTTATTTGCCATTAAGTATTATCTGATAAACTTGACTTCAGGTTGAATAGGTATCTTATTAGTTTCATTGTACCTATTGTCATAAGGTTTGAGTTTAACCATTTTATTTTTATTATTCTTATTTTATATCATGATCCTTATAGTAATGAGATTCATTCATGACTATACCCTTATTTTTATTTTAATATAGTTAAGTTATTATTGCCAATTTTTATCTTAGACAAAATCTAGTTACCGTACACTGTTGAGTGGATATTACCTTATGATATCATGTGATAATTGGTGTGAATATTAAAAAATTATCATTTGACAATTAATTATTGATTCGAAGTAGAGTGGTATGTTGAATTTGTTATAATTAAATGGGTATCTAAACTTGACTGCTATAAAAGATTTTATGTTAGGATTTGGAATCGGTCTTAAGTGTTTGTATAATTGTTTTAAGTGTTGGATTAAGTGATTGAGTTAGAGAGTAAAATGAAAAGTGGGAATAATGTATTTCATGGTTGCATTGTTTATTTGATTACTTGTTTGTATATTGTGTTGATAATTGGAAATCGGGATGATTTTGATAATGGTTTAAGAGTGGGAGTATTTTGTGCAAAGTGGTTAAGGTTGGCTTCCAGAGGTTTAGGAGGGAGTAATTTTACATGTATAGTTTTATAATTGTTTAGTTTTGGAAGTGGTTGGTAATGTATTTGACATGTGTGTAAGAGGGTCTATGTCTTGCACTGGGTATGCTTTCTTGTGATTGGGCTATGTGAGAAAGATGGTCAATGTCTTGCTCTGTGTGTGGGATTCATGTGATTTTGTTGAGTGCACAAGATGTTTTTTCTTACCTTTCTTATTTGTAGGGTTTACTAGTTGCAAGTAGGGGGAGTGGCTCTTAATGGGGGTTGAAACCCAAAGTGGTGACAAGGATAACCCATTGGAGAGTTTCTTAATCCACTAATAACCTAAAATGAATTAGGGGGATGGATAGATTTTACATTAAATAAGATAATGGATGCCTCACCCATGCCTAAAGTGCTTTTTTAGGCTAAGGATGGATTGAGAAGGCCTAGTTGGAAAGATCAAATTCCTTGTCCTCACAAGAGGAATTTTTCTTCCACATGTGTCACCCTATAGGGCCAAGACCTAGTGAGATGTTTACCAGGACAACCATAGATGGGGGGCAACATCTAGTGAGATACTAGAGACTGCCAGGAAAACCCATGCCAGGACCACGCGATGACACTCTTCCTTATTGCAGTCTAGCATTCCCTAGTTATGTTTTCCCTTTATTTTGTGTGAATTCCTCTAGAAGCAATGTATGTGTTTATGTGATGTTAATGTTGTTGCAGTGTTGTGTTGGGGCCATGTTTAGCCTTGTTCATGTTAGCATTCTATCTTCTTGACTATTTTTTTGTAGTGGGACCTTATGTTATCTCCTAGCATGGGGGGTGGACCTTAGGGTTCCACATGGTCGAGAGGTTGGTGCTTTTTCCTCCATTGGGTTCTCTTGTTGCTTGTGTGTGTGCATGGAGGTTGTAGCTTGTGTAGCAGATTCTAGTTCATTTTCCAGTTCGAGGAGACAATATTTTATGTATATGTACTAGACTTGTATTTCAACTGTACCATTTATTTTAATTTGATGTATTCTTCCCAGTTGTATTTAGGGAAGCATTGTTGTAAACTTTGTAATGATGTAACAAATGTAGATGAACTCTCTCTTGTAATGGATAATTTTAAATGATGAATCTTGCTTATTTTTATTAATTATAAATGATCCTTAATGGTTTTATCTAATGACATGTTATAGAAAGTTCATATTGTAAAATCATTTAATGTGGTGAATTAAAATGAACTCTTGATTGTTAGATAAATCATGATTAATGGAATAATTCTAGTTTTTGATTATAGTTGTGTTAGTAGCGTAGTCATGGAACCTTAGAGGACTTAGGTTATATTATACGTTAAGTTATGTTTTGTAGTTCACTGTTATTTCTGATAAAAATAAAATTGTTCTGTTATTTAGTCATGCTTGTTTGTTGTCCTCTAGGGTTCCTTGGCGGGGCGTTACATCTTGGTATCAGAGCTAGGATTACAAACACTAGGTACTCTGGTTTCATATGAGCCCATTATGTTGTCTTAGTGCTCTTAATCTTGAGCTTATGTTTTTCCCCTTCTATCATCCTTGCCTAACAACCTTAGACTTAACCTTTGGTGGTGTTTGTCCAATGGTGCAAAAAACTGGTGGAAAGGATAGTACCCATGGTGTAGTGCACAATGCAACAACATTCTTTCTATTGGGGATGTGCATTATGGACCTTGTGTAGCCTTGTGATGTGATTTCTGGTGATGTGAATTTTTGTGTATGTGAAGAATATATGTTAAATCATGACTATGGTACTTATGAAATGATAAATTGTGTTTCTATGCTTCTAAAAAGGTGTAAAACCATGATCTTGTGTTGAATATGTTATCATATTTAGTGTTGTATAATGAATAAAGTGAAATGTCTTGTCTATAAATGATGGATATTTAATGAAAAATATGTGCTTTGTGTGCATAATCATGTTGTGTTTTATGGAAGTGTAGCATTCTAATGCAATGAATCAGCTTTGATGTTGGTACAAATATGTTATGTTTCTACCCTAGCTTATGACTTCCAGGAGTAAGTCAAGTTTTAAGGGAGGAGGATGTAGTGCCCCTCCATTCTCATCATGGATGTGCAAGTAGTTTGGATTTAGAACTTGGAGATGAACATAAAAGAATAGGGATATTTATAGGTGTTGAGATTATGGATGCATAGGGTCCCTGAAGCTGCAGTCTTCAATGGAGGACCTTTCCCAGGAAAGATAATTAACCACACAGAAAGTGTTGCAACTAGGCATGCACAATGGAGATTCTATATTGATCTACATTATGATATTGGATGATTACAAATGTAAAAAATGCCCTAAATATATAGGCATGAGAGAGATGCAAGATGCAAGATGATGTTGCCATGTGTCATGATTTAACATGTGACAACATGTGAACCCTATCTAAAAAATTATTAAATGTTGAGATAAGTTCTAAGACAACTCATCTTCTAGAAAGAATATTATCCCTACAAAAAAGGAAGGGGACATTACCCCATTATTAAATGATTTATTAAAATGCAATCTAGGACTAAATAATATATGACCTAAGTTAACTTATGCTAGTGTAATAATTAGTTTAATTACACTAACACCCCCCCATAAGTTCAACTTAGGGAGGAAAATGCAATGATTATGTAGAGATGATGATGATGATGGGTCCCAACTACAAGGCCATGTTAGGTACCCATGTACATGATAAAGATGCAAAAAATCTCCCACAACTGGAGAAAAGGGGAAAACCTAGTGGGAACAAAACCCCTCTCCAAAAAGAAGATGAAAAAGAAAAAAATGTGAGATAGGATTGGAAGGATGGAGAACTCCCAAATACCCCCCAAATACACCATCCGTCACATGGATACAATACAATAGCCCCCCCATAGGGAGGAAATAGAGAGACTATATAGCCCCTCCAGAAGATGTGATCACCTGCAAAGATGGTAAGTGTCTAAAGACAAAACAAGATCCAATGTCGACAAACAACTTGTCTCCCTTTTGGAAGAAACAAAACCAACTGCAAGTACAGAGATGCTTCCCATTTCAGATAGGAATTGAAGGAAGGAAGGATGAAGATGGATGTTGATGGTGTCTCTGAACTCTGCTCAAGTGTCTCCTTGCCTGAAGATGAAGATGCCACAATCAATGAAGAGGGTGACAAACCAGGATGATGTGGAAACTGATGCTGAACAATATCTAAAGACAATGATGTAATGAATATGATGGAGACTTGATAGCCCCCCTAAATGAAGTGTCCTCAAAACCATTGAAAGAATTCTGAAGCAACAAATGAGTCCAAACCACAAGTCTCCCACTAGGAAGAAACAAATCCAATGGTGGATGCTGAAGAAACCTCAAATCCTGAATGGAATTATAGGGAAGAAGTCTCATACATGAAATCTCTAAAGAGAAAACAAGTGTCTCCAAGATAGTCTCGGGATCCCCAAGCATGGTTGAGACAAAAGGACAAGAAAACTCAAGAAAACTCTCCAAAGTATGATCTAAATAGAGGAGTGATATCCCCTCAAGAATGTCCTCCAAACCTGTAGAAGTAGCCAAGTCAGTGATACCTAAAATGAAACCATCCTGTGATGCCAAGTCTGGAAAACTAAATGTGTCCTAATGAATGATGATGGTGGAAGCTTCAATCAATGACTCTGGACAAGGAATCACTCAATGTGAAGGGATACCAATAGTCTCTGATGGAGAAGAAGCACTTGAAGGAACCTTGTCAACCTCTTCGGAAGATTCAAGGCAATCAACCTCATGCACAACAATATCATCATGGGGTACTTGATCTGAGGAATGACATTCTGAATCTTGACCATCGGGGAAGGATGGAGTGTTTGATCCTCCATATATCTCCCAAAGCTTAGTCCAAAGGATGTGAGGAAAATCACAATGATCAATAGATCTCAAAACATCACAATCAAATTGCATAGAAATGATCTCCAAAAGAGTGTATCTGCTGCAACTCCAAGCAAATTCATGAATACCTTCACTTGGATGGGGAACTATACCATACAGATGAGGAAATAGATCAAGTGATTGGAGATGGTGGCTGATACCATCTTGCCATTGTGAATAGTTTCCCTTGTGCAACATAACCAAAGAAGGAGTATATGCAAGCCCCATAATGAACTTTCTCCAAAAATACAAAGACAAATGACCTTCAACAACAAATAAAGACTTCCAAGGATGATGTGCAACTGAAGTGATGCTACCAGGATCAAAAATTCTTTTCCCAAGCTTTAGGATATCCAAGTTATTGAACATATGCACCAAACTAAAAAAATCAATGCAAGAGTACCTGGAGCCAAAACTGATCAAGGAGTCTGGACTGATGAAAAAAGCTCTGAAAGATCTTCCTGATGCTGCTGGAATCACTGAAATATAATGAATGGTTGCGAAGATATGAGCCTTTATGTCCAAATTAGGGTTTTGTCTTCAATTATATGTAGAACTTTGTATAAGCAAAATTTTGTAGATTTGATGTCACCACTAGAAAGTAGACGAAATTCTCTTTCCGACGATATCTCGAGTGCTAATTTTTGATACCCTAGTGAAAAGTTATGATAAAATGAAAAAAATTCCTAGATGAGGCACTCTACAGGCTAACGAGGAGAAAAAAATAAGCCCCTCTGGGCTGTCACTTGGTTGCTGATATGACTGTAGTGAAAAAGTTGGCAATAAAAAGGGTGCCACCTCTGGCAGTGATAGAGTAACAAAAATGAGCGGTGGAGTGGTGGTTGCTGGTGGCGCCACTCGGATATGAATGGGGCCCCTTGGTCATCGATGGGACTGAGGTCCTAGCTAGTGGGGGCTCCAAACACACCAATGACAAATGCCAGCGGTGGTCGATGGTAAATTCCAGTAGGTGACATTGGACGGGGCCGGCGGTTGCCAGGGAATCATGATTTCTGGCAACAAAGGAGGCAACATGGTGGTCGGTACGGGACCAACAGATGGGCTGACGTACCTCCCTGTAATGAAATGAATGCACTAACCAGAATATGCTACAGACTTTTATGAATTCCGACAAACCAATGAATTTTATTTTTTAATATTACAAATTGCAATTAAAAAATCAAAAAATATTCAATGATTTAATCAAAATCTTTCCAAAGAATGTCGTCAGATATAAATAAAAGCCAATGGCATAAAAAATTCAACCCCCTTATGAATGCCGATGAAGAAAATATTGATGGATTCTGACCAACATTAAATTGCATTCGCATCAAAATATTTTTTTTGCAAACTATATCAATAGCCCAAATTGATTTTTTGCCAAACAAATAGAAATATAAGCCCGATTTTTTTTTAAATAGAAAATGGCCTGCGACTAAACAAATTTTTCCTCAGAGGACAACTAACTGGGATGATTTTTAACTACAAATTGTACTAATAGTACGGTTGATTTTGCAAACCCAAATACCTCTAATGGCTCCCAGGTTGATGTATCCGATTTTGATGAATGGGTAAGCGATCCTAGGGTGTCGAGGCCTTCTGAAGACAATGGCGAGCTCAGATCTGACTCTATCTGCTTTAGAAATCAGCTTGGTCCCTGAGTGGAGTCAAGTAGCCTTCAATGGAATCCTTCAAGCCTGCAAAGAATCTCGCACACCAATTTTCTTCATCGAGGGTTGATGTTTCACTAGACAAGCTTTGATACCATGTTGAGATTATGGATGCACAAGGTCCCTAAAGCTGCAGTCTTCAATGGAGGACCTTTGCCAGGAAAGATAATCAACCACACATAAAGTGTTGCAACTAGGCATGCACAATGGAGATTTTATATTGATCTACATTATGAGATTGGATGATTACAAATGTACAAAATGCCCTGAATATATAGGCATGAGAGAGATGCAAGATGCAAGATGATGTTTCCATGTGTCATGATTTAACAACATGTGACAACATGTGAACCATATCTAGAAAATTATTAAATGTTGAGATAAGTTCTAGAAGGACAACTCATCTTCTAGAAGGAATCTTATCCCTACAAACAAGGAAGGGGACATTACCCCATTATTAAATGATTTATTAAAATGCAACCTAGGACTAAATGATATATGACCTAAGTTAACTTAAGCTAGTGTAATAATTAATTTAATTACACTAACAATAGGTATGTGCTAATGATGTTAAGTTGTTGATGTTGCATATTATGAATTTATGGACTATGTGATTATCTCTATTATGCAATTATCTTGTGACTAATCTTATCCTGATTGTTGTGTATCTGACTATTATATGAGTTGATTTGATTACTTGTTGATTGGTTATATAGATATGTATGCATGACCATTTTGTCTGTTGTAGGTTGCAGGTACTGGGCATTGACTTCACCTGAATTAGCAAGTCTAAGCATGCCTTAAACCCAATGTAACAGCTGATCGAAGATAAAAATTTGGTCCCCTACCCTAGCCATCATCCTCAAAGAGGATGAGTATCTTGTTCATTACCTCGTCAGCGTTGTCAGATGTTTATGGTCAGTTGGTCTTGATTTTCGACCCTAGTTAGGGTTTAGGTAGTTGTTGTTGTCATTAGGGTTGTTTAATTTTATTTTTTTTGATAAATGTTGTTTTGGTTAATTAATGCATTAAAATAAATTATTAAGTTAAAAGGGCACTTTGATAATTAAATATAAATATATTTATAAATAATTATAGTTTATAATAAATTTAAAAGTGTAATGTAATATTAAATAAAATAAAATAAAATCGAATTATAATGAAATGTGTTAATTGATAAATAGTAAAAATAATATAAAAAGATAGAAAGGTTTTTATGGAGCACATGCATAACTTCAAACAGATGGTTGAAAAAGGAAACTTGATGTTTTATTGGGGATTTTAGATATTTTATTAGATATTTTATTTTTGAAAATCAAACAGCCTTCCTTTTGTGAATAATTATCCTTTTGAGAGATTTTCATGATTATCGATTCGGTTTTTGGGAAGGGAAGTAATTTTTTGTCTACAAAAGAATTTTTGAAAAATAATTGCATTCTTTGTTGATTCTGGAAGGGAGGAAGTGGAAGGCATTGAATCAAATCATTTTGAGGAAACAAATTTTCTAGTGATTCTTTGATATTCTTACGATAGTGTCATTATTGGATTGATTAACGATTTAATCGTTTGTTTGTAAATTTAGTACAAATATATCCTTATGCATATCTTGGATTTGTTGCATTCCTGAGAAACCGTCTATCTACATCTACCGATTGCCTTCTTGAATGTGTTTGATAAATCAAATGTGTGTATATCTTGCAACCATTTCATTCAATGGGATAAATTTATGTCATCCATCCAAATGTATTTGTTGAAAGTTTTCTTAGATTTTTTAGCATACCCTTCATTGCTTTCCTTTTGGCACTTTGCTTGTAACATGATAACCAGCAGCTTGCATGTGTATATGAATGAGTTCGTTGTTCTATGAATACTTTAAGCTGAGTTTTATTTTGATGAAAAACCTTATGCATGGATTTCGATGTATATATATACCTTTTGTTGGAAATAAATAGATATGGTTGGGCATATGCTTATATATAGTTTAATAACTATAGTTCCTCAGCATGCTATAATCAATGCTATACCCCTATGTTTTATTTCTAAGTCTTATTTTCAATGGTGTTTATTCGATTTCAACTGATAGATACTTTTATGTATGGCAATCTCATATTTTAATCTATAATATTAAACCCCTTGCATTCGATACTTGGTATCTTGCCTCATTCTATTGAATATGTTATATCAACAGCTTATAGGCCAGTTGTGCTCCCATCTCTTCTTACACTGCCCCTCCCATACTAGACAATTTCAATATTGTTATGGCAATTCTATTTACTACATTTTATATTCAATATTGAATATTCTAGGTCATTTGACGGTTATGTTAGGAATGTGAAATTGTATTTGAGCTATTATGTTGGTATTCGATTCTAGCTTCTTGATTAATTATTATACTGGTATTCGATTCTATCTAGTGTTCATCGAATAACACTCCTCTACATGGAACTTGTTGTAAGCTCTTCCTGTGTTTAGTTTTCGATGGGGATATTTTATGCTGGTAATTCGATACATATATGTTTAGTTTGGAAGTTTGATTAGAAATAGTATCAAACGCTTTCAAGCTTGGAATAATTTCAATGGCAATTGAAGTTCACAATTCCAATGCGAACTGATTCCAAACATCTTAGTTTCTTATGACAACCCAAAGCACATTGCCTTGAGCTGCAGGCATAGAATTAAGCGTTTCTAGATTTCAAGAAAGCTGACCCCAATCCTGAAAAGCATTGGATAAAGGCCGAGATACCACCAAATGCATTTTCAACCTAAACATTTTTAAAATCATTCTTGTTGGGAAAATCAGTATTGACAATTTTCTACAAGTTGATGCTTATCATATACCTGTAAGGGATCTTGAATTTTGGTACTTAATTGAACCCCCCCTTATAATAGATCTTTTGCTAAACATAAAATTTCCCTTGCATTCTTTTGCTGCTTTAATCTGCATGTTAATCTTTTAGATTGTTCCTGATTTTCTCCATAAAGTCATCTTGTTGCAATCTTATACTAATGCTCCAACTTACCCGTGAATTGTTCTCCACCCGAATGTTTTTAAATATTAATTTCTTATAGTTCTTGATTGATAATTACCATTAGGTTTGTGAAGTTCTAAAACAAAATTCTCTGCTATACATGTGTATTCTAAGCATAGTCTACCTATTTTCTTCTTCCAAATAGCTCAACTTTCAAATTGATAGGAAATTAAGATATTACTAAATGGATTATATGTTTATTCAAGGATCTGAATATAGGGGGATAGATTAAATTGGTGCGAAGGATTTCTATAACTATGACTGACCTTGTATTTTCTATTAAAATTCATAATGCTAGTTGTTTGATATTCTGTATTTTTGATTGCTGAAGGAATTCTTGTTTCCAATCGAAATGTCCCAAGTAATTGTTCGAACTATCTTAAAACGTTGTTTATTTTAACCGTTTGTGGAGAATAGTTAATTTGAGCCAGAAATGTAGAAGTGACATTAAGCCATTGTTTTGGCCAATGTGTTTAGATATATATATATATATATATCCATTTTTAAACCATTTCTAAGTGTTTGGAAGCTCGAAGGATTTAACACTATGAGAGCGCTCACATAGTAAACCCTAATTTAAAATATAGTTTCATGATCTTTGATAAGTTAGACTCAACCCTATTTTATATTCATTGTTGAATAATTTTATAGATAGATTCATAAGCTTTATGAAGTTAGAAAATGAGTATTCATTTCCTCACATTAATTATGGAGAAAGGTGGAAATTTGAACTTCAAAATGACTAATAGGAATACCTATATTTTGGATGTTGTTTAGTAATTTATGCTTAGGGAATTAGAGTTAGACATAGTAAATCATGAGTCTTGTGTATGACTAATTCTTGAAGATGAAAATATTGGAAAAGTAGATATATTGGAATTCAGATAAACTAAACTTGGATTATTCATGTTCACATTATCATATACTTAAATTTTGAGTTCATATTTGTATCTATTAAAGGTTGATATGATATGGTTAAACTTCCCTTTGTTGAAGAGTTTCTTCTATATTTTAATATTATTAAAGAAATGTTAAAACATGAATTGATAATTATAATGGTTGACGTTCATATAGCTATGACGTCATCGAGATCAAAGGGCCTTGTTAGGCTATCCAATCATACAGCCAAAACACAAATCACACACACACAGATTGATACAACATAGGTCAAAAATTAACTTTTATTCATTTGGAACAAATTAAAAAATTCACATCTACAGGGCGATTCCCTATTCCACTTCTCATCACATTTGTAGGCTACATTGCCTAGTCTACTAGCTTCTCTACCAGTACCTCTCCTTCTTGCTACGAGCTACCTCACCACTTCCACTGCTCTCCCTTTCTCTATCTCCTGCTATCTCTTTATACGGTATTCCTCCTCCATGTCAGTGTGGTCGTTCTTCATTCCTGTGTCGTAGTATCACCAAACAATTACCTTGTTATGAAATAACTTGCACAATAGAAGAATATGATATGAAATACTTGATAAGCCACTTTGAGGGGGAAAACCTCCAAATAGCTCTAATGAGAACACACTTCACAACTTGATGATGAAATAAGACTCACAACCTCCTATATATACCTATTTATGCCTAGGATATCACCTAGGCCAACTTAGACACACCTATATAATACCTAGGCTGACCCAACCAACTAAATAAAAATATACTAATGATAATATGACTTAATTAAGAGTTAAGATAACCACAAGCCGACTATTCATAACCCTATGCACTATGGAAGTAAGGGCATAACATGCCCCCCACCTTTACAAAAGCATTGTCCTCAATGCTAAACACTTGTGGTAGTTTCTTCATATAATCTTCATCATCCCATGTAGTAACTTCAACTAGAAAATATTTCCTTATAATGAGGTAACTTGGAATTGTTGATGTCCCCAGCTTCTTCATGCATGTTTGGAAAATTAACTTCAGCTCCGAGATGTGTCTTCCCTTTGCATCAAGCTCTTGATGGTGATGAATGTGTTCTTCCTTTACTTGAACCTTTTGATGTGGCATAGAGGAAGAGGTGAGGAATAGTACATGGTACCCTTGCATTGGTTGAATATCTTGATTAGGAACTTCTTCTTTTTCTTCTTCTTCATTATCTTTTTCTTTTTCTTTTGTTTCTTCTTCTTCTTCTTCTGCTTCTTCTTCTTCTTTTGCTTTTTCTTCTTCATATTCTTCTTCTTCTTCTTCTTTTAGTTCATCATCTTCTTCTTCTACTACTACTACTACTTCTTCATATGATTCTTCTTCTTCTTCTTCTTCTTCTTCTTCTTCATCCTCTTCATCTTCTTCTACTTCTTCTTTTGGTTCTTGTTTCCTTGAGACCTCCTTTCTTGGTTCATTCATAAAGGCACCTAACATGCTTCGTATGTCCGATATATCTCCTCTTAGGTCACACATATCCATCTTCATTGAGGAAATTTCTTCCTTGACCTTACTAATTTCCTCATAAGGATTAATATCCTCTATTGTTATCCAATCCTTATCAAGAGTCTTCCCTGGTGTGACAACATTCTTTTTGCCCCGTGTCGCAGGCCCCGTCATGATGGGAACCAATAATTTTGAAATAAATCACACAAATGAAACTTCAATTCTCTAAAGTTTTTACTGTAACTTACTAGGGCCAAAATAACTCTCATCTAAAAAAAAATTCAAGAAATAAGCAGATTTGCAACCTTGAGAGTGATATTTGTGAAAAACTTAATTTTTCAATAACTTGCTTATTTCTGCTCCAATTCGTCCAAATTTTTTGTTCTAAGCTCCTTTAATATGTCTTAAAAAACCCAATAAAAATTAGGCTCCAATTCGGAAATATGTGAGAGATATACAGATTCTAAATAAATTGTGTAAAAACCCTAATTTTGCAATAATTCGCTCAATTATACTCCAATTCTTCTGAAATCTAGACTGAAGCTTCTTTAATATATTAAAAAACCCTTTAAAATCAGAAAAAAAATGCCAAAATTTGAAAGATATGCTCTTCCCAAATTCGCCTCCACTATTGAGAAAAAACCTTGCCTCTACGGTGCCAAGATCATGCTCTGAGACCACTTGTTATGAAATAGCTTGCACAATAGAAGAATATGATATGAAATATGTTGCAAATAATTGATAATAACTGAGAATAACAAGCCACTTCGAGGGGGAAAACCTCCAAATATCTCTAATGAGAACACACTTCACAACTTGATGATGAAATAAGACTCACAACCTCCTATATATACCTATTTATGCCTAGGATAACACCTAGGCCGACTTAGACACACCTATATAAGACCTAGGCTGACCCAACCAACTAAATAACAATATACCAATGATAATATGACTTAATTAAGAGTTAAGATAGCCACAAGCCAACTATTCATAACCATATGCACTATGGAAGTAAGGGCATAACATACCTCGCTATCAGGTGCTCCACCAAGTTGGCCAATGAAATTGTATTTCACAACAACGATGTGAAACACATCAATATTGCCTTGCCACATGTCATGACCTAACTTGTCATCCACTGCTGTTGACCATTCATCTCAACCGTTCATCTCAATCTATCCCATATCCTTCATCTTATAGTCTTATCAGAGGAACCTTCAATCATCATCTGCTGATACACTTGCTTCTCACTGATGTTCACTTTACACTTTTTCCATCGTTCCATCACTAAGACATCCTAGAAGGTCGAGCATTGACAACCATCAATCACGCTGATGAAAACCCATGATGACACCTATCCACCTCATCGCCATGTCACCTCTCCATAATCCACAACAAGGATGTGGATTACCATTCATCCAATCTCATTATGCCACATGTCTACTTCATCACTATTGTCACCCACGTCATCATGACTGCACTTCATCCTTACCCTACCGGGTCCCACAATCGTCATCTCACTCCTATCACCCTATCATTGGGTGTAATACCCCTCATGTTGTTGTTGCTACTCTAATACTCTTTTGTATGGTGTTGTGTACTTGAGACTTTGATGGTGATTGTTTCACCAGTTTGACTTCTGTGGTTTGCAGTTTAGTTTTCTTGGATGCTTATGATATTGTTTTATGATGTTGATGATATGATGATACTTGGTGTTTGGTTTTATCTGGTTACGTTTATCATCTAGATGTGGTATTATGTTGTGATGTTATTTCTTAATGCTTGTTTCTAGATATTTATGATGATGTGTTTTTTGACTAAGTCTTGGTGAAAGGACAGTGTAGCATCGCTCATTTGTAAGCGCCCTGCTACGCGATGACTACCTTTCATGGTGTGCTTGTGACTGGATATAAATATATATGTTGCTTGATGTTGGTTTGATGCAGGATGTAGGTACTTGGCACTTAATCCACCTGCGTTGTCAGGTCTAAGCATTCCCTACAATCCTAACGGGTATGAAGTTGAAAACAGAGTTGACAAGAAAGTTTCCTTGTCCGAGTCCATCACCCCATCATTGTGTCTAATGGTGTCGTTCGTCTATGACCCCGTTCCTATTTTTGGTATCATTTTGTTTTTAGTTGTTTATTTTAATCGTTGTTTAAGTGTCATTTTAATTATTTGTTATAATTGATGTTTTCCTTGGCGTTTAAGTAATCGTTTTTATAACGTTCTTAAGGGAGACATTGATTTAATTAAATTATTAAATTAGATTATTAAGTAAATTTTTCTAAAATTATTAAATTATTTTTGAAAATTTAAATTGTAATTAGATGAATTACGTTTATGAAAAAGGTTTATAATAATAATAATTTATTAAATGTAATATTATGATTTAATATTTTTAATTGTTAAATATTAATTAAAGATAAAAATTAATATAATGAGATTTTAATTAATTGAATATGGAGATAAATATGATTTTCAATCAAATAAAATCTATAAGATTTTAAATAGCTGGAAAATTTGTGAAAAGAGTGGAAAGGACGAATGCATGAACATGCACATTTTGAAACTGAAAAGGCAATGGAAAATTGCTATCTTGACTGATTTTAGTTTTCGAAAACTAAAGGCAATTTGCCGATTTTGTGTTTGTAATGATATATTAGCTGATTTTACTTTTGAATATTGGAGGCATTTCTTTAATTAAAAATGAAAAAAGAAAGAAGCTAATTCTCTAGTTTTTGGAACCAGAAGCAGTTTTCTCTGTAAAAAATTATTTTTCTCTCTCTGTTATTGTAAAAAAAAAGAAAATATAGTATAGATTCAAGGCTGGAGAATTGGTAAAAAAGGAAGACGGATTTTTGGAAATCGAAGAACGGATTTGGGTTGCGATAGAGGAATCAACTCAGCTCACCATATATGTTTGCAACCGTCATTTTTCCAAGCTGGTGATATGTTTAATTTTCTTGTTCTTCATCTTAATTGTTGTTGCGTTCAACTGAAACAACTAAAATTGAAACACTGTTTTAGCAGCCATACGATTAGCAAACAACATGCTTCTTATTCCATGAATTTTCTTTGTTTAAGTTGGAGGATCAAATTGATTTATTTTATTTTGTTTTTTCCACCACTTAATCTATTTGCTTCAGCTAGGTAATTCAATTTTGCTTATAAATATATGTCGTTTTCATGTTACTCTCATGCCTTCTTACATATCGGCCCATCTAGTGAAGATTTTAATGCGGTAGTGTGTGGTCAATTATAATTGTTGTCTAGTGCCTTATATGTGTTGATCCCTTTAAGATAAAATTGATTTTTTTCTTTGTTGCATGGTTTTAATTATGTTTTTGGTTTTTGAAGAATTTGAATTGTTGAGTTTGACCCCTGTTAAAGCTCTTAAATCTCATAAACTCATACGCATAGCCTATTGTTAAAGCCATGCCCCCTCTCCTCTAATCTTCCCTTTTCTTGCTATTGGCCACACCCCTATAGCTGGGGTTTAATCAGTTTCTACTTTATAAACATATGCATGAGTTGGTCTTCTTCTCATTTTATTGTTTGTTCATAACCAATTAAGGGAAACTTTTAACTTTTACCTTGCTTAATTCTTTGCCATAACTTAATGTTATTTGTGGTCTTGTTATACATTTAGTTTTGCAAACTTGATTTCAATGCTATCCCTTGTTTTTCCATCGCCATCTCAGTCTCTAGGTGGTTGTGCTATTAACTAGGTTGGAGATTTATTTTGTTTACGTGCCCAGTGCTATGGAGAAAATTGTTCTTTCCACTCCATGCTCCCCCTTATGTTGTGCATAGCAGCACAAAGGTTGTTGTGCGTAGCCCATGGAGCAGCCCATGGAGGCCGCACCCCCCTCACTGGCTCCCCTAATGCCTTTAGACTGCCCTATGATGTATACACTAGTTCTTATGGTTATGTCATGTTGGTTTTTTTTTTTTTTAATTTTCATCTAGACAGATTTAAAATATTCTTATTAGCATTTCTTCAATTGAATACGTCATGCATATTCATATAAAAGAATAAATTTACATGTGCACTTGTGTTGTAAGTGATAAATTGTATTTTATTAAAATTTTAATATGCAGTTTCTGAGAATCATTGCATTCATTTTTAAACAGTGGTGATAATAAAGTAGTTATAATTACATATATATATATGTGTGTGTGTGTGTGTGTATAAGCATTTTAATGTCTATATATATATATATGTATATTTATAGACATGCATAATATTAAAAAGGAGTTTGGTTGCTAAAATACATATTAATTATTATAGAAAATGTTCATATAGTTTCTTGATTAATTAAAAGATCTCCACTATGATGAATTAAAAATGTTCCTTAATTTAATGTTTCTTAATTCAAAAGATTGAATTTAATGATTTTGTTATAGATTTATAAATAGTATTGTTAAGGTTTATTTAAAATTTTCCTTAAGATTATTACATTGTTTATGTTAGGAAGATTAGAGGTTGATTATGGTTCTTTGGTTCCTTGGAGTGAGTTTCTCTCTTGGGTTTATTAGTTTGTGAGGATGTTCTCATAGTCAAGATTTGAGAGTTTGTTGGGAACCCAAAGTTTTGAGACTTTCCTTGTTGGGAGTCAAGGGTAGTTTGTTTAGAAGGCTTCCAAAGGCAGTGGGAAAGTTGTGTTGTCAGAATTTCATGATCTGACCTTTGTTTTATTTCTTGTGGGTATTACCTTGTGTTGTTAATTTTCCTTTGTTGCGATTCTTTGGTGAGATGGTTCATGCCTCACACGTGCACTTGTTTTGTGGTTTTAATGTTTGGTACACCCCTTATTGTTGTGAGTTTTAGTTTGGAGCTATTAGGGAGAGTGGCTCTTCATGGGGGTCAGCACACAAAGGGGCAACCTGGATAACCCATGAAGGAGTTGGTTAAACAAGTGAAAACCTAATAAAATAAACTAGTGGGATGGCTAGGAACACATTAACCAAAGATACGTAAGATACCTCGTCAATGCTGTTAGTGCTTTTGTAGACTAAGAGTGGGCTGAGAAGGCCGTGGTCGGCAAGATCACTACCTCGTCCTCATGAGTGGCTAGCAGTCTTGCATGTGTCATCCTATGGGGTTGTTACCTATTGAGAGGCAGCCTAGGTAACCATAGATGGGGGTTGATGCCTATTGAGAGGCAGCCAAGATAACCCATGATAAGGCTGTGTGATGACACTCTCCCATAGTATCCCTTGCCATTGCTTTTGTATACCTTTGGAAGCAATATTCTTGTAAGTAGTCATTGATGTTGTTGTTTGTTATGTTTTGGTTGCTTTTTTGTGGTTGGGTCTTGTGGTCGTTCTGCTTGATTGTCTTGGATCGTGGGTCTTTCTTGTCAGCTCTTAGCATGGGGGGTGGGCCTTTGGGTCCATGTGGTCGGTTGGAACTTGTTATACACCCCATTGGGTTCCCTGTCAGTGTTCATGTAACACGGTGTTGTTTCGATGCAAAGTGTTCTAGAGTTCACCATATATTCAATTGTATATTATTCATTCCTATTATACTCATGTCACTGATACATTTTGACTCAAATTTTGATGAAATTTCGTAGAAATTTTGACAAACTTTGAAACGTCAAAATTATGACCCAGCCGACGATGCTAGGTCAGAATTTTGACATTTCAAAGTTCATCATAATTTTGACGAAATAATTTTGACAAAATTTTGTCGAAATTCCAACGAACTTTTGTCAGAATTTGAGTCAAAATGTATCTGTGTGTATTTGATGTACTACTCCCACATTGTGTTGGGAAACATTGATGTATACTTATGAAATTGAATGATGTAATGTAATGTAATAGATGTAATGTATTATTTTACCTTTGTAAACCTTATGTGGTTAATGATTCATGGTAGCTGTTATTTGATGTGTTGTATCTGTGGAAATGTGCTTCATTCAATTCACATGATGATAATATGTTTAATGTTATTGTGATTAAGCTTATCTTGTTTATGTTGAGTTTTCACATGTGAATGTTTCTTATTGATGGAATTATAATGGATGTATGATTTTGTAAATGTATGCTATGTCATGTTTTATAGTGTAACTTGGAATTCATTCGCTAGTGTTATGGTCTGGGTGCAGGTTTCGTAATGTTGTCACGTGTACCCCAAAGCATGTAGGTTGATAGTGTAATTGTATAGTTGCATTTCTTGTATTGTAACTTAATGTACATCTCATGTATCTTTACTTTAAAAAAAAAATTGTGTTGTAATTTTTTTCTTAGTTGTCCTTTGGGGTTCTCATGACCGGGCATTACAACTTGGTATCAGAGCCATGTTTACAAACACTAGGTTCTCTAGGTAATCTGAGCCCATTAGGTAACCTTCGTGTTTCAGTCTTGATCTCACATGTTCCCCATCTAATGTTGTGTAGGAACATGCCTTGGGGTAGGGGTCGTGGTTGTGGAAAAGGCCAAGGTGGTGGCTACGGAGCCAACCGCCAAAGTTCATCGCCTCCAAGCTCCCATGGTTTAGAATGTGAGGAACGTCTGAGTTCCCAAAACAATTTGGGAAGCGGAGGACAAAACCTAAAGCAGCCGAGTTTGGAAGGAGGGAAGTTGTGACACCTACTAGAGGAGATTCTGGGTCGTTTAGGCCCTAGGCCAAAGGAGGAGCAGCGGGTGGAGAGAGAAAGAGAGAGATCACCAAGACAAAGAGAATTAGGATGTCGTAGTGGCAGGTCACATGAGAGATCTGTTGAGAGCTTGACCTCCCACATTCGATGGCACCGGTGGTCGATTAGAGGCAAAAAAATGGCTGATCGATCTAGACCAATGCTTTGCTATGCATCCATATGGTAGTAATACTAAGGTTGGGTGTGCCATCATGCACTTTAGAGGCTTTGCATCCACTTGGTGGCGACTTGAAGAGTAGAAATTGCACCTAGACATTAGCATGGTGACTTGGGAGTTATTTTTGGAGAGATTCAGGGCCCGTTTCCTTTTAGACCATTGGATACAACATAGGGAAAATGAATTCCATGAGTTGAGACAAATGGAAATGTTTGTTGAGTAGTATGAGCGCCAGTTCTATGAGCTCAAGCAGTATGTGGGAATCGACAATGATGGGGCAATGATAGTTCAACACTTTGTCAGGGGCTTAAATGCTTGAATCAGTGGTGGAGTCTCATTCTTCGAGCCAAAGACAATGGAAGTAGCTATTGAAAAGGCTCATCTTGTGGAGGAAAGCTTGGCCATGGATTTGGGAGGCCACACGGGTGTTCAGATTGGTAGTGCACCTGCATCTGGTTTTGGTTCTCGAGGTGGGAAACCTCAAGCTCCAGGCTCTTCTAGGAGTCATTGTGCACCCTCCAAGGGTGGTCAATAATAGTAGCAGCAGTCGTAGTTGAAGCATAATAATTATCAGTCTCGGCAAAGTAGAAGATCTAAGGCCAGAAAGAATCAGAATTGGCTACGAGTTAGGTAGAACCATTTTGAGCAGCCTACAAAAAGTACATAGTTGACACCTAGTAGGGGCAGTTTCCAGCAGTCTAATGCTCTGTCTAGTGGAAGAGGTTTTGGTAGGGGCACAAGTTGTTTCTCCTGTGGTCAATAGGGACATATTGCTAGACAATGGCCATAGAGGAACACTATAGGTTTTAGTCAAAGACTAGTCACTTCTGAGATGATAGTGGGTGATGCAGGTAGATCACACTGAGTTTTCATAGCGGTTGACAACCGTCAAGCTGACCATCAGGGCATTGTAGTTGAGACATCAGGTGTGTTACATGGCACTAGTATTTCCATTCTCTTTCATTTTGGAGCATCATATTTTTTTATCTCTCCTTAAGTAGTTTAGCGTTGTAGATTGGTGGTAGCAAGGCAAGACATTAAGTGGCATGTCAAATTGGCCTCCAGGGTAAAGGTAGTATTTGAATCACTTGTTCAGGGTTGTAGTTTGGGAATTGGGTCAATGGTGACTATGGTGGACCTCTGAATCCTACCTCTTGGTTCCTATGATGTTGTTTTAGGCATGGATTGACTGAGTGCTCACCGAGCTATAATAGATTGTCGCCACAAGGCTGTGTTGTGTGGATGATTCAAGCAATGAGGTTGATATTGTGGGAATATAGAGACCTATCTCACTACGAATGATCTCTGCCATGCAACTGAAGATGCATCTCCATCAAGGTTGTCAATTGTTTGCTGTGTTGATCAATGACTTGGATTTGGGATAGATTCAAGAGGTGTCATTGGATGACTCTCCTCTCCTTAAGGAATTCTCTGATGTTTTTTTGAGTGAAATTCTAGGGATGCCACCAAAGTGTGACATCGACTTTAGAATTGATCTTGTACCTGGAGCTGAACCCATATCTCGGGCTCCATATTGGATGACAACATAGGAACTTTAGGAGCTATGTTTCTAGTTGGAGGAATTATTAGCAAAAGGGTTCATTCATCCTAGTGTTTCCCCTTAGGGAGCACCAATGATATTCATGAAGAAGAAGGATGGATCACTCCATTTGTGCATTGATTACAGATAGCGTAACAAAGTGACGATGAAGAACCGGTACCATTTTTCAAGAATTGATGACCTGTTTAATTAGATAAAGGGGGCTTAGGTATTCTCAAATATTGATCTTAAGTCTGGATACCATCAATTGTGGATAGCCAAAGTTGATATACACAAAACTGCATTTTGTACTTGTTATGGGTATTATGAATTCACTATTATGTCATTTGGGTTGACAAATGCACCATCAGCTTTAATGAGTTTGATGAATGGAGTTTTCTGAACCTACTTGGATAGATTTATTCTCATGTTTCTCGATGATATCATGGTCTACTTGAAAACTATGGAGGAGCATAGGAACATTTGAGACATGTGTTGCAGTGCTTGAGATACAATCAATTACACACTAATTTGGCGAAGTGTGAGTTCTTTAAAACCGAATTGAAATATTTGGGTCATGTCATCTCTGGTGAAGGTATTGTTGTGGATCCTTCAAAGATTCAAGCCATCATTGATAGGCATGCACCCACGAATGTTCCTGAGATTCACATTTTTATGGGTTTGGCAAGCTACTATTGGTGGTTCGTTCAGGGCTTTTCAAGGATTGTGCATCCCATCACTTCTCTTCAGAGCAGAGGGAAGAAATTTATTTAGTCTGAGCAGTGCCAATTAGCTTTCCAGACCCTTAAGGAAAATTTGACTAGTGCACCGATCCTAGCAGTCCTTGATCCTACTAGGGATTTCATGGTGTGTACAAATGCTTCCTTGGAAGGCTTAGGAGTCATTTTGATACAAGAAGGTTGTGTGATTGCATATGAGTCCCAAAAAATCAAGGATCATGAGTTAAATTAACCCATGAATGATTTGGAGTTAGCCGTTGTTGTTCACACCCTTGTGAGATGGAGACACTTCTTATTGGGGCATCGGTTCAAGCTACATAGAAATCATCACAACTTGTAGTATATCTTTACTCAGCCAAACTTGAATGCTAGGCAGAGGAGATGGATGGAATTTATTTGCAAATGATTTTGAGGTTAAGTACATCCAAGGCAAGGAAAACATAGTGGCAAATGCTCTAAGTCGATAGAGACATGAAATTTTTGTAGTAACTCTTGGTGTGGAATTGAGGAGCTAGATCCTCACAACACTTTCCTCAAACAACTAGTATTAGGAAGTGAAATTAGAAATTGAGTCAAATAGGGATCTAGAGGGAAATTTTGTTGGTTATTTATTGGAATCAAATAGAATTTTGTAGTATTTGGGCTATATGTATGTACCTCTTGCAGAGGGTCTTCATACCCTAATCATGACCGAGGCACATTGGGCTCTCTATTTTGCTCATTCGAGAGTCAAGAAGATGTATGCAAAACTTCATTCACTATACTTTTGGGCTAGCATGAAGAGAGATATTGTAGAATTTGTGGTGAGATGTCTAGAATTTCAGAGAGTTAAGGAAGAACACTAGCATCCCGCAAGCCTTCTACAACCTCATCTCGTTCCTGAGTGGAAATGGGATATCATATCAGTGGACTTTATTGTCGAGTTGCCTATGACTTCTTGTTAGTACAATGCTATCATGGTCACTGTTGATAGGTTGACCAAGGTGGCGCACTTTTCTCTTGTCTAATCATCTTACACTGCTTCATCGGTAGCCATAATATTAATGGAAGACATTGTTTGACTTCACGAAATTCTGTGAAGGATTATTTCTGACAGAGATCTGGTGTTCACTTATGTGTTGTGGAAATCCTTGCAGTGTGCCTTAGGGACCCAACTGAACTTTAGTTCTGCATACCATCCAGAAATGGATGGTCAAATCGAGAGGGTCAACCAGGCTCTTGAGGACATGCTCCATATGTACATGATGGATCAACAGGCACTTTGGGAGGACTATTTGCATCTAGTGGAGTTTTCCTACAACAATGGATATCATAGCTCAATTGGAATGGCTCCCTTTCAGGAATTATATGGCCATCCTTATCGAACCCCATTAATTTGGGACCATCTTGAGGATAGAGTTCTGCTTGGACCTGAAATGCTTCAGGATATGGAGCAGCAAGTAGCTCGCATCAGAGAGCACCTTGTAGCAGCACAAGATAGGAAAAAGAAGTATGTTGATGCACATAGGGTCTACCATCAATTTTTTGTTGGTGATCGGGTTTTCCTAAGAGTGCATATGTGAAAGAGTCCAATCTATTATGGGAAGGGCTCTAAGCTTGCGCCTCATTTTGTAGGCCTGTTTGAAGTATTGGAGAGAATTGGCCCCGTTACTTATCGCCTAGCATTGTCTCCCAACCTATCGTGCATACACGATGTGTTTCATGTTTATGTACTTAGTCCTTATTATCTAGATGTTTCTCACATACTCTATTGGAATGTATTACAAGTCAAGGATGGACAACTGTCACTCGAGCCTGTGGCAGTTCTTCAGCACAGGAGGCTCACTCTTAGGGGCAAAGAAATTGAGCAGGTGTGGGTCCAATGGAACCCTAATGATGAGATTTCAATGACATGCGAGGATGCATCCCGCATTAGAGAGTCATTTCCTTATTTGTTCACTAGCTTCTAGGGGTAAGCCTTGATCTAGGGGGAGGATGTAATACCCCTCGTTTTGTTGCTTCTTTGATACTCTTTTGTATGGTGTTGTGTACTTGAGACTTTGATGGTGATTGTTTCACCAGTTTCACTTCTGTGGTTGGCAGTTTAGTTTGCTTGGATGCTCATGATACTATTTTATGATGTTGATGATATGATGATACTTGGTGTTTGGTTTTTATCTAGTTACATTTATCATCTGGATGTGGTATTATGTTGTGATGTTATTTATTAATGCTTGTTTTTGGATATTTATGATGACGTGTTTTCTGATTGAGTCTTGGTGAAAGGACGGTGTAGCATCACTCGTTCAAGAGTGCCCTACTACGCGTCGACTACCTTTCATGGTGTGCTTGTGACTAGATATAAATATATATGTTGCTTCACATTGGTTTGATGCAAGATGCAGGTACCTAGCACCAACTCCACCTATGTTGTCAAGTCTGAGCATGCCCTACAATCCCAACGGGTATGAAGTTGAAAATAGAGTTGATAAGAAAGTTTCCCTATTTGAGTCTGTCACCCCATCATTGTGCCTGAAGGTGTCCTCCATCTACGACCCCATTTCCGTTTTTGGTATCGTTTTGTTTTTAGTCATTTATTTTAATCATTGTTTAAGTGTCATTTTAATTATTTGTTATAATTGATGCTTTCCTTGGCGTTTAATTAATCGCTCTTATAACGTTCTTAAGGGAGACATTGATTTAATTAAATTATTAAGTAATTTTTTCTAAGTTAATTATTAAATTATTTTTGAAAATTTAAATTGTAATTAGATGAATTACATTTATGAAAAAGGTTTATAATAAAAATTATTTATTAAATGTAATAGTATGATTTAATGTTTTTAATTGTTAAATATTAATTAAAGATAAATATTAATATAATGAGATTTTAATTAATTGAATGTGGAGATAAATATGATTTTTAAATCAAATAAAAGCGATAAGATTTCAAATAGTTGGAAAAATCATGAAAAGAGTGGAAAGGACGAATGCATAAACATGCACATTTCAAAATTGAAAAGGCAATGGAAAATTGCTATCTTGACTGATTTTAGTTTTTGAAAACTAAAGGCAGTTTGTTGATTTTGTGTTTTCAATGATATATTAGTTGATTTTACTTTCGAATACTGAAGGCATTTCTTTAATTAAAAATGAAAAAATAAAGAAGCTAATTCTTTGGTTTTTGGAACCAGAAGCATTTTTCTCTGTAAAAAAAATATTTTTCTCTCTCTATCATTGTAACAACAAAGAAAATATAGTATAGATTCAAGGCTGGAGAATTGGTAAAAAAGGAAGACGGATTTCAAGAAATCGAAGAATGGATTTGGGCTGCAACAGAGGAATCAACTCAGCTTGCCATCTTCGTCTGCAACTGTCATTTTTCAAGGTTGGTGATGTGTTTAATTTTCTTGTTCTTCATCTTAATTGTTATTGCTTTCAACTGAAATGACTAAGATTGAAACATTTTTTTAGCAACTATGCGATTAGCAAACAACCTATGTCTTATTCCATGAATTTTATTTGTTTAAGTTGGAGAATCAAATTGATTTATTTTATTTTGTTGTTTCCACCACTTTTAATCTATTTGCTTCAGCTGGGTAATTCAATTTTGCTTATAAATATTTTTCGTTTTCATGTTACTCTCGTGCCTTCTTACATATCCACCCATCTGGTGAATATTTTAATGTTGTAGCATGTGGTCAATTATAATTGTTGCCTGGTGCCTTATATGGGTTGATCCCTTTTAGATAAAATTGATTTCTTTCTTTGTTGCATGGTTTTGATTATGTTTTTGGTTTCTAAAGAATTGGACTTGTTGAGTTTGACCCCTGTTAAAGATCTTAAATCTCATAAACTCATGCACATAGCCTGTTGTTAAAGTCGTGCCCCCTTTCCTCTAATCTTCCATTTTCTTGCTATTGGCCACGCCATTGTAGCTGGGCTTTAATCAGTTTTTAACTTAATAAACGTATGCTTGAGTTGGTTTTCTTCTCATTTCAATGTTTGTTCACAACCAATTAAGGGAAACTTTAAAATTTTACCTTTCTTAATTCTTTTCCATAACTTTACTATTATTCATGGTCTTGTTATACATTTAGTTTTGTAAACTTGATTTCAATGATATCCCTTGTTTTTCCATCACCATCTGTCTCTAGGTGGCTGTGTTGTTGACTAGGTTGGAGATTTATTTTGTTTACACACCCAATGCTATGGAGCAGATTGTTCTTTCCACTCCATGATCTCCCTTGTGTTGTGTGCAACAACACAACGACTGTTGTGTGCAGCCCATGGAGGCCATGCCCCCCTCACTGGCTTCCCTAATTCCTTTGGACTGCCCTATGATGTATACACTAGTTCTTATGGTTATGCCCTGTTGGTTTTTTTTTTTTCATATACAAATTTAAAAAATTCTTATCAACATTTCTTGAACTGAATACATCATGCATATTCATATAAAAGTATATATTTACACGTGTTCCTGTGTTGTAAGTGATAAATTGTATTTTATTAAAATTTTAATATGTGGTTTCTAAGAATCAGTGCATTTTTTTTTAAACAATGGTGATAATAAAGTAGTTATAATTACATATGTGTGTGTGTGTGTGTGTGTGTGTGTAATAATTTTAATGTCTTATATATATGTATATTTATAGACTTGCATAATAATTATATAGATATATGGGCAGGTGCATGAAGTTGGGTACCAATTTTCTAGCCACTTATGAATTTTTAAAAAAAAACGCGCTCGCGTTATAAGGTGCACACGTTATTTCGCATTAAAAACAAAGAAAAAAGTGAAATTATTTGCCTTGGAATACCAACCCAAAGGCTTCGAGGGCATTCCCAACAAGGCTAGAGACGTGTTTTTGCAAATTCTACAATTTTTCACATAATTACGTCCATGCTCACCATCAACATTGCATCTAGTTCAATATTGACAAAATCGAAAACATGGGTAATGTTAGGTTCTCTCTTAGCTATCCAACGATGTAATTTTTTTCACTTTTCGACAACGTTAAGCCTTTCATCCATAATTTATTTTGTTTGTATGTCTATTTTTTGCCAAAAAACAATGTTTAGTGTTTTTTTTGTTATAAATTAACCATTCATCAAAATTTCAAATAAATTACATTTTTAGAAACTAGACTCCATTCTACAAATTTTTTAAAAAAAAAAAAAAAAATCAATTATTTTCAAAAATTTGTAGGGGAGCACGGCCAAAATTCTTCTTTTCAGGAAGTACCCACTTAGAAAATTAGTAAAAAATAAAATATTCATTAAAAACTTATCAATAAAATTGTGCACCAACTAGATGCTATTAGCTAATTTCTGACCATAGCGATTTTAAAAATACTTCAAAAAATTTCACCGTGCTCAGGTCATACAAGAGTTGCTATGTTATGTTTTTCTGACAAAAACAACACCAATTTCTGTACGTCCCCCTTTTGAACCCCTTAATCTCAACTATTTTCAAAATAAATTAGTATTTTAGAAAGTAGACTTGGAGCACTTCGATCCTTGTTTTTGTTCCATCTCAAAATTTTGAGTGTAACTATTCTCAATTTCACGTCCAAGGTCAGCATTTCCTGATTTCAGAAAAAAAAAAAGTGACCACTTAAGCCCCCTTTTTGGGAACCATCTTGGTGCACTTACCCATATATTTAACATGAATTTAATTAAAAGGAGTTTGGTTGTGTTAAAATACATATTAATTATTATAGAAAACATTTATATAGTTTCTTGATTAATTAAAAGATCTCCACTATGATGAATTAAAAATGTACTTCCTTAATTTAATGTTTCTTAATTCAAAAGATTGAATTTAATAATTTTTTTATAGATTTATAAATAGTATTGTTGTGGTTTATTTAAAATATTCCTTAAGATTATTACATTGTTTATGTCAGGAAGATTAGAGGTTGATTATGGTTCTTTGGTTCCTTGAAGTGAGTTTCTCTCTTGGGTTTATTAGTTTGTGAGGACATTCTCATAGTCAATATTTGAGAGTTCGTTGGGAACCCATAGCTTTGAGACTTTCCCTGTTGGGAGTCAAGGGTAGTTTGTTTAGTAGGCTTCCATAAGTAGTGGGAAAGATGTGTTGTCAGAATTTCATGATCTGAAATTTGTTTTGTTTCTTGTGGGTGTTACCTTGTGTTGTTAATTTTCCTTCGTTGTTATTCTTTGGCGAGATGGTTCATGCCTTGCACATGCACTTGTTTTGTGGTTTTAATGTTTGGTACACCCCTTGTTTTTGTGAGTTTTAGTTTGGAGCTATTAGGGAGAGTGGCTCTTCATGGGGGTCATTGCACAAAGGGGCAGCCTGGATAACCAATGAAAGAGTTGGTTAAACAAGTGAAAACCTAATAAAATAAACTAGTGGGATGGGTAGGAACACATTAACTAAAGATAAGTAAGATACCTCGTCCACACCATTAGTGATTTTGCAAACTAAGGGTTGGTTGAGAAGGCTATGGTCGACAAGATATCTACCTTGTCCTCATGAGGGGCTAGCGGTCCTGGACGTGTCACCCTATGGGGCCGACGCCTATTGAGAGGTAGCCTAGAAAACCATAGATGGGGGCTGGCACCTGTTGAGAGGTAGCTAGGATAACCCATGATATGGTTGTGTGATGACACTCTCCCATAGTATCCCTTGCCATTTCCTTTGTATGCCTCTGGAAGAAGTATTCTTGTAATTAGTCATTGATGTTGTTGTTTGTTATGTTTTGGTTGTTTTTCTGTGGTTGGGTCTTGTGGTTGTCCTACGCGGCTATCTTGGATCATGGGTCTTTCTTGTCAGCTCCTAGCATGGGGGTGGGCCTTCGGGTCCACGTGGTCGAGTGGAATGTGTTATGCACCCCGTTGGGTACCTTGTCAACGTTCGTGTAGCGCGGTGTTGTTTTGATGCAGAGTGTTCCAGAGTTCACCATATATTCAGTTTTATATTATTCATTCCTATTATATTGATGTATTTGATGTACTCCTCCCACATTGTGTTGAGAAACATTGATGTATACTTATGACATTGAACGATGTAATGTATTATTTTACCTTTGTAAACCTTATGTGGTTAATGATTCATGGTAGTTGTTATTTGATGTGTTGTATCTATGGAAATGTGCTCCATTGAATTCACATGATGATAATGTTGGAAAGAGACACTGTACAAGTCATCTAGTGTTGTCATTGATGGAAACCTTAGTCAGTTATTTGATCCACACGTCATCATTTGATCATACCAGAAGTCAGATCAAAGTTCAATAATTAACTATCAAGCAAGAACAAAGCATCTGACATAATTGTGTTCATCGATTCATATATAATTTTATATTATCATTTTGAGTTGTGGATCTTAGGGAAGGTTGTTTGGTATATGATATTTGTTATTCTTGAATCTTAGAGCCTCGTATCAATCCGTGTGCAAGTTAGAAGATTTGGTTGATTAATTTTCTGATTAACAGTGCATGAAGGCCGACTAAGTGAATGTAGCTGTTGTGGATATTTGAGGAGTAACTCTTTAAGTGTTTTTTTGTTTAAGAATGTTCATTTGGGTCCTCACTATGTTGTGACCGACTTTAGTTGGTGCGCATTGAAAATTAATTATGGATTGAGCCGACAGTATGTAAATATTTCATATTTTATTGAAGCCAACATGTAGCGATTAAATCTTTAGTTGCGGATATATATAAGTGATCGATTATATCATTTTGATGTATGTACGAAGTGTGTTGATGTATGTTGTGAAAGTTAGAGGGGTTTTAGAGTGATTATGCACAGTTTCACTTGTGCATAAAAGGATTTTGTGATGCGAGTTGAAGCGGAGCAAAGCAGAAGAGAAGAATCAAATCGAAGGTAAAGAAATCAATTAATGTGCTTAACCGGAACTATTCTCGGGAATTTGTAGATGCTATTTCATAGTTCACCACTCTAGTTGTCTTTTGACATTGATTGTAAGGTAGTGAGCCTTTCTTTTTTTGAGCAGTGAACTCTAGGCAGTGTCCCTGAATGCAAGTGCATTCCTATTTTTGTAAACATCTTTTTGAGTATACTCAGATCATATTGTGGATTGACCTCCACTATGGTTTTTCCCCTAACAGGGTTTCCATATGAAAATACTTGTGTTATGATGTTGTGGTTTTTTTTCTTATGTTCATACATATTTCTTTTGGTTGAATGTTATAAGTGCTTTAAAGATCAAATTAAAAAAGCTAAAAATTGTAGAATAGTGATTCACCCCCCTTCTCAGTGTTCCTTGATTCCAATAATTGGTATCAAAGCATAGTTCCTCGAAAGATGTTTAAAAGCTTGGGGAAGATCCAAGAAAGTGATTCAATGGATTCAAATAGTCTTCAACAACAACTTTGGTGGCCCTAGATGATCTTGATCAGTCCAAATCTGAAGTCCGAGATTTACAGGGAAGTCTCAAGAATGCTGAGAAGTTCATTCAATCATTGAAAGATAAAATCAATGGGTCAAGGGAAAATAGAAAGGAACTTTGTGATCAGCTTAAGTAGAAATAAATTGAGGGCATTGAAGATGAACAACCGAGTCAAGCCTTGAAGGAAAAGACAAGAATGTGAAAAGCTTACCAAAGAAAATGTTGTTCTAAAGCATGAAATGGAATCTATTGTGATGAGGATGACCAAGGAGACTGGAGAAATGAAGAAGAATGAAGAAAATATTGCTCAGTCCTTGAAAGAAAAATCTAAAGAATGCAACTGAATTAATGATGGATTCAATCAGTTGGAGCTTGAATTGGAACAATCTAGAAATAATGAAGAAGAGCTTGAAAAGAAGATTCTTGATCTTAGAGATGAACTTGCTACTACAAATGAATTCAAGGAGAAGTTCAAGATTAGCTCATCCAAGCTTGATGAATTGATTAAAAGTCAGAGGACTAAAGGTGACAAGCAAGGTCTTGGATATGAGGAAGGAGAAATTTCCAGATTTGGACAAAGGATATTCAGGAAGGGTAATCAGATGAACAAAGCTGGAAGGTATTTGATAAGACAACCTAATGCTCAAAGGTTCAATGGTTACTAATTTTTTTGCAATAAATTTGGTCATATGGCTACTCAATGTAGAAGTAGAATGAATTCTAGTGGCCCATCATTTTCTAGTCAGTGTTTCGATTGCAATAAGTATGGTCATAAGTCAAATGAATGCAAAAATATGATGAACAAATTTAAAAAAGATGTCAGATGTTATACAAAAATAGATTTGGCCATATTGCTAACTAGTGCAGATCAAGAGAAAATCAATGGAACAACTGGGTTGGACAAAGAAATGTGGTGTGCTACAATTGCAACAAAGCTGGTCACATTGCTAGATTCTGTAGAAGTAGGAAGGGTCCAGTGAATCAAACGAAAAACATGCAAAAGGATGAAAAGGGAAAAGGAAAAGTTACTACAGATGAGATCAGGAAGCAAATGAAGACGATATGGGTGAAGAAGAGTCCCTCTATTGCAGGAAATGAGTCAGGACTAGAATTAGGGTTTGGAAATTCTTCTGGTAATTCCTCTAAGAATTAGATTAAGGCCTCTTGCCTAGGGGGAGTTCTCAAGAAAATTCTTCAAACCCCCTGTCGGTAGTTGGTACCAAGATGTGGATGAGTGTAGTGATTGCATTGATGATCTACAGATACTATTGGAATAGTTGGAGAGAGTATTTATGCAAAATTGAAGGTCCACATAAGAGTTATCTTTCATAGAGTATGGAAACAGGGTATCCAGATGAGTTAGGGATAAAACATTTATTGCGACAAAAAGTTAGTGTGTGAATGATAAAAGGTCATTTGTATTCTTCATTTGTCACTTTTCACTTTGAGAAGAATAAGTTTGGAGAGTTGTGAGGCAAAATTTGGTGAAGTTTGGAAAAGATTCAAGTGTGAAGGCGATTCCACGATCAAACCCTAATCCGACGAAAAGGTATTTATCGGGAAAACTTGTGATCTTGTGAATTTGTGAAATGGCTGCTTCATTGGTAGTTGATATCAAGGATAGACCCCATCTGAAATTCAAGTGGCATCCTTTCAAATTTGTTAAGATAGAGCTCTTAGGTGCATTTTCATCCATTTCGTACGACATCTTGCATATTGAAGACATTAGGGCATACATTCATGCAAAATTTGAGTTAGGGAGCTCGCAGTTGTTGAATTTGTACTCAAATCATATAGTTGATAGTTGATATCAAGGATAGACCCCATCTGAAATTCAAGTGGCATCCTTTCAAATATGTTGAGATAGAGCCCTTAGGTGCATTTTCATCCATTTTGTATGTCTTGCATATTGAAGAAAATAGGGCATACATTCATGCAAATATTGAGGAGTTAGGGAGCTCGCAGTTGTTGAATTTGTACTCAAATCATATAGTTGGAGAAGATTTCAAGGTAAAGCCCAAATTCAAAACCCTAGAGGAGAAGAAATTCACATAGATTGTAAAATTTCCCGTGTTTGAAGAAAATGAGTGGGTCTTGTATATTTTGAGCCGAGTTCATGCTGAATTTATGTGGTTGAGTCAACCTTTTAAGATTACAAAAGAAGCTATAAGCGTTGTTACTAGTTTAAATTCCTCTGATGGGTTGTCGATCTTGAAGTCTTTGAAGAATTAAACAATTACTAATGCAACAGGTTCAGTGTTTGATAAAAGAGCTATGACAATAGATGATATTATTGAAGTAGATGTTAGATTTGCATCTATGGTTATTGGTTACAAGATCTACCATTCCAACCGGGATAATTCTATATTTGGTACAACTATTTATGCAGCATATCAAATGGTGAAGGAGAATGAAGAGTATGATATATATGAGTTACTCTGAAGCCAGTTAATGAAGAATCTTGGTAAGATCAAGAAAGATAAGAAGAATTACTTTAAGTATGGTAATCTTTTGTTGTGTTTGTTGGGTATGTGCAAGATCATGGTGCGCCAAAAAGTGGCAATATTATGAGGGTATGTGGCTGACGACTTTTTTTTCACCCAAAATTAATGAAACGAAAAGGGTTTTTAGAGGAGATTCTCAGCTTTCCAAAAATATAAATTATGATTTAATTTGAATTTAATAAATAATTATTATTCATTTTCTATTAGAATTATGACTAAAGTCCCCGATCGATAGGCTGATTGGAAAACATCTATAACTTTCAACGGTATCATCTTTTGAATCCAAAACATGTCACATTCTATGCTTCACATACTATAGTATTAAAAAAGAAAAATTAAATTTCATGAAGTTTTGACCAAGTTAAGGTGGTCCAGATGAGTTTTTATATTTTCTAAAAGTTGTAATAAAAATTCATAATTAATTATTTACTTGGAAAAAATTACAAAAAAATATGCATCACATCCGGACATGAGTCCTCTACTTATATATAAAATCTTACAAAAAAATATTATCATTTTATTATGGTTAGGGTGGTCGAGCACAACTACTTATTTTTCCCTGAAATTTAAGTACTATGCATTGAAATTTCAAATTTTCACCAAATAGATTTTATTTATTTTTAAATAAACCTAGTATTTTAGAAACTACATTCAATTTTCTACAAATTCTATTCTTACATATTTTTGAAATAATATAGATAACTTATTCAAATATTTACGTCAAGTTGCCTAACACTGATTTTTCTGAATTTTTTGCCACTTAAGGGCCTGTTTTTTGCACGATGATCCTACACATACCCTGTTCTTTTACTTTATGAATGAAGTTATGGGATTTGGAAAAGTACAATGGCAAGCTAATAAACCGGTAGCTATTCAAATTAGAGATATCTTGCACAGAGTTGGTGATAGTAAGACAAGGAAAACTGTAATCTGGGGTTATTTCAAGAACTTTCAAAATGAAATGCAAGCAAGAGAAAGAATCCCTACTTCTATTGTGAAGAAGTATAAGGATATAGTTTGTTTTATGGTTGACATTGATCAATGCTTGATGGAAGTTACAGATCCTAGAATGGTCTAGATTATGCCAATGGGCTATGAAGTTGAGGAGAACATTTTGGAGCTATATGCACAACATTTATTGAATAAACCTCGAGATTCAACAAAAGAGAGGTTTGGAACCTATGAAGAAAAATATATGCAAGTACATGAGCAGTTGAAGAAACCTATGATAGTCCAAAGAGTAAGTAAAGAAGTGGAAGCCTTTGCAGAGAGCATGGGTATATCTGTAGAAGTTTAGAGAGAAGCTAGAAGAAAGAGAGAAGAATCTGAAGTAGGAGAGTCAGCTAGAACTGAATCTGCTAGTCCGACAAAATCCTCTGCCCGAACTAGATCCACAAGAAGCTCTACTCTCTCATCTAGTCCTACAAGGAAGTCAAGTCCTATGAAAGCTCAAGCCAAGTCATCCGAGAGAGAAGGAAAAAGGAAGGACAAGAGCACAAGAGTTTATGTTGTTGTTTTTGAAGATGAAGAGACTAAATCTAATGAAGGGATAAGAGAAATCAAGAAAAAGGGCACAAAGGAAGCAGCAGTCTCTAAGGACAAGCCCTCTGGTGAAGAGGAGAAAGCAAAGAAGAAGATGAAAATAGACAAATTAGGTATGTCAATAGAAGAAGTGGAGAAAGCATTGATTAAGGATGGAAATCTTAGGACTCTTTGTGAATGGTATGACACCTTTGACAATGCCGGTCAAAGAGTTCTTGAGGAAGCTTCAATAAAATACTTGAATAATTTCAATATGACTCTTATTGAAATAATGTCTACACTACCCAAAAGCCTATATGAAGTCTTAGAAATGAGAAGAGTGAGTGCAAGGAAAAAAGAAGAAAAAATGAGAGAACGGATACTTCTGATCTATGTCCAATGATGTCATTAGGAGAAATGAAGAATATACTAAATGAAGCAAAAAGGGATTTTAAGAGCAAAAAAAGGGTGAACAAGTTGATGATTGGACATACTAAAGAAGTTGTAAAGGATACTAAGAAAATCCTTAAGGAAATTCTATTAAAGAACAAATACAATGTTGTTTTTGAAGAAGTGCATCATGGAGATGCTCCATCTGGTCTAGTAAATGAAGAATATATATTTGAGGACACTCTAAATCCAATAGATATACATGATGTTGAAATTCCTATGGAGACTGAAGTTCCTAAAGTAGTGTCAGTTGAAGAAAAATAGATTCTTGAAGCCATGCAAGAATAAGTGCCTAAGGAGAAGAAGGATGAAGTGAAGGAGATTCCTATGGAAGCAAGAGACATTGCTAAGGAAGTGGAATTTTTAGAAGAGCAACAGGAAGATTTTGATCATGAATTGACTAGAGGTCCTATCAATTTGGCTACTTTGTCTCCCATTGAGAAACTAAAAGTTGCATCGTTTGATCAAGCCAAGGAAAGGGAAGAAATTATGAAATCACATATTGAAGATAGTGAGTTGTTGAATCTTGCATCCAGTATTTTGGAGAAGATGATGCCTTCATATGTCAAGGATTCATCTGATTCTCCATCTGGTCAGCTAAAGAAGCTTGTAAATTATGTAAGTACTCATTTTGAGTCACTTGAGAAGTCAGCTATGGATAAGGTTCAGAAGGAGTTTGATGCTAAAAGGCTTAGTAGGTTGAAAGGGATGATAGCTAATGATAAATCTCTATTAGCTACTTGTGTAAAGAATATTCAAAGTGCTTTGTCTGAAGGTGGTAACATTTATAAGTCATGTCTATTTTTATCTAAGTTCACTGAGGACATTGAAAAGAAAATGAAAGAATGTGAGAAACAATTAATAGATATTACTCAAGAATTTGATCCTCTAACCATTTATATTGGAAAGAAAGAAGGTCAAGTCATATCCTTGCTTGAAAAGATCAAAATTTTAAAGTGTGAAGAAGGTAAAATGGTTGAAAGGGTTTGTGAGCTTGGAGTACTAATTGGTCCTAAGATGAAAATAATGTTGAGTGCATTGAAGGAAGCAAAAGATGCTATGGCAGTTAGTGATCCGGTGAACCTTGAGTCTACAAAAATGAAATCATATATGTTTTGTGGTCACATGACTATTTTGGAGAGTCTCAAAAAGAGTTGGGGCACTAGTTTGAGCCTGTTGAAGAACAATTTTGCAGATCTATTCAACTTTATGTAAGTTGTAGAAGTCTATTTATACATATGTAGTTTGAAGTTTGAAGTTTGATTTTTGGTATGTGAATTCCCGCCTTTGCCATTGATGTCAAAGGGGGAGAATGGAATAGTGAAAAATGAATTAATCATCTCAGGGGGAGTTGTGTTTTTGGAGTTTTGAAGGTTGGCAGTGTATTCATGTTGGTACTGGTCCAACACTTAGTCATTTTTCACTAAGTGTTGCCATCAATGACAAAGGGGGTGATTGTTGGAAAGAGACACTACACAAGTCATTTTGTGTTGTCATTGATGGAAAACCTAGTTAGTTATTCGATCCACATGTCATCATTTGATCATACCGAAAGTTAGATCAAAGTTCAGTAACTAACTGTCAAGCAAGAACAAAGCATACGACATAATTGTGTTCATCGATTCATATAAAAAAATTTGTTATCATTTTGAGTTGTGGATCTTAGGGAAGGTTTTTTGGTATATGATCTTTGTTATTCTTAAATCTTAGAGCCTCATATCGATCTATGTGCAAGTTAGAAAATTTAGTTGATTAATTTTATGATTAAGAGTGCATGAAGGCCGACTAAGTGAATGTAGCCATTGCGGATATTTGAGGAGTAATTTTTTAAGTGTTTTTGTGTTTGAGCATGTTCATTTGGGTCCTCACTATGTTGTGATTGACTTTGGTTGGTGCGCATTGAAATTAATTATGGATTGAGCTGACAGTTTTTAAATATTTCATATTTTGGTTAAGCTGACATGTAGTGATTAAATCTTTAGTTATAGATATATATAAGTGATTGATTATATCATTTTGATGTCTGTATGAAGTGTGTTGATGTATGTTGCGAAATTAAAAAGGGTTGTAGAGATATTATGCATAGTTTCACTTGTGCATAAAAGGATTTTGTGATGCAAGTTGAAGCAGAATAGAGCAGAAGAGAAAAATCAAACAGAAGGTCAAGAAATTGATTAATGTGCTTAACTGAAACTATTCTCAGGAATTTGTAGATGTTATTTCATAGTTCACCACTCTAGTTGTCTTTTGACATTGATTGTAAGGTAGTGAGCCTTTCTGTTTTTGAGCAGTGAGCTCTAGGCAGTGTGCCTGAATGCAAGTGCATTCCCATTTTTGTAAACATCTTTTTGAGTATACTCAGATCATATTGTGGATTAACCTCCACCGTGGTTTTTCCCCTAATAGGGTTTTCACATAAAAATCCTTGTGTTATGGTGTTGTGGTTGTTTGTCTTATGTTCATAAATATTTCTTTTGGCTGAATGTTATAAGTGCTTTAAAGATCAAATTAATAAAGCTAAAAATTGCAGAACACTGATTCACCCCCCTCCAGTGTTCCTTGATTCCAACTGATAATACATTTAATGTTATTTGGATTAATTTTATCTTGTTTATTTTGAGTTTTCACATGTGAATGTTTCTTTTTGATGGAATTATAATGGATGTATGATTTTGTAAACGTATGATATGTCATGTTTTATAGTGTAACTTGGAATTCATTTGCTAGCGTTATGGTATGGGTTTAGGTTTCGTAATGTCATCATGTGTACCCCAAAGGACGTAGGTTGATAGTGTAATTGTAACTTAATGTACATCTCATGTATGTTTACTTTTAAAAAATTGTGTTGTAACTATTGTCTTAGTTGTCCTTCGGGGTTCGCATGACGTGGCATTACATTGGGACTCTCCATAGTCTTGGCGATATCATACTGCCTCACCGATCATCGTTTGTCAGCCTGTCGCTAGGAAAAAGGATGATGTCCCACTAATATCACTTGCTCACATCGATGAACCCTTAACACTTTGTCACCATCGAGCCATCACTGGGACATGGAACATTGTCCCGCCAAAATCCAAACCTCATGCCGATGAACTCCAATCCACCACAACCATTGATCTATCACTAAGACATCAAATTTCATCTTGCCGATACATTAGTCTTCCACTTATGTAACTCCATTGTGACCTTACAACACCATCATTCTATTGTTGGAATGGGTACACACCTCCTACTGATAAGCCAAGTTCTGTCGACGAGGGAATGTAGGCCAAAATGGGGTTGGAGCGCAATGCTCCTGCATCAAGTTAGACAAGAATATACCTCTAATCTCAAGTAATACTATGGATGTATTCAGGGATATGTGTGTGTAGTTCATGAATGTGTATGTTTATTGAGACAAGTGCTAGTAAAACTTCTACACTAAAATTTATTTTCCATTAAGTATTATTTGATAAACTTGACTTCAGGTTGAATAGGTATCTTATTAGTTTCATTATACCTATTGTCATAAGGTTCGAGATTAACCATTGTATTTTTATTATTCTTATTTTATATCATGATCCTTATAGTAATGAAATTCATTCATGACTATACCCTTATTTTTATTTTAATATAGTTAAGTTATTATTGCCAATTTTCATCTTAGACAAAATCTAGTTACCATGCATTGTTGAGTGGATATTACCTTACAATATCATGTGATAATTGGTGTGAATATTAATAAATTATCAATTGACAATTAATTATTGATTCATTTTCTATTCAATAAGTTCAACAAAAGGTCTATGAAGTAGAGTGGTATGTTGAATTTGTTATAATTAAATGGGTATCTAAACTTGATTGCTATAAAATATTATATGTTATGATTTGGAATTGGTATTCAATGTTTGTATATTTGTTTTAAGTGTTAGATTAAGTGATTAAGTTAGGGCATAAAATGAAAAGTGGGAATAATGTATTTCATGGTTGGATTATTTATTTGATTGCTTGTTTGTATATTGTGTTGATAATTGGAAATTTGGATGATTTTGATAATGGTTTAAGAGTGGGAGTCTTTTATGGAAAGTGGTTAAGGTTGGATTCCAGAGGTTTAGGAGGGAGTAATTTTACATGTATGGTTTTATAATTTTTTAGTTTTGGAAGTGGTTGGTAATGTGTTTGAGATGTGTGCAAGAGGGTCTATGTCTCGCACTGGGTATACTTTTTTGTGATTGGGATATGTGAGCAAGATGGTCAATGCCTTGCTCTGTGTGTCGAATTCATGTGATTTAGTTAAGTGTGCAAGATGGTTTTTTTTTACCTTGCTTATTTTTTAGGGTTTACTAGTTGCAAGTAGGGGGAGTGGCTCTCAATGGGGGTCAAAACCAAAAGTGGTGATCGGGACAACCCATTGGAAAGTTTCTTAATCCAGTGATAACCTAAAATGAATTAGGTGGATGGGTAGATTTCACATTAAATAAGATAATGGATGTCTCACCCATGCTTGTAGTGCTCATTTAGGCTAAGGATGTGTTGAGAAGGCCTGGTTGGAAAGATCAACTTTCTTGTCCTCATGAAAGGAATGTTGGTTACACATGTGTCACCATATGGGGCCGACACCTAGTGAGAGATTTACCAGGACAACCATAGATGGGAGTCAACGTCTAGTGAGAGACTAGAGATGGCCAGGACAACCCATGCCAAGACCATGTGATGAAACTCTTCCCTATTGTAGTCTAGCATTCCCTAGTTATTTTTTCCCTTTCTTTTGTGTGAATGCCTTTGGAAGTGATGTATGTGTTTATGTGATGTTAATGTTGCAGTGTTGTGTTGGGGCCATGTTTAGCCTTGTTCATGTTAGCCTTTTGTCTTCTTGATTGTTTGTTTGTAGTGGGACCTTACGTTATCTCCTAGCACAGGGGGTGGACCTTAGGGTTCCACATGGCTGGGAGGTTGGTGCTTTTTCCTCCATTGGGTTCCCTTACTACTTGTTCGTGTGCATGGAGGTTGTACCATGTGTAGTGGATTCCAGTTCATGTTATAGTTTGAGGAGACAGTATTTTATGCATATGTACTGGACTTGTATTTTAGTTCTACCATTTATTGTAATTTGATGTATTCTTCCCAGTTGTATTTAGGGAAGCATTGTTGTAAGCTTTGTAACGATGTAATAGATGTAGATGAACTCTCTCTTGTATTAATGGATAATGTTAAATGATGAATTTTGCATATGTTTATTAATTATAAATGATCCTTAATGTGTTTATCTAATGACATGTTATGGAAAATTCATATTGTAAAATCATTTAATATGGTGGATTAAAATGAACTCTTGATTGTTAGACAAATCACGATTAATGAAATAATTCTAGTTCTTGATTATAGTTGTGTTAGTATCATAGTCATGGAACCTTAGAGGACTTAGGTTAGATTATATGTTAAGTTATGTTATGTAGTTCACTATTATTTTTTATATAAAAAAAATTATCCTGTTATTTAGTCATGTTTGTGTGTTGTCCTCTGAGGTTCCTTGGTGGGGCGTTGTATATATACATATATATACATATACATCTATATATATGTATGTATATATATATGTATATATGCATATGTATATATATGTATACATATATATACATACATATATATACACAAATATATATACATATGTATATATATGTACATATGTACATATATATATACACATGTACATACTTACATACATACATACATACATACATACATATATATATATATATGAGAAGTCTAGCAAGTTAGAGCTTACCTCTTTATAGGGCTAGCCCTCCCCAGTAACCTCTCAAGTGGTGTGCAATGGACTCTCATCCACACATGATACATAATTGTAAATAATAAACCACCATTTCAATAAATATACAATCTTTACTCATACTTGATTACAAACTCTTAATATTGAATAAGACATACTTTACCTAGAGTTTCTAATAAATAATGATGATATCTAAATATATGCAAAGACTAACTCATACTAATATATATATATATATATATATATATATATATGAAAGGTATAATTCATATTAAAAAAATTTACTTATTTTGAGTCCACAAATGGCTTAAGAACTCATAATCATTGGGGTTTATTTAATATTAATTTGAGTAATTTTTTAAAGTATTATAAAGTGTTATTCAAAATAGTGCTAAGAGTTTTGTATGCATAAAAATAAAAATGAATTAACATATAATAAAATTTAAAAAATATAAATATTAAAAAGTTAAATATAAATATATAAAAATTACATTTATTATATTTTTCAAAGCAAAAATAAAATTAATAACTAATTTTAAATAAATAAAACTGATTGTTTATGGTATAATGTGGTGGTTAAATTTTGGTATTTTTATTATAGTCATTAAGATTCAAACATTCTCTTAGTCATTGTGTCGTCACTAATTCATTGTGCTTGTAAATTTGAACTTTCATGTTGAAGTTGTTGTTGTTCATGTTGATAAGATCGCAAGCTTAGAATATTAGTTTTAATGTAGTATGTTCATGTTAGGGATGAGGTCTCTCATTTGTGGCCTCAAATAACTCAAAAAATAAAATATATATAATAAAAATAAAATAAATAATATTTGAATGGTTCTAAAATAAATAAATTAAGTTTTAAGTAAATAAGATAGTTGTAGACTATATGTGATTTTGTGTATTTGAGTGTAAATTATTGATTTAATATATTTTGTGTATAATGTGTGATCGCAAAATCATTGGTTAATTATCATGGTTAATTATATGAATGGTGAATATATTAGTATCATTGTTATTGTTGCTTAACAATGCTACTAAGGATCTTATGACAAGATTATATTGTGTGATAGGTACAAGTATCAAGGAAGGAAAAATAGGTCCTAGCATTGAAGTATTTTGATATGATTTAGTTGTGTGAATAATAAAGATTAATAAATTAAAATAAGATAATTATTTAATTAATAATAGATAATTATGGTGTCAAGTTATTTATTTTATGCTAAGAATTTATTTTATTTTTATTATTTTATTTTATATTTTTTCCTAATATCTTAAATAGAAAAGAGATAAGGTGATTTAACAATATTAATTATTTTTAATTATTTTTAATTAATTTCTTTCAATACACAAATCAATAAATATAATTTGGTAAATAAATAATTATATTTTAATATTTTTAGAGAAAAAAGATAATGGATTTCTTATCTAGTTGTGAAGTTTTCAATATTAATTTTTTTTTAAATAATGGTTTATAATATTTTATTATTAGACACGTTGGCATAAATAGGATAAAAATAAGGATTTTATTATGTAATTATTATTATTTTATGAGTTTTAATTTTTTATACTTAGAGATTGTGTTATAAAATAAGAATGTTACTAGGATTGTGCTTTGAAGAAAATAAATTGATACTTTCTTAATCCATTATTGCATTAGGGAAAATAAATTAGAGAAAGAAATAGAGATTCAAGGTTTGAGTTTTGGGGGATAGATTTTTGCAAATTTGTTCAAGAAACACATTGCTTTTTATGTGGAATTATTCATCAAACTTATCAAGGATTACAAAGAATTCAAGGTTGGATTCTTGTTTATGGAATAGCTTCCGAAAATACTTTGAATTTGGTTAATCAATGAACTTAGATCTATGTTTTGAAAGAGGAATTATTATTTTGAATAAATCATATTTTATTTCAAATGATACAATAGGAAAAATAAATATCATTACATTCAAATAAAATTGTATATTAGTGTATTATTTTAATTGAATCAATGATTAAAGTTAGTTTGAAACTAGTTATGGAAATCTTGAAAAACTAGGGTTACTTGTAGCAGAACCTAGTTTTCAATTACTATTTTGATAATGTATTATGGGTGTTTAAAAATATTGGAAATTAGATATGGAAAAGATTGAAATAGAACCTAGTTATGATTTCTCATTAAAGAATGAGGCTTAGATCTTATGGGGATATTTTTTGATAAAATATATGAGTTATCTATTTTTGTACTATGTGTATAATTCTATTAGGGAAGATGAAATGATAATTTACATTTATGTGTGAATTTGAAGTAAAAACATGGGTGTAGCTAGTAAACTAGTGAATTCAAAAAGATGGGCCTAAACCAAGTGTTTACTATATTCTATAGTTGATTATGATACTATTATAATGTAGAAGTATTGTGTGAATACTAGGATCATAAAAAAATAGCAATTTATGTTTTTAAATATCTTAGGAAACTGGTGTAGTTATTTTAATGTTCATATTTTGGTTTAAAATTTTAGAAAATTATTGACCAATGTAAGGATGTATCTAGAGGACTACAACATTGGTGTCCTAAAAGTGGTCTTGAAAGTCAAAAAGTGTCTTGAAACATAAAAGCGTCCAAAGGGTGTGTCGGTGTCCAAAAAGTATGCTGGTCTTTAGAAAGTGCATTGTAGTATGACTTACCAAAGGCTTTTGGAAGCTATATATAGTTCTAATATTTTTTCCAATCTGTATTTTATGTATATGAAAGGAAAAAACTAGTAGAGTAAGTTGTGTTTGATTTTCTTATGTAGAGAGGTTGGGATGGTTATCATATTTGATTACATATGGTTTTAGTGGTTGTTGGTATTGTTCCAACTCTAATTAAGAGTTAAATCTAATATGTTTGTGGTGTCATATGAGTAATCTTAATTGGATATGTATTCCATGTGCTTCACTACACCTAGTGGTCTTGAAACAAGACTATAAGTTCCTTGGTTACCATAAAGCTACTTATATTATATTTTATTGAAAGGAGTTGGTGTATTATGGGTGATTAAATATAACATCACTTTATCTACTCCATTTCCAAGAATATTGAAGACCAACTCATCTTAAGTTGATACTACAAGAGAATTAAGTGTGTTCTTATTGTTGTAGAGTCACATCACTTAGGTTCTAGTGATCTAGATTTGGCAAGAGCTTCACACATCATATGGATAAAAAGTTGTATATTTCCTCATCAAATCACTAGAAATGGGAACTCTCTATTGAATACCTATGGCCTAACTTGGCATCATTATTTATTGGATGATGGTATGTTTTGTCTATTGTTGTGGTCAATTTTTTCTTAAATTCAATTTGATGTGGATGCACACTACTACTAAGACATGAGTATCTTAGTATCATTGAGAGCATTTTATACAATATATGTTTATGTGATTTGGTATCATTTATTGTATTTTATCTTCTTTCATGTGTTCATATTCTTATTTGTATTTGATGTTGTAAGTGATGTGTTGTGCCTTCTTGGTTGTATTTAAATAAATATTTGATTTCCATGTAATTATATGTTTCAAGAACCTATGGTTTCATACATTTACACTTGTAGGATATTAAGAAATGAACTAAACAAGATAATCACTAGTTTCGTAATTTGTCATAATTTTAGATCATGAATGGATACTTTAGAATTAAGTAATGGATGGGTCAATTCCTTCATTTATTAGCAACAAGATTTTGGAAGCTTAGAGGGATTAACTCATAGAGTTAAGATTGGAGTTATCAATGCGGCACTTTGGCTAAAAGCTTGTTGTATTCTTGTATACTATATTGAGGAGTTGTAATTTATAATAAATTATATAACTAATCATTGAGATTTACTTGATGATTATTTTTTTATAATTTATTATTTGTAACTAATGAATAGTAATTATTGTTCAATATGATGTTCTTATATTACTTGTATAGTTTTGCATATTGATGTAACATTTGTATAAATGGAGAAAAAATTACTTGTATTTTTGGGTTATTGCATTAGTATTGGAGCAATGATTCAAAATTCAAGAGACCCAAGTCAACTAGAAAATTATAGAAAAATCTTAGAAATTGATATATTACACACTATTTTTTTGATTATCTAATTTTTTTTGTGAAATGTTTATTTGTTTTATTTACTTTATTTTATTATATGGATTGAACTCTGTAATGCCCCATCTTGCAACCTAAGAAATGTTGCAATTGTCTACGAAACTGAAATATTTTTTTTAAAAAAACTATTAATATTAACTTAATTAGTTGCATACATTCTCTAAGTTACGCGACGTCACACTACTTGAGAATCCCATAGACGACTTTAGTATTTAGAATTGCATGTATATTAATTAACATAAACTTAAAAGTAAACATTGCATAACATTTGAATTCCATTCATGAAAGTATAAAGTACAAATAAGATTCTTACATTGCATTTGAAATAACATTACAATACTCATTTTTTAGATGAGGTAGATCAAATAATAGTTTACAATTACATATTTCAAATGTTCACCTCATAAACAATTGAGGGATGTTACAAATACAAGATTTCTAAAGATGCAATAAAGGAAGTACATAAATATCCAAATACGATCTCTCCATCCATGAAGCTCTCATTGCCATGATCATAAATTGGGGACCCAACAGAGTAAGGTGCACATTCCACCCAACCATGTGGTACCCGTAGGTCCACCCCCCGTGCTAGGAGATAGTAACAAGGTTCCCTAGACATAATCTACTAACCCTAGACACAAGTACATACTTAACTGATGGTTACATTGCTTCCAGATTTAGGATAATCAAATATTCTAAGTTCACAAGGTTACTGTTAATTTTAGGTGGAGTGTCATCACAATGTTGCAAAGGTTACCTTGGTGTTTCTTCCTAGGTTCCGGCCCCCAACTTGGGTTACCCTAGTAACCTCTTACGAAACCCGGCCCCACATGCAAACTGTTGCAGAATCAAATATCTTTTAAAGAAATAAGATATCGATTTTCCATTCCAGGCCTTCTCAACTTAATCTCAAGACTGAACTAGCTCTTGAGTCTATAAGCGAGGCATATTAATCTAATTAAAAATTTTAAGCTAACTAATGTTTTGTTTTAGTTTCCACTGACTTACTAACTCTACGTAAGTTACCCTGGCACCACTTTGTGTGCCGGCCCTCACACAGAGCCACTCCCCTAAAAATAACACAAGAAATCTAAGTTCCCTAACTAAGGTAAACAAGGTGCACAAGAATTCATCATAAAAGACCATACATATCATAATGAACATCAAGTCTATGTTCATAAAACCAGGTGTCTAAACACCATGCAAAACCATGTACACAACCTTAGTCAACACAAGAATTCTATTTAAACATTAACAACTCCCACATTATACAACTTGCCTGGAAGACTTGTACATCTAAAACATTCCCAATTTGCCCAATAAAAGAAACACAATTTAAACAAATCAAAACATTAGGAATCTACATTAGGATTTACTAAATCCAGTCAATCAAAATATGATGTACAAAATTAATCATCTATGATTTAATTTATCTTCCATTCAATACGAAAATCAAATCTATAATTTGCTCAATTTCATAACCACATATTATAATGAGATAAACTCAAGAATATCAGTTTAATTTAAACATAAATAACTGTCATAATAAATTAATTGTTAAATATCCCATTAATAACATAAATATATTTCCATATTTACTTAACATTAAATAAATATATAATTATAAGTATTATATATATATATATTATATATATCTAATATATATTATATTATTAATATATATTACATATATCATATATACACATAATAATTATAATTTATATAAGTATTAATACAAAATAACTTAAGATAAAACATATACTATTTAAGAAATTTCGCATGGTTTTAAAAATACAAGATTAGGGCTTTTAACCCTATCCGTACGCAGGCCGCACTATGGGTAGGGCTGCCACCGCAGCCCTCCCCATAGGGCTCGGCCGTGGGAGGCAGAGCCAAGCACTACCTGTGAGGGCGGCACTGGGCTCAACCCTCACTGTTGTCCCCCTCCGGGGTTGGCCGTGGGTAGCCCCCCTGTGGCCCTTACCAGATATATTTGTTTAAAAATAATTAAAATAAAATGAACAAAATCTGAGTTTTAGTTTCTGTGATTTCCAGTAATTTATTTCTATTTACAAAAAAAAAAATTGAAATCCTTAATTTCGTCGGTACGGCGATTACTACGAATTTCCAAAATAAAATACTCACAATTCAATTTATATATGATGGTATATATATATGTATATATGTATATATATATATATATATGTATATATATATATGTATATATATATATATATGTATATATATATGTATATATGTATATATATATATGTATATATGTATATATATATATATATATGTATATATATATATATGTATATTAGATTACAAAAATATGCATATATTTTCAACAGGGTTTGTAATGGGGAAATTGAAAAATTTCAATAGGGTTTTTACAATAGAATAGATTTTCAACAAGGTTTCAAGGGGAAGTTGAAGGATTTAACAGTACGCACAAAAAATTTCCCCAACAAGAGGTTTCAGTTTCATTTCCCAAATAAATGATTTCCCTCCACAAATTTTAATTCAAACTATTTCCTACAGGAAGCTTTTAACAAGGAAATAACAAATTCCCTACAGACTAAATTGCCGAGAAGAACATAAATTTAATACACAAACAATTTCCTCAACAAACACAAATTTTTAACAATTTTTATCAAAACTTCTCAATACTAATTCTTTTTCATAGACAAACTTTTCAAAAGAATAAATTTAATAAATAGCCAATGAAAAACCTATTTCCTATAGCTTGAAAATTGTCTGTAGAGGAGAATCTTTACTGCTTGTTGCGTGCAATCCTCCAAAGCTTCTCCAGAACACAAAATCCAGAAAGATGCTAATACCAACCCAAAGAGATTTTCCAGAAATATACAGTAAGTCCAAAGCAAAATTCACAAATTTTCTCAAACCAATATTTTTTTTAACAGAACCCTGTTCTTTCATTTCCCGTGAAGTAGTAATCTTCTATTTTCCCCAAATCCATAAAAATCTTCTGAGAGAATCCTCAACAAGAAACAATAAATTTAACTACCACACATGTTGAGAAGAAAATATCTTCTAACAACTTACCGGTAAATCTTTCTTTCTTCTTTTTCAAGATTTGCATGCTTATTAAAGAATTAAAGAATTCAAATTTCAAATTTCAAATTTCTTTTCTTTATTTAATTTATTTATTTAACAATTAAAATACCATTTCCCTCAAAACAATTTAATTTAAATTTAATTCTATTCACACAATAAAAGCAATTTTAATTTAATTTATTTATTTATTTAATTAAATAATTTTAATCACAGTGATCGAATTACTTAACCAAACAAACTAATTAATTAATTAAATAAAATGTAAAACTTTATTTCCAACATTTAAAATTAATTTAAATCAACAGTAAATTAAAGAATAATAAACTATCATTAAATTAACAAAATTTTCCTTTCAAAACAATTAATCCAATCAAACACAAACGAGACCACCAAAGACTCCAGACTAAAACTGACAACATACTTTGACTGGGTTTAAGACTAGACTAGGATAAACCTTGTTACTACCTCTCAATCAACATTTCCATTGAGTCTTGAAATGCTCAGACCTGAATAACCAGGTGGAGTCAGTGTCATGTACCTGCAATCCTGCAACCAAACAAATAACATACATATATATATAATCCATTATACAAGCACACCGTGTGGAGAAAATCACGGAAATCACAGGGAACTCACAAGCGAGAGATGCAACTCCATTCTCCACACCAATACACATCACATCAAACTGAAAAATTAAATAATAGCTAATCTACCATAAACATATATATAGCAATAACATCTGAAGGAAACATCTACGCTAGTACAAAGCATGTCAAAAATTAATTATCACCGTACAATGTTTATCATATCACAAAATGAATCCACTATCACTCTAAAGTCAGCGATCAAAATATCCAAAACAAAGTACCAAAGTCTATCATATGTGAAAACATGCTAACAGAAAACACAAGCCAAAATGGAGGGGTACTACATCCTCCCCCTAGGATCAGGCTTGCTCCTGAAAGCCTGCAAATAGATAGGGATAAAGTTCCCTCATGCATGTCGCATCCTCCCAAGTAGCATAAGCCTCATGGTTAGGATCCCATTGGATCCTCACTTGATCAACATCTCGACCCCTAAGACCGAGCATCCGGTGCTGTAGAATGGCTACGAGCTCCAAAGCCAGCTGTCTGTCCTCTACCTGTAACGCATTCCAATCAAGTACATGAGAAATGTCGGGATGATATGGTCTAAGAATTGATACATAGAAAACATCATGACTACGTGACAAACTGGGTGGTAAGGTGAGTCAATACGCCACAGGACCAATCCTCTCTAGGATCTCAAATGGCCCAACGAAACGAGGTGCAAGCTTAGAGCCTTTTCCATAACGGATTGGACTCTTTCATGGTCGCACTCGAAGAAACACTCTATCACCAACTGCAAATTGTCGGTCTATTCTATGCGCATCGACATATTTCTTTTGCCTATCCTGTGCTGCTATCAAATGTTCTCTAATACGGTCAACCTGTTGCTCCATGTCTCGAAGCATCTTAGGACCAAGTAACACTCTATCCTCAAGTCGATCCCAACTTAATGGAGTTCGACAAAGACGTCTGTATAATGCCTAAAATGGTGACATACCTATGGAACTCTGATATCTGTTATTGTAAGCAAATTCTACTATGAACTGCCCACAAACGAGGGTAAAACGAAGCAGCACGGTTCTAAGACAAAATCTTAAAATTTGAAAATATCCTTACATGAAATAACTCAAATGGGAGACAAAATGATAAGGAACCATCAAATCATCTATTAATCCAACACGAACCTGAAAAATAAAATCACCGTCAAAACCAAGCAACTCAAAGGGTAGAAACATCGAAATGAAAACATCAAATCAACCCTTAAACACCCTAACACACTTAATGAATAAACCCTAAAGAATAATAAACAATCAATTACATTGTATCCATTCATAATTTAAAATAACTAAAGAAGCATAAATTCTAAATATCTCAATAACTGTTTTAACACACGCAGTTTCCTTTCACTATCAAATAAACATCAAAACATTTAAATCATCTTTCTAGTTTCACTAAAACATAAAGAGCAATAAGTTCTAAGAATATTTAAATCATCATTACATCTCTCTAACACATACGGAGAGACGACTATCAGAAAACATTTTAATAATCAAATACATTTTATTTGCCTACCCAAAATAAAACTATTCAATTGAAAAGACTCTATCTATTTTGCAACGACCACTAAATCCACTAAATAAACTAACTACTATTAGGTTATATTAACCAAAAGATAATTACCAAACTATTAAATGGCATCGATACTAATATCTCATCTCTATCTTATTCGCTAATATCCCTTTAAATGCACGTATACATGTAAGGTATTATACCTAAGGAATGATAACCATCGATTACATTCTATTTAACATATTTGTAAATAACTCAATACACATTTACACTGACCAATTACATCCACTAACACATTCAAGTAATACACTTAAAATGCACGTATACATGTAAGGTATTATACCTAAGGAATGATAACCATCGATTACATTCTATTTAACATATTTGTAAATAACTCAATACACATTTACACCGACCAATTACATCCACTAACACATTCAAGTAATACACTTAAAAGGAGAACATTAAATAATCAATTACATTTTAATTTTCATCAATCAAAAAGTCATTAAAAATAATTAAAGAAGTTATATAAACATATTAATACATATCTTATCACACTTAGATTACTATCACTACAAATCAACAAGAAATATCTTCATTTAAAACATCGTTTACATTTTATCTTCTCACTCAAAAAGAACATTTAAATTTATTCAATTAGTTTATATTTTATTATTACTCCTGCTTATGCCAAGGTGGGCGCTTTGGGACAAGGTAGGGTCAATGTCCTCACGGAGATTACTGATGATGCTAAATGAAACAATCTGAAAAGCAAGGAAATACGCTTGCACTATAATAATATGTGTCAGCGTTAGATATCTAGTAATAATGAAGGGACATCCATCAAAGCATAACAAAAGGGAAATGTTGTAAGATGCGGCAGCCAAAATAGGGCTGGCTTAACCAGCACACTCTAAGCGTTGACCGCTTAGGTGGCTAGTGTGGGCCCTTAATCCATCCCGTTCACCGTTTCTAATCGCAGTTTCCGTTATGTCTTAATCTCGCGTAAAGTTGAATTTTTAAAATTGTTCTTTCCCGCCCGTGTTATCTCTGTATGTAACAAACAGGGTTCTGACCTGAACAGATTTAATTTCCATACTCGTGGCCTATGCCAAAATGGGAGCTCTGGAACAGGGTATGGATGTCTATTAATACTGCTGGAAATGTCCTGGAAGACATCTATGCAAAATATGAAAGCATAGACAAGGGACGTGAACTGCTTGACAGGATACCTCAAAGAAATGGGGTTTCATTGAATGCTACGATTGCAGGATATATTGTTGAAAAGGATTTTAGAAACTTTCAATCTAATGTAATCAGCAGGTGGAAACCCAGGCTCTGCAATATTTGTGGTCATCCTCCCTTCTTGTGCCAAAATGGGAACTTTGGAATGGCGTATGGACGTCCACCACAGGATAATGGAAAGGAATTTTGTCAAATGTTGTAGTTGCAACTGCCCTGGTAAACATGCATGGAAAATGTGGAAGTAGGGACAGGGCACGTAAACTATTTGACAGAATGCTCCAAAGAAATGTGGTCTCATGGAATGCTATGATTGCAAGATATACGCAAAAGGGACTTGTTGAAAAGGCTTCACAAACCTTCAAGAAAATGCAGTTGGCAGGCATAAAGCCAGAATCCGCAACCTTTGCCAGCATCCTCACTGCCTGTGCTAAAATGGGAGCTTTGGAACAAGGTATGCAATCAATGAAAGGATAAAGGATAGAGGGATTTTGTAATATGCATAATGAAGGGGGATTTCGGTCAGATATTATTGTTGGAAATGCTCTAGTAGACAAATATGGAAAATGCGGAAGAGTAAACTGTGACGAAAATGCCTAAAAGAATTGTAGTCTCAGGGTATGCAATGTTTGTGGGATATGCACAAAATGGATTTTACAAGGATGATTTTAAAATATTTTATCCTGACACTATAACTTTGCTTGTGTTATATGTGTATGCAGCCATGCAGGTTTAGTGAATGTGAATCATACATACTTCAATCGCATAGGTAACCTTACACCTACAATTGATCATTGTCTGTTGTTGACCTTACTTGCTCGTGCTGGCTATCTTAACGAAACCGTTAACTTTATCATCAAGATGGTAGTTAAACCTAGGGTGGATGGATGTGTAGATCTATTTTCCTATTACCTGCAGATCCCATATGAATATAGGGCTTAGGAGTATTTGCAGTAACGTTATTTTTTTATTTGGATCTTTGAAAAATTAACTATTGTTCTCTTAAACATTTATGTAAAAGTGGGCAGGTCATGTGAGCAAATGATAAGGAGATTGAGGAAAGATAAGGAATTAAAAATCTCCCCAGATGTAGTTGGATTGAAGGCTATAAAATGGTAGGTTATTTTTGTGTAGCAGGTCACAATAAATCTATGTAAAGTTGGAGAAATTGGTTTGGGAGATGAAGGCAGCAAGGCATTTTTGAGATGCAAGACACTTAGTGGTGTGGAAAGGGAGGGGAAAAAGTTATTTCACTGCTGACATAGTGAAAAGTTGTCAATTACTTTTGGTTTTAGACAATGTCCCTTAGAACAATTATTAGACTTGTTAAGAACCTTGGTGTATGTGTTATTTGCCACATTGCAATGAAATTTGTTTCTAAGATTGTTGCAATTCCTACTTCTAATTATTAGTTTAGTTGATTTCAGGAGGAGGAAATGAACTCACTTGCATACACATTGTTCCATGGATTAGTCCAAGGCCTTGTTAATTCATGAAGATTAATTTCTTGTATGAAGTTATTTTCAAAAGCTTTAATCATGATAAACCTTAATATATAGGTTCCTATGTTGGCTTGCTTATCCTAGAATTTTTATGAGCGGTCTCTAATAAAGTTTCCACCTCTCTATGCCTTTCAACAATATCTCTAATTTTAGATAAAAATCAAGGAACCCATTATTGATGTTTGTCCTTTTGAGGCTTTACCTTGCATATCATTCTTACTAAAAGGACTCTAATGTGATTCTAATTCTTTTGAAGTTTGATTTTATTGCCTATAGAATCCCTCATTGATATTTGATAAAAAAAAAATCCCTATAGTTGTTATGTGATATCTTTGTCTTACCTCTTTCTAGGTGATGTTAGGGTCTATATTAGTAAGTGCAAATTTATCTGAGTTAGGTGTTTCCTTTCTTAATAGAACCATATTTTGGCCACCGCCTGTAAAAATATAAGAATTCCTTCAATAGACCCCCTTATTAAAAATGTTTGTGTTGTAGTGTTTTATCTTTTGTTATACTTGTCACATGCCTAAATATCTTAAAATATAGAAATTCTAAGATTTAGGGGTGTTTGTGTCTATTTGTAGCCTTTATTGGGTTCATAGGTTTCCTCTTGCCAGTATTCTTTCCCTCTATTCCTTGAAACCCAACATTTACATTTTTGTTTGAGACCTTTGATTTTGTCTTTTGGACTTCTCATTACCTAGGTACTTTATCATGGCTTTACCAATGCTTCCACTCCCTACTTTGCCTTTATCTTTGGCCCTAGAATTTTAGGTCTCCATGAAGTCATGTAATTCTTAAGCTATAAGACTAATCCATGAACACTTGCAATTTTCCATGCTTTCTCTCCTTTAACATTAAGTATTCACCATCCTTAATTCCTAGTTTGAGGATTCGTTATTCTTTTATGTCTCAAAATTTTGAGATTTTAATATTTTATATACTCATTTCCCTCAACCCACTTCCCATCTCCCTTCCTCCTTGTGGAACCCATACTTGTAGAATTACTCATACCATCATACCAACAGGTATAATGTATGTGATAGAACCAATCTCTAAACCTTGAATGTCTTCCATCTTATTTCCCTTGCTATTTTTTCTTCTAGCATTAGACACACCACATCCATGATTCCTAACCATTTCCATTCACCTCATGTATGAACAAAAAACGTAAATAAAATATGGAAGTTGACAAAAACTAAGAAGGAATTAGTAAGATATTATGAACAATAATTTAAAAGTGTGGTTAGAACATATGTTATATCTCTAATCCCTCAATATGGGTAATAATGATATTTTTTAAGGAGTATGCAATTTAAGAGATTTAGGATTACGCGACATCATCAAGTAGGCTACTTTAGGGGAGAGACAAGAGGTGGTCAATTTTGGTGAGTGAAAAACCTAGAATTGTCTAGTAGGGGTTTATTATCAAAGTGGTCATCTTTGTGAGACATGTAGAATGGGACATCATGTGGGGTGGATGAGAATAAAGGAAAGGTAATGAAACAAGGAAGATGAAGAAAAACACATGGATAGGTTTAGAAAAGGGTTTCTATAAGAGATACATTTGTATGATGAAGGGATGGTCAAAGAAGGAAGCATAATAATTTCTATCAAATAAGAGAAACAATAATTCATCCTTCTATACTATAGGACAATTGAGTAGAAAAATTTAGAGTTTATTTTTTACTGAAAATAACAAAGAAAGACAATAGTGTAGTAAATGGACCTAATTTTGATAAGGTCTATATATTGCAAATATGTTTATGTTTGCTAAAAAAAATGTTGAATGATTACAAAATTAAAAAATCAAAGTAGAATTAGCTAATTTTTGGACATTAGAATGCGAGTTTGTTATTTAGAGAGAAAAATTCTTTTGAGGATGAAAGGAATAAATAATAAAGGTCAGGATTCACATTAATTTCACCAAAATATAAATAGACAATAGATAGCCTACATAATTTAAATGTAGGAATGCTTTTTCAATTATCTCTCTTAGGATTCAATTAAATCAATACAAACACACAAAATTCTCTACCAACTAAATAAAACACTATTTTTCTTTCTACTTAGATTGTTTAACATGTCTTACACTAAATTATTAATCTAAATGGGACTCGGTTGGGAAATGATAACAAAATAAGAAATTGGTTGATTTACTAGCAATTAAATTTATGAATAACACGATTGTTAAAGACATTTAAAAGGTAATAAGAATGAAAGATGGAAACTGCATAAGCTAGTTGATGGAAAATAATAGGAAGGCCCTATTGAAAACATAGGTTGCTAATAGGAGGAATAAACTCCAATTTTGATATAAGGATGTTAGTACACTTGTAAATTGTAACCATTCCTTTATTACATGGATTTTATAAAAAAAGGTAGAATAAATAACAACAAAAAAAAGAATGTTATTAAATTATTAAGAAATAAAGAATAGATTAAGGATGTAGAATTCCTTGTAAATAAGTATGAAATGTGGTCTCAAAACACTTCATTCCCCTTGTCAAATGCTTCCACATTTTTCATACATGTCTATTAGAGCAGTTGTAACTATAAAATCTAACAAAATTGATCTATCTTTTATGCTTTGATGGTTGTCCATACCATGTTCCAAAACTTCCATTTTGGCACAATCTAGGAGGATGCTAGAAAAGGTTGCATAGTTTGGCTTTATACTTTCCAATTGCATTTTCTTGAAAGTTCCTAATACCTTTTAAAAAATTGATTTTATGAATAATCGAAAATAGGGGATTCCTTGATAACACTTTTCTTTGAGTATTTATGTTAAATAGTTCACATGCTTTGTTTATGGTTCCACATTCTACATATCCTACAAGCATGGTATTCCATGAGACCACATTTCTTTGAGGTATTTTGTCAAACAATTTACATTCCTTGTTTATGCTTCCACATTTTCCATATATGTCTACTAGAGAATTTTCAAATGATAATTTATTTGATAAAATTCCCTTCCATTAAGTTTTGATGGATGTCCATACATATGAAAAAATCCATCTATCTTTTATCCTTTGATTGATTGTGTACCATGTTCCAAAGCTCCATTTTTGGCATAGGTAGGGAGGATGCTGGTAAAGGTTGCAAATTCTGGATTTACACCTACCAATTGAATTTTCTTGAAAGTTTATGAAGCTTTTTCAACAATTTCTTTTGTGCCTATCCTACAATCATGACATTTCATGAGACAACATTTCTTTGAGGAACCCTATCAAATAGTTCAAATGCATATCTATGCATCCACATTTTGCATACATGTCTACCAAAGCATTTCCAAATGTAATATCTAAATAATCCCCATTTTGTTAATTCTTTAATGAACATCCATACCCTATTCCAAAGTTCCCATTTTTGCACAATACATGAGTGCACTGACAAATAAAAATTGATTAGGTTAGAAACCTATTTTTTGCATGTAGTGAAACAATGCGATTTTGTGGGAATAATTTGAATGTGACTGATGAATGAGAATGACGAACAATAAGAATGATAGGTTAAGTGGGCTCCACATCAGCTACCTTATAGGTCAACACTTAGAGTGTGTTGGTAAAGGTTGACCATAACAAAACATTTGTTGGAGGATAGTATGAAATAGTACCCTTTAACTTACAACCAGAACTTAGGACACATGCAATCAAATTCCAAGCAAAGTTGTTGATATTCTATGTAAAATAAAATTTAAGAGATTCCTTTATGGGTAGTTTAGGTTGATTAAGTAAATGAAGCAATGAAACATAAATAATTTTAGATTGAATAAGAAAATAGAGTGGAGTGTATTAAATTAGGTAATATTAGATAAAAAGTACAATTGCACTATAAATTACAAAATAAGATTGATATTGTTTAGTTTTATGACCAAAGAATAAATGTTAATTGATGAAGATAATGTGATTTGTGTTTCCTAAGACCTTGAAGTATTCTAAATAGTCATGTATATAGACCAAAATTAAATTATTTCTTTTTTTATATGTTAGATTGAGTTCATAGTTCTAGATCTAGCTCACAACCACAATCTCACTTTACACCCAAAAATTTAATCTTTGATGATCTTTGGATTCTACCTTGTAGATTCTTAGATAACTTGACTACTAAACAATAATATCATCTTTCATAGTCTTAGGGTTTTCCTATTAAGGTAGTATTTAAAAATACCTCAAAATAGATAATAAACTTCAAACATGAACATAGGATGATTACTAGGTGATTCAAATGCACTAGGATGGGTATGATTAGATGTGCAATATTTCTTTCTTGATTTAATAATTTTAGTGCAATTTCAAATTATTGTTCTTCTAATAACTAATGATTCTTTATGTTATTGAATGAGTGCAAGTTGATATTATTTTATACATGAAAATTATATCAATTTCAAAGATTGTGCATAGTTCGCTTAGGACCAAATTGTAAAGTGGCCCGTATATGGAAAAATGTTTGATTTTGATTTTGTATTTTAGTAAATGAAGATCACAATTATGAGGATGACGTTGTAACCATGTACAAACTTGGATTAGAGAGCTAGGTATTAATTATTTGAATTAGACAAGTAAGTTAATTGGATATGATTATGTACACAATATGCATAGAAAAATTTAAAACTATTTGAAATTTAGATCGCAAAGTCACATTGCAATAGTTGAAATGGGTTGCAATCACCTAGAAAAAATTACTAGTGGAAATTTAAAGCTTCCTAGTGCAAGAACTATTTCGTTTAAGTAAAAAAAAGGTATCCTAGAGGGTAGATTAGTCCAAGAGTAAGAATATTCATGTCTATTGAACTATCTAAAATTTTCTTGAGAATTCTATGATGAAATATTAAGCACTTCTTATAATGACAAACATAAAGTTTTTAAATCAAGATATAAATATGATATAGTTCAAGAAATAATGATAAAACATACTTAATACAAAACATTACAAAGATAACACATTATGTTAAAAACTAACATAAAAATTACAAGTATGATGAACCAAATTAGATATTAGAAATTTATATATATCTAAGTGTGGAGTTTCAAGAAATAAATAATAACATAAAGAATAATATCAAATATTTAAGATTAATTGCTGACATGATATGGAGATTAAAGAACGTTAAATGTACAACTATAAATTAAGTAATAACCAACAGATGAAAAGACATGCTAGAAAAAATTATATGTAAACCTAACTTGATAGAAATAATTATATGTAAACCTAACTTGATAGAAATAAGATCCTTTACAAGAGTTTAGAAGCTCCTTATAGCGAAATCATAGCCAGAAAACATAACACAAAATCACACAAGTCCAAAATCCATTGTGTAGATTATGCAACCCTAAGATAAAGGTGACTTAGATTATGCAATCCTAGCATGCTTTGCGGCATTCTATCAAACAGTTTAGGTTCCTTGTCTATTGGATATCCTACAATCATGGAATTCTGTAAACAATTCTTTGGGTTATTCTGTCAAACAGTTCACGTGCCTTGTCTACGCTTTCACATTCTGCATACATGTCTACCAGGGCAGCTGCAGCTACAACATGTGACAAAATTGATTTACTTCATCCTATGGCGGACGTCCATACGCCGTTCTAAAGCTCCCATTTTGGCACAGGCAGGGAGGATGATCACAAATATTGCAAAGTCTGGATTTACACCTGTTGATTACCTTCGATTGAAAGTTTCTAAATCCTTTTCAACAAATACATTTTGTGCATATCCTGCATTTGTAGCGTTCAGTGAAACCACGTTTCTTTGAGTATCCTGTCAAACAGTTCACGTCCCTTGTCTATGCTTTGCATAGATGTCTGCCAGAACATTTCCAGCAGTAATGATGGACGTCCATACCCTGTTCCAAAGCTCCCATTTTGACACAAGCCGCAAGTATGCAAACTAAATCTGCTCAGGTCGGAACCCTGTTTGTTGCATACGGAGATAACACGGGCGGGAGAAAACAATTTTAAAAAATCAACTTTGCGCGGGAATAAAACCTAACGGAAACGGCGATTAGACATGGCGAACGGGATGGATTAAGGGGGCCCACACCAGCCACCAAGACAGGGCACGTGAATGGTTCGACAAAATGCTTCAAAGAATTATGGTCTCATGGAATGCATTAAATGCAAGATATGCTCAAAATGGATTTGTTGAAAGGCTTTAGAGAATTTCAAACATAAGCACTCGACAGAAGTAAAGCCAAATTTAATAACCCTTGCCAGCGTCCACTCTATTTGCGCCAAAATGGGAGCTTGGAATAGGATATGGACATCCTCCAAAGCATAGCGGGTGGGGAGAATTTGGCAGATGTTGTCGTTGCAACTGTGTTGGAAGACATGTATGCAAAAATGCGGCGCATAGACAAGGCATGTGAACTGTTTAACAGAATGCCTCAAAGAAACGTGATCTCCTGGGATGCAATGATTTGCAGGGTATGCACAAAATGGACACGATGAAAAGGCTTAAGAAACTTACAAGCGAATGCAATTGGAAGGTGTAGAGCCAATCTCCATAACCTTTTTCTAGCATTCTCTTTTTCCTATGCCAAAGTATGATAGTGCGAATAGTCCTAAAACAACAAACCTATCCATGATTATGATCACCCAAGGAAGGACAGCCAACTATGTTTAAATACCTATTTATTATACCTACAAAATCGACTAGCTAAATGCAGCATGAAATGTAAAAGAAATCACTAGCAATCACCTATAAAAGTTCACGATTACTTCCAAAGCAAGATGAAGGACACAGGAGGACGCATGTAATGGAATTGCAAGATACCAAAAGCCTAACCTCAAAAGAAACATCGGATAATGCAGAAGACCAAAGCCATTAAAAATCTAAGCATACTTCTGAAGGTGCAAATCTGCCAACAACTTAGAATGAAACTCAGCAAATAAACAGAGGTGCACACAATTATAAAACCAAACATTTACTTAGCTAGAACAATAGTTAATCATTTTCATCAGAATAAAATCACACTATAGAATTGATTATCACCAAACTATGACCATGGAATGAATTTGGACAATTCAGCATTGAATGTAAATATTTATGCAGAGAATAAATTCGCTTGATGTTTGGAAAGAATGAGGTTATGAGCTTTGAATTGGATGGAAGGTTGAGGAGTGAAGGCAATGATGGTGGAACCTGTATCCAGCTCGCCCCATGTCCTCCTCTCATCCACATACTTTGGGTGGAGATCGAAGGTGCCCCTGTAGAAGCTTAGAGGCAATCCCACATCCTTAACAAACACTACTGTATATATATACCCATAACGCACTGCTATGTCCTCCATCCCCCTCACCGATGGAAATTTCTCATCACTGTTTTTGGCACCACAGTGTTGAGAAATATGCTCACTTCCTATGTTGAAGTTGTTGTCACAATTATTAACTGGTACACACTTTATCTTCTCACACGAAGGGAGCTCTCATTCTTCTCTGCTCGAAACCTCTAATTATTTCTTGATGTTTCTCCATTTTTTTTCGTACCCGTGTATACAGAGGTTCCATTATGGATAACTACAAAGATGTTTGTTCGTGGCATGACATTGTATTGCATGACTGCCAATTCAACTTCATTTGGGCACGTAAACAAGTAGATTTCTTCTTGTTTTTTTTTTCGAGGATTTAATATACATGGCTGCCACACAATGTTTAAATAAAGCAAGGGGATTGGAAATATAATATGTATGCTAGATTGTTGAAGCATATGCAAGACACGTGAAGCAACAAAAGTACTTTTCTTTTATTTAAAATTACATTATTCTTCCATCTTTAAGTAGTTACCTTCACTAATAATTTATTACAATATAGTTTACTTTTCAACAAAGTAATTTAATTTGCATATATATTAACAACCACCTTCATTAAATTTCATAACCGTAGTCTATTTAATAATTAATCTAATTTTATAAAAATTATATCTCTTTCCATAATTAATTAAAACTAATAATTTTTTTAATATTTATTTGTTTCATTATCGTTAAGCATTTAATCTCGCCATTTAAATTAATAATTAATAATTAATAATAAATATAACATCTTTTCATAATACATTTAATTATTATTTTAATTCTCAATTAATTGAGTTACCTTGTAAATTAATTTAAATTGATTACTCAAGGCTAACCCTAATATTTACTTTATCGCATAATTCAAAATTCATTAATCAATGTAAATGAACAAACCCAACGTGACAAACAATTCAACCAAACGACTTACTCAATTGTCATGAAGGCCACAAGCAGAGGGGTACTACATGTGATAACACTCCTCCCTATTGTGGTCTAGCATTCCCTAGTTGCATTTTCTCCTCCTGTTGTGTGTGTGCCTTTGGAAGTGAATTCAATGTTGTGAGGTTTTGTTGCGAGTAGTGTTGTGTTGGAGTCCATGTATAACCCCTGATTGTGTTAGTTTGTTTCTTTCCTGACTATCTGTTCGTAGTGGAACCATGTGTTATCTCCTAGGATGGGGGTGGACCTCAAGGTTCCACATGGCTGGGAGGTTTTTGTTTTTTCCTCCATTGGGTGTTCTTGTTGTATGTTTGCATGCATGGAGATTGTTCATTATGTTGTGGACTCCAGACCCTGTTCCAGATTGAGGAGACAAACTTTTATGTATATGTATTAGATTGTATATCAGTTGTATCTCTTATTATAATCAGATGTATTCTTCCCACATGTACTGAGGGAAGCATTGTTGTAAAGATTATAATGATGTGACAAATATTGATGTATTCTTTTTGTAATGAATACTATAATGTAATGCATCTTGTATATGTAGTTAAAGCTAGAAATGAACTTAATGTTGATTATCAATTAATATGTTATGTGGAATCATTTAATGTGATGCTTTTAAAATGAACCTTGCTTGTTAGATAAATCATGATATATTCGTAGTTAATGAAATGATTCTAGTTTTCTTGGTTAATAGATATGTGAGTTGTGTAGTCGAGGGACCTTAGAGGACCTAGGTGTAGACACAAAAAATTGACCTAGGCCTACAAACTTTATTTTCTCCATATTTCTTCATAACATAATTAAAATATTTAATTATGTCCTATGGTCCAATTTCAACTATTAATTAAATATTTCTCAATTATTTAATTAATTCATGTCTTTTATTCCTCCTGACTATTTAAATAAATAGATTATATTTATTTATTTAAATACATTGCTAATCTCTTAGGTCCCTCTATAATTAAATAAATTTCTTAAAATTTATTTAATTACTTGTCCACTATTTCTACCTGATTATTTAATTAAATAAAAAATATATATTTATTTAAATGAGTCATTAATTTCTTATTTCTTCTTATAATTAAATATTTTTTTTATAATTTATTTAATTATTGTCCATCTTGAATTTTTCTAATTTTAAATAAAAATATTTATTTAAAATTTTCCCACTTTCTATTTTTTCCCACCAAGTAAATAATTTGAAATAATTATTTATTGTCAAATGACACCACCACTTTTGAATTAAATTAATTTTTAATTCGAAAGGTCAACATCACTTCTTAAATCAAATAATTTCAAATTATTATTTGATTTTCCAACTGCCTCTTTTCTCATGCCTAATATTATCTTGTCACATGCAACCTTGTCCATTGATTTGATTGTTCTAAATCCCAGCCCTTCATTTCAAATTTCACCCTATTGTTGCCTTAACCCTAATCATGGGTTGTCACATTTAATTTCATCCATTGATCTTAGGGAATCTCTCATCTGACAATCTTGGCCTTTCATCTAAAATGCTTTTCTATAAAAAGGAAATTTTAGCCTCATTTGGACATCTCTTGACTTTGTGATTTCATGTTGTCATAACATTTTTGCATACTTTAGGCTTGCTTGCATACTTGCATTGTTAGCAACTTTAAGATAGAATCCTTCAATATTTTCTTAGGCCTTGTCATAGTCATAGGTTGCTCATAAAAAATATGAGGGAAAACATAATATTACAACAAATGGAGAAGGTGCAATGAAGGTGATTCATGGAGGGCATGAAGACTTGATGAGATTGTTCTTAGTTTTTATACTATTTTCTTCCATTGTTCTTCATTGTTTAGTTAGGGTTTAGTTTGTTTATGCTTTATAATGCTAACTTGAATTTTTCCCCATGTTACATTAGTGAACCTGACACCAAAAACACATTTTTTTTTAGATTTATGTGTGGATTTTTCATCTTTTTTTTGTAGATATAGGTATGGAACGCCACATTTGCAACTTTCTGAGCCGCAATCATTGCATCACAACACATTTTCCCTACAAAATGGCGCATTCACATTTTTGAGTTGCATCTGACATCTACAGAACGACGTATCTGAATTCCTGAGATGCATTCGTGGGCCCGAGATTCACATCCGTTGTTGCAATGCATCTCCTGTGCAGAATGACGCATATGCCTAGTAAATTTTGCTTTCGATGTTGCAATGCATTTGTTGTGTAGAATAACACATCTGCTTGGTAAATTTTGCTTTCGGTGTTGCAACACATTTGTTGTGCAAAATGATGCATCTACCTATTAAATTTTTTTTTGGGTTTTTACAGAATTTTCCAAATTTCTTCTTTCAGCTTTAATAGGTTAGAGATTTTTGGGGTTACTAATCTGGTTGTTTAGAACATGTGGCTATCTAGAAGAGGAGTTTAACATTTTTTTGTTGATTATTTTATAACTCCTTTACAATTCAAAAAGAAAACAATCACAAACAACTCGCATTTACATTTCATGGGTTTAAAATGAACATGCATTCACTCATGGGTTTAAAATGAACACAATCTTGCATTAAAACTCATCAAGGCTGAAATTTACATGCATTTTCATGATATTGGCTTAAAATGAACATTTTTTGTCTCACATTAAGTTGGGTTTAAAATGAACAAGTGTTTTGTGTGTAATGCCCAATTTTACACTAGGGGAAAAACACAACTAACATTTTTTTTTTTTGAACATTAATACAAAATACTAACGTTTAACCACCATGCAAGTGTATGATAACCCTTTATGCATATCAAGAGCCATTGCGCATGCAACATCATCACCGACATGAAGTTGAGGGTGGGGTATGTAGGGGTAGTGAGGTCGGGTGTGTGGAGTCCATTGCATGTGCCCTTGAACAAGTATCGAGTTGAATCAAAAATCAAGGTTACATGGGTATAGAGGTGTTGTGGGTCACACCCGATACTAAAATGATATTTACACCAATATATCTTTTAACATTATGAATATTCTCATCAACACTTATTGTTAGTATCTATAAAATTAATATTAGCCTCACTATTAATAACATTATTGATATTGATGTTAATTTGACAAGTAACACTATTAACAATAATGCTAACATAACTTCCCTTATGATTCCAACCAATAATCTATGCACACATAAAATATTTATTTTCTTATAAACATTATATATTTTATAATCTCCCACTTTCTCTTTAATATAATTAAATTACTTATTTATTTATTAAAATAATAAATTCATAATATAAAATAAACTTAACTATATATATATATATATTTTTAACTTTATTCATCTCTCTTCTTTTTTTAAAGAGCTTATGAGGGGAATATTTTAAAAATTTCCATGTACACATGGTATATATTAATGAGCCATGTTTTCTTATAATATTAGGCCTCCCCCCCACTTTACTACTCATACGTGGACCACTTTAGTTCCCTTTGTATTTTTTTTTTATAGGGACATACGATAGTATTTTAAAAGGATTATTATCATGCTCGAACTTTAAGTCATGGGCATACAATAAAAGAATGTGAACTTACGTAAATATTTTCCTTGGTTCATAGTTTTCCCCTATCCATGTATACGTCCTATCCGAGGATCCATCTAATCTATATATATAAATATATTTTATATACCATTAGTATTTGTATCAATCTAACGGATCGGGGTAATTTCATGACAAACCACACCTTATAAAATTATAGTGGAAAGATTTTAAAATCGCCCACCTCATCTTTGTGTTTCCTAGGATGCCAATATTATTACTATTTAACCTCAGTATGAATGCACATCACGGACTCCACTTAGAATATCATTTAACCTTTGTCAATACAATGCATATCTTACCACTAGTATCGAGTGTATTTTTGTGTGCATTTTTTTTTTAAGTTGGGAGTCACGCTACGATATCAATACCTTATTTAAATGTTCAAACTAAAACAAATCATGCCAGTCAACATTCGTATTGCCACTAAATTTACTGCCGTGAAAATTGCAGGAGGAGAAATCAAATTATATTTTTCGTTTACAGATCACGTGGGAAGCGTCATACACATGGTCACAGTTCTGTTTAAGATAGAGGAAAAAATTTAAGTGGCGGGGAGCATTCAACCTGAATTAAATGATTTTGACGTTCATTTTGAAAATAATATTGGATGCCAGACCACAACAATACTTCCAATGCTTAACCTAACTTATATTACCTTCCTACGTTGAAGCACATGCAAGGGGCGGAAAAATGAGTTTAACGAAATGTAGAGATTTATGACGTTCATTTGAATGTTGAAAACCCTAGCACAATAAGCTCTCGTTCTTAGTGTTTTCTTTTCTGGGAGTGCAGGTCGTAGACAGAGACATGAAGGGCGACTCAACTGCGAGTTAGTGTCGCGGAGAATAGACAGATATAATCTTCTTCTTCTTTTTATTAAGGCACCACTACAACACACATAGAGTGATTTCTATAGCAGAGAATGGTAGGTCTCAAATCTATGTCAAGATTTTGGGGAGTATTTAATCCACAAGTTGTAGTTTTAACAACTCCACGAAATTTCCCATTGTAGAAAGGAATCATTCTACTATCTAGAATAACACAAGGAGGTGGGGGAGATTACTTTCCTTCTGCTCTCTTCTTTTTTTGTGTTTCAGATGTGTGCCTACGTTTTGAGTTCTTCCTACTTTGTAGCAATGTATCAACAGGGAATCAAAACCTCCTCAATGTATATCTTCGTAATAGACTTGTAATACAACTACATCTATTTTTACAAATGAAAGTAGATTTACAGCTACACTCTACACATTTTACTTCAAATGACAGAGGGACGTATGCATGAGATTTCATAGCTGATTAAAATGTATATATGCAAACATGTTTTCTTGTCTTTCTTCTTTCTTTTTTTATAATCTCGTTTCCAAGCATAAGTAGGTAGATCATGCCAAGGTAAGAAACAAACAGTTCAGGGCAAGGAGCAAGTATACAGTTCACTTTAGGCAATATCTAGATTTATCACAGAAGTAAGAGGAGTCTTTCACATACAGTTGCACATTTATATTTAGATAGGAGAGTAATAAGTAAGTATCTTAAATCAGAAAAACCCTCTTCCTTTGATAAGCACAAAATATTCATTTGCTATTTGATGGAATTTATACTTATATAGTTAACATACACACTAAAGGAACAAAAGTCAAATTGATTATTTTCCTCTCAGCTACCCTTTTACAAAATTCTCACATAATTTTTTTTTTACACAGAATTTTACCACTTGTTTGTCAAAACAGAAATAGAGGCAAGTAAGACCATTCATTTATCATTTCACAGAACTGAAAACACAACAGTGGTTTAAATTTTTATCTCAGGAAACTTTTCAAGTTGACAATGCCAGGCCTTATAGATGGTAACGTATATTCTAAATAGAGCAAACACCTAAACTTACATAATGAAAATAATATGGTGCCATTATGTATGAAATTTATGTAATAGATTGCATATAGATTTCTCACAGGAATCATTTTATCTCTTTTTGAACTATAAAAATAGAAAGAAAACTCTATAACAACATTCTAACTTCTTTATAAAATAACTACACATTTTCCTTTCTTTGCCTTCTAAATAATTTACATAAGTTTGGTACAAAGCTTGCTTACATTATGAAAGAAACAAAGGTAGTCCTTCTGTTATTACATTCAAATAAATTTTACTACAGCATAATATACAAAACTGTGACATAGTACTTATTTTCCTTACTATATACAATACAAAATTTCCATCTCCTTATTTACAACAATAAGCATCAAATAGGGCAGTATCCTCTTGAAATTCATCAATAAAATCCATTCTCCAAGAAATGCATGCGCATCCAAATCTGAAACTCCTCAAACCTACAAACTAAACAAGGCATAAAACTTCTTCTATAGGCCATGGGTGCTCACCTCCCAACCTTTGGTTGGAAAACCAACCACCCCCAAGTTGGGAGGCACCTTTGGAACCAGGTACATTCATGCAAGCCAAATACACAAGATACACACAAAAATATACACACCCACCCAAGGGGATTTTCACATAACAAAGAGTTCATTATGAACCCAAAATGGGGAATGGAGGACCGTGGACTACGCACTCCATTTTGGGGACTCAAAATCAAGCACCATGAATAACAATCACCGAGTTTTTTCAACCCTTCATTACAACCCTTATTTCTCATTTCCTTATCCAACCCAACCATCATTCACATTTCACACAACATATGGGTACTCATACCCTCTTATTAACCTCTCCTTTTAAAGGAGGAATAACTTGTCCCCATGGAGGTTCCTACTCCAACCATCCCCAAACTTGGGATTCTCTTCCCAAATTTGGGTGAGCCTATCCCATTACAACCCTTTTTCCCAACAACACTCACACAAAGAAAAGAAAACAAAAGAAAACAACACTTAAAGGAAAGAATTTCAAACACACAATTACATGTACATAGCATACAAATTTGAAAACATAAGAAGCAAAAGGGTGTGGTGATCCTACCTCAATCCTTGAAGCTTTGGAAAGAAGTGGTGAGGGTGAGTACAACCCCTTCTCCAAGCTTGTTTTCCAATCCTTCAAGCCAAATCCAAGAGCTCCCAAAAATCACAACTCCAAAAACAAAGAATGTCAAAAGAGAACCCCCAAAACCCTTGAACTCTTAGTTTTTCTTATAGAATTCAAGCTTGAATTTCTTTTGAATGGGGAAGTGACACTTGTCATTCGCCCTCCCAAGCACATTCACCCATGTGTGCTCTCACATGTGTGAGAACTTGGGGGACTTCCAAGACAACATAGAGAAGTGGGAGTGGAAAGGGACTAGTCCCCATCCCACTTCTCAAAACTTTATTTTCGTCAAACCTCTTTAAGGCCTCAAAAAGGGTGCCCAATCATGAAACTAACTCAAAATTTTAGGCTAAAAAGGTACCTAACCCATAGGTACTTGACCTATGTAGTGTCCCTCCAGTTTAGACATATTGTTTAGTTTGATTCTGCTTGTTAGATGCTTAGTTCATTGTGATACTATGTTGTTTCATTTCAGAGCTGATTCTGGATACTATGTTGTTTTGATTTTGCGGATGATACATTGATATCCTGGTTATTTGGTTATGTTGGTTTGATGATACTGTGATAGATCCATTCATGATATGGCTTATTGGTTATAATTATTGCTTATGTTATCATGTTGATATGATTGTATATGATTCATTTTGCTCGTTTGTGTCGGTGGATAAGACAGTGTAGCATTACTCATTTGTGAGTACCCTGCTACGCTGCAATTCTTATTCACAGTGTGTTTTCTAATATGAGTTTATATATACATGTTTTAACCTTGATGTTTTCCTACAGACACAGGTACCGGGTAACGGCTCCACCTACTTGTCAGGTCTGAGTGTACCCTAATTCATTATAAATATGTTGTCGGAGGTATTGATAGGTCCTTTTAAACCTTCGTTCGTTTTCGAACGAGTATCTTTGTGTTAACCCGTGTAGCCCAGTTTGTCTTGTCGTGTTCAAATATATATTGTTTTGTGTTTGCGAATATAATATTTAATTATATTAAAATGTTTATTAATGTTTTAACCAACGTTAATGATTTAATTTATTAAGTTAAATTAAATAAGTTATTTCTTTGCAATGTTTTAATTAAAATAATATTATTGCTATTTTAATTGTGCAAATTGAATTGTGTGAAATAGATATTTTTAAAGCAAGATATTTTTGACGAGATAAGAATCTCTGATTGTCAGTTAAAGGTTTGTTCTGATATTTTAAAGAGTTGAACTGAATGAGTTATTTACAATGCGAATTGAATTATCAGTTAAAATTGAATGATTGAAATCTTTATTGCATGAATTAATATCAAAAATTGGGAATTGTGCATTCACGGGAAGATTTCTTACGGCAGCAGTTTTTAGCAGTTTTGGATTCATGGCAATTGTTTTCAGAAGAATTTTTCTTTAAGATTTTGTTCACAAGCGTGTTTTGAAGTTGGCTTGATTGGAATTTCGTTGTCAAAGTCTGGAAAATTAATAGAGGAATCAGCAAAAGGTTTCAGAATTCGTTTCAGCTCGATTTTCCAGATTAACCAAGTTTTCTTCTTTTTAAGTTTCTGTAAAATTTCTTCAATGAACGTTGTGGAAAAATTATAGTTTGCCAAACCTGCATATAGAACAGAAAAATTGTTAGAATTAAGTGAACAGGTGTGATTGAAATATAGTTAAAATAAGATGCTAAGTATTCAAGGAAATAGAATTTAGCATATAGTCTTAGAACTGAAAATGGATTTTGATATCTTCTAAATATCCATTGTTTTATTGAAATGTTTGATCTAGAATGAAGAACGAAATCTAGGAATAATTATAAGTTTGATATCTTGAAAAATTTAGACAACACAATTTGGGGGTTGAATCTCTGAGTTCATCATTGTTGTCTCTTTTATTTCTTCCTTTTCTCCAAACTAGTAATTATGATCTCCTTGGTAATGGCACTGCCTTTATGAGATTGAAATCTTAAGTTCATGAACTCATTTGGTTATTTAGGAAATGTTCTAGAATGTATTTTTCTATGTTTTGTACACCCCTTTTCCCCAGATCTGCGCCATAAGTAAATTTATATATATAAATATCATTTGTAATCACCAGTCACTTGAGTCTCTTTCATACGCCCTTACTTTGTTTCTGTAACGCCCCGCCTTGGTAACCGTTAAAACATAGTGTAAAGAGTGAAATTAACTGAACAATTTTTTTTTAAAAGATATTTAATTTACACAATTGCCATAAGGTTTCCAAGACGACGTTACTTAAACCTAACACATAAACTCAACACGTCATCATAAACATAATACAAATTTAATGCCAAGAATGGTTCAGTTTACAAAACTTATTACATTCGAGAATCCATAGGTTCAAATTACAACAAGAGAGATTTTAATAAATCTCATACATCCAAAGATAGTACAATATGAACGCTCTTATACAAGAGGTAATTTTTACAAAGCAAACAAAGATCATATCATAACTGACATCCATATCCACGAACATGCTCTGCATCCACAGTCATGGACATTGAAGTAACTAGAACCTTCTGCAAGCATAGGATCATCTGCAAGAAAATCTGAGGAAGATAAAGCACGGTTTCCTCCCGACCACGTGGAACCCAAAGGTCCACTCCCTCCATGCTAGGAGATAATGACAGGTCCACAAACAATGAAGACAGAACATCATGTTTACGGGGTTTACAAATACACATCACGACATAACGTTTACAAATCAGAACAAATACAATCCCAGTAACATATCACATTAAATAGAAATCAAAACATAAGGAATACCATCATGATATAGACTAAGAGTGTCATCACACTGTCGGGATAGGTTACCCTAGTGAATCTTCCTAGACTACCGGCCCTCTCCAAGAGTTACCTTGGTAGCCTCTACCAATTCTCGGCCCCTATGCAGACCAATGTGGAGTCACTTCATCTTTCAAGAGGACAAGATAACGACTTGCCATTCCAGGCCTTCTCAACCTTTTCTCAACCTGAACGAGCGTTAAGACAATAGGCGAGGCACACTTTTATCTGAATTAATGTTTATAACTTCCCAACCCATAATTCTTTAGTTAGGTTTTCACTGAATTAACACACCTACGATAGGTTACCCAGACAATCACTTCCAGATTTCAGCCCCTACCGTAAGCCACTCTTCTATAACATGACTCAACATAAAACCAATCTAGGGGTAGCTATCAAGCACAAAAATCAAAACCAGAATGTTTATGTCCTTCACTAGAGGCAAATCACAATCTCTAGGATATCACTTCAAAAGACCACAAAATGATACAAAGCTATACCCCCACATAAAAATAATTGTAACATGAGCATCTTAATAGAAATGCTATAACCTTATTAACACAAATTTCCACTTCCCAAACTTATGATGAAAAGGAAAAGTTAAACATTTTCAACATTGTATAAATATAAATACACACCCAATAATTGCAAACTACCAAATTTTATAAGTTAAATGTTCATATTAAACAATTTAACGATATTTATTTCTTATTAAGAGAAATACATCTATATTAAAATGAGTTGGAATAATATAAATCTTACACATTTATAATCTCTCACTTAGAGGCAATATAATTCACTAAATATACAAATAAATAATAGCATACGAGAGATTTTTGCCTTAATCTACTCTTATACTAAATGAATTCTCTTTACAAATAATAAACTTAAAATTACATCTTCAAATATTTTCCGAATCACAAGTTTACATTTAACCAATTCTTGTGCTATATAAATGTAACTTCCAACTGATAATTATGCAAACATAATTTTTTAATTAATTAACTGCCGCTTATAAATCATGCAAAGATGATTATATATAAAGAAAGAAGTGACAGTAAGAAACACCATGCAATCTGCAAGAACAATTATTACAAATTCCATGCAATCTATAAGAAACGTCATGCAATCATAAAGAAACAATACATATCGATATCGTAACCACAATGATAAAATGCCTAAACTCATGTTTATATTAGGATTACGTTTATTGCTAAGAATTCATTCGAAATTTGCATGAGAAGTCGATTACTCTTATAGCCTTGTACTATTCTAAGAGTTAGATAGTTATCCGATATAGTGCAATGCTATATTCTCAGAAGGGACAGTTTATAAGAAAGAAATCAAAGATCAGGAAATAAACTTAAAAGAAACAAATCTGGACGCAAGAATTTAGAATTAAAGGAGTTTGTAGTTAAAAGGCAACAGATGGAAAGTTTATTTAAAATTGTACAGGGATGATTCTATAGACTAAATTCTCCATCCTTGGCTACAGCCAAAGAACAATAGAAATGAAATTTCCCAATTGCCAACGAAGCAGTAAGAAGAAATTACCAGGAATTTAAATCATGAAGGTCTTGTATAAAGGCAGGAAGTAAAAGTAAGGAAACTATAACGCCGAACATTCCTTTTTATTATTATTAAGCTTCAATCTCAGTGTAATGATGAGCTACAGGAAGACGACAAAGTACAAAATAAAATATCAATAAATCGGATATATATCGATCAAACAAACCCCCAAATCAATTTTGTGGAAATCAACATACCAATTAAAAAGAGCTAACTATGATGTCAATACAGCCAAAGAAAGAAATAGTAAAGAACTGCGCTGGAATTTCCAATAGATAAATTTTCTTTCAGCTAACTTGCGCTGGTGAATAAGGAAACGCTATACAAGATGGAGACTATGTGCTTTGGAAATAACTATCATTAGATCTTTGATCAAAGATTATACAGGGAACATCAAAAGGAGGAGGCTGCGCACAAGCACAAACACATACAAGGAGATCTATAATATAAAATCAAAAATCCTTTCACCAAATCAAGGAAAATCGATATCAAAGTCTAAGTATAGAAATTTAGAGGAGGCTACACAGTTCAAAGAATAGATCATAATGAAATCAATGACATAAGCCTTCTGGTTTAAATACTCGCCTATAGGAGGATAAGCATCATTCTAGGTTATAGCCAATGAAAGAATTTCAGATGCCTGGTGATAATATTTGACATAAAAACATATAAATAGGTGCAGATTTGAAAGTAGGGATTGGTATCTAACATCAAGCGTAGCTCTGTTGTTGCTCATATTTAAATCATGTAAACAGATAGGATTTTTATTATAAAAAAAACAAGCCCCATTCCATATAAGGAAATAGTGAGGCTGTAATCAGCTTAGTATGACAATAAA